>VDFB02047397.1:80218092-80412928 GCA_007258455.2 Sequoia sempervirens | reverse complement strand
GACAATCCATCAGTCGAACATCAAGGGTATTACAAGATCTATAAACATATCCAAGAGAGGTTCTCATGGAAAGGCCTTAAAGGAGATGTGTTGAAACATGTTAGGGAATGCATGGTATGTCAAAGAAACAAAGAAGAACATACATATCTAGCAAAACTACTTCAACCCTTGCCCATAGCCAATCACAAATGGGAGAGCATATCTATGGACTTCATAACGGGGCTACCTAAAGTGCAAGGAAAAGATTGCATCTATGTGGTGGTTGATCGCTTAACCAAAAATGCACACTTCATGGCGATACCAATAGAGTTTAGGGCCCCCCACGTGGCCGAAATCTTCTTTAAAGAAGTTTTCAGACTACATGGACTACCTCGAAACATCATGAGTGACCAAGACAATCGTTTCCTTAGTCTATTTTGGCAGGAGTTGTTCAAACTAGCCAGAACAGAATTAACTCCCAACACTAGCTATCATCCACAAACCGATGGACAAACCAAGATTGTCAACAAATGGTTGGAAGGGTATTTAAGGAATTATGTCACAAGGTAGCAGAAAGTGTGGATTAAGTGACTTCATTTGGGGGAGTATTGCTATAATACCACCCATCATATGTCTATAGGGATAAGCCCCTTCCAAGCATTATATGGATATACCGCAACGTCCTTCGGGGACTTGATTCTTTCAGAGAATCATGTGCTAGGTGCTAGGGATTTCATACAACAAAATATGGATATCATGAATGCACTTAAGGACAATCTCCACCAAGCGCGGAACCAACAAAAGGTGTATGCAGACCAAAAGAGAACTAAACAGACATTTGAGGTTAAAGATTTGGTCTTCTTGAGGTTGCAACCATACAAATAGTCATCACTCAAAGCCAGTGGAGCAGAAAAACTTAAGCCTCGATTCTATGGACCATATAAAATATTAAGGAAGATAGGAGAAGTGGCTTACAAGTTGGAACTCCCCATAAATAGCAAAATTCACAATGTATTTCACGTATCTCACCTTAAAATGGTGTTGGGGCAACATGTCATCCCATGCTCGGAATTGCCACCACTTGATGATGAAGGCAAGCTAATCTTGGAACCAGAGACTATCCTTAATATGTGTGAGAAGAGACTAAGAAAAAAAACAGTTGAGGAATACCTTGTCAAATGGAAAGGTCTACGTACTGAAGATGCAACATGGGAAGGAGCTGACATATTTGATCATCCGAATCTAAAATTGCTTGAGGACAAGCAAGTTTGGGAGGGGAGGATTGTCATGCCCCCGCAAATTGCAATCCTAAATACAGGTTGACAAGATCAAATCGATATTCATGAACCATTTGATCAAGCATGGGAAACTATTAAGAAGCTAGATTGAGAGTTTAAGGAGCAAAACGTGGCAGTACGACAGCAAGTAAATGCAAGACATCCCTCACAAACATCGATAGGAAGAAGTGATAAAGGAATAGAACTACATGCACAAGTGAATCTCCTCAAGCAAAGACAATTAAAGGATAATATTACTATAAATTAATTATCCTTTAATGAATGGTCACGATTGGTTAAGCAATCCAATAAAAGACATGCCTTTAATGAAGGGACATAACCATTTGCCTCATCATGAGTATAAAAGGTGAAATCATTTCAAGGTAGAAGATCATCAATTGAAGGAGAAGAATATTCAGACCAGCAATCATCTGCAGGGATAAATTAAATAAAAGGAAATAGAGGTCTGCACCCTCTAAATTGGAAATAATTGATAAATTGGCAGGTGCACAGCAGTCTGATCAGTGGTATAACATCTGATTTACAATAATGTAGTGGTAGCACAATTTAATACATGTGATTGTGATTGTTTGATTAGAAGATCAAGGTACTAATGATGCATTGTTGTTATGGTTGTTTCCTTATATCAGTAAATATGATTAATATTTGTTTGCCATATGTCTTGAATGTTTTAGCCATGATGGAGGAGGTTGAGATTACAAGAGGGGAACGGTGATGGAGGACTCTCCTAGGTACGCCACCTCAAGATGGGGGACCAAGTAGTCCCAAGGAGGTCAAGGGGTACCAAGGGTATAGTGCTTTGGGCTTAGGAGAGATGGCATTTTCAAGGCACCCATTGTAATCTCACCCCTCCATCACAGTGAATCAGCACAAGAGGTCAAACCATAGAGAGAGGGAAATGGTTGGCAAGATGAGGGGCTAACGGAAAGGGAACGCCTCCTAGGTAGACCACCTCATATGGATGGCATGGGCCACATGAGGCCAAGGGGGATGGTATATCCGCTCTTGGGCCTAGGGTAGAGGGTCCTAGGCA
The DNA here is from genome assembly GCA_007258455.2 of Sequoia sempervirens. Lineage (NCBI taxonomy): Eukaryota > Viridiplantae > Streptophyta > Pinopsida > Cupressales > Cupressaceae > Sequoia > Sequoia sempervirens. The sequence goes on along the minus strand of VDFB02047397.1, from coordinate 80,410,618 downwards.
CCCCATCAAGTCACATTCTCTCATGCTATCCTATGGTTGAGCCCTCCAAGGATATTAAATGCTTTGTGATTGAATTAGTAATTTGGCCATAAGTTTACTAATATTTAATTATGATAATCGGATAATTAGTATTATTATGGTAAATGGTTATAATCTGCTAATCAGTGTGAATGTGGAAAATGATTTCTAATTTGTGTGCAGGGCTTCAATGAGGTGAAAGGTATTCTCTAACCCATTTGTTTATTTTAAAAATTAAGGATTTAGGGAAAATTTAGGGCATTCCCAATTGGGGGAAATTACAAGCATTGTGAGGACCCTCTTCACTGTTTAGAGATCAATTGTGAAAGAGGCACTACAAACTACTTTGTGCCCATTTCCATCAATCTTAGCACATACATATATGAACTTGTGAATTTAGATCTTGGCCTCTAAAGTGTATGGTATTTGAAATTTTCACTCTTAGTACTTACAATCTTAGTGCATCTTTTAAAATCATATAATTGATATAAAATCAATGAATGTGGCAAATGGAAATAACATAATTACAAAGATGCTCCTTTAAAGTTCATTGTGAGAGAGGCACAACAAATTGCCTAGTGTCATTGTTATCAATGTTTACACACCTCAAATACAAAGTTCAGGATTGTGATACCCATACCAAAAGGTGCCAAAAGGTGTGTATGCAACACTTTTAAAATCATACGAGTGTGGCAAAGCATGCATTCCTCAACCCTCGTATGATGTTTGTCCATGAAAACTTAGGGACAACACATAACCACACCCACCCACACACAAAAACAAGTATATAAATAAGGAAAAAAAAATCAAATGACAAACTCTAGATTGACCAAAAGTTAAATCCTACAAGACAACCTACAATGTTGATATCGAGTGAAATACCACATCCGACTCACTTGGTGAGTTCAAAAGGAGGAATTGAAATTGAAAATATATATATATATATATATATATATATATATATATATCATAGTAACGAGACTCGGACTCTACTAGGGTGGCTCGACTCGAGACTTGGGACTCAGCGCCTAGACTCGGCACAGACTCGGCAAAATGAAAAAACCCTAGAAATTTAGAGATTTTTAAGGATTTAAAATTTGTTTCAAGCACCCTTTATTGAATAAACCTTAAAGACACAATAACATCATTAAATAGAAGCAAATTTGATCACATACACAAGTATACATCGATCACATAAGTATAAAGTACACAAATTCTAGTTGAGCTGCTGAAGGAAATAGCAAACTTAGATATATAAATATAGTCAAATGTATACAAAACTCATGGAATATGAAATCCATGACATCAAATGTTCCAAACAAATATGAAATATCAAAACAATAACTACAAGTCTATGGCTCAAAGGAGTTTGCATCCTTCCTACAAAGGCATCTAAGGTGGGTCCTAGATGATGTAGCAACTATAGCCATAGTCTTTGCTTGTGACTCCATGCCACCCTCACCAACATTAGTTGTGGATGTGTTTGCTTGTGCTTTAGCCTCCTCCTCTGCCATGGCTATAGCCTCAGCCTCTCTATCTGCCTGGTCAACCCAATCAAGGTCCTCGTCACTAACACAAGTATACATCGATCATATAAGTATAAACACAAATTGTAGTTAAGCTGCTCATGGAAATAGCACACTTAGATATATAGGCAAAAACTCAAATGTATACAAAAATCATCGAATATGAAATCCATGACATCAAATGTTCCAAACAAATATGAAATATCAAAAGATTCAAAGCAATAACTAGAAGTCTAGACACCAAGCCCAAATTAAGACCTCCAAAACCATACAAACCTTCATGGAATACATCATTTTGCATTCACAATAAGTAAAAAAAAAAAAAGTTGTAACTTTAAATTTCATGGTATTTTTTGCACTTTTCAAACCCTGCCTGTTGTCGAGTCCTGATGACAAGACTCGCCTAGACTCGGCAAGTCTGGCGAGTCCAGCCAGGACTTGGCAAGACTCGGCCAAGTCCGAGTTCAAGCCCCCAGGACTCGGCCAAGGTGACTCGACTCGCGATTCGCCAAGTCCTGGCGAGTCCTGGCGAGTCTCGTTACTATGATACATATATATGTATATACATATACATGTATATGTATAATGTATATGTATATGTATAATGTATATGTGTATATATACTTGTATATGTATATATGTATAATGTATATGTATATGTATAATGTATAATGTATATATACATGTATATACACATATACATTATACATATACATGTATATGTATACACACATATACATGTATATGTATATACATATATATATACACATGCAGCACCATGCAAAAATGAAACCAAGCTCCTTCCACTCGCAACCAAAGCCACAATGGAAATCATGAAGAAACAAAACCAAAGAAGCCGCAAAGAGTAAAGACAGCAACAAGAAGATCAAATAACCCCTCCTATGCTAGAACACCAACCACACCGAATGCCTTGCTCACACACCAAAACCCACCCTCAAATAGCTTGCAATGAAAAAAGTAGCAAAAGAAAACACAAAAAAGGAACACAAGAAAAGGTTTTAGCGGCCACCCTTGGCCTCTTCCTGTGCACAACAAGAAAACTCCCACCCCGATCTCCAAAGAAGTAGCCCTTCACTCCAAAAACCAACGTAGCTAGGGCAATGAAGCCCTAGCTTGCCTGCGCCTCCAAGCTTAACCGGACACCATCCATCCCTCCATATATTTTTCTACAAGCTTAATGGTAGTGTCTATGCAAGATATCTTTGTGTTTTCCCTTGCTGCTTTTTTCATTGCAAACTGTTCGAGGGTGGGTTTTGGTGTGTGAGCAAGGTGTTCGGTTTGGTTGGTGTTCCGATATAGGAGTGGTTATTTTATCTTCTTGTTGTTGTCTTTACTTTGTTTGCGGCTTCTTTGGTTTTGCTTCTTCATTATTTCCGTTGTGGCTTTGGTTGCGAGTGGAAGGAGCTTGGTTTCGTTTTTGCATGGCACTACATGTGTCTTTGGACAAGCCTGACCGTGCCTCCTCTCCGTCTAGAGGAGGTCAGGGTTTTTCAAACACGGCTTTCCCTGGTGCGAGCTTGTCAAGAAATGGTGCTTTCCAATTGCAAAAGGTGAATGGGTCTTTGGAGACCACCCGATCTTAGTGATTCAACCAGAGTCCATGGCCGAGGATGTGGAGTATTATAGCAACCATGTGCTAATCTGCAAGTTTATGGGGATGAGGATGTTGCTTCCTTTTCTTGAGTCATGGGTTCACAAGACATGTAACCATGAGGGTGATATAGAAATTGTTGGTGTAATTAATTAATTATTACACTAGCATAAGTTAACTTAGGTCTTGCATTTAATTAGTTAAGTCCTAGGTTGCATTATTAGATAAATCATTTAATAAATGGGATAATATTCCCTTCCTTATTTGTAGGAGATAAGATTCCTCCTAGAACTTATCTCATCATTTAATGTTCTTCACCATTAGGGTTCACATGTTGTCACATGTTGTTAGATCAAGACACATGGCAACATCTCATGCATATTAGGGTTTACCTCTTGCCTATATAATCAGGCATCTTGTACATTTGTAATCAATCATATCACATCAATATTGAATCTCCATTGTGCATGCCTAGTTGCAACACTTTCTGGGTGGTTGATCATCTTTCCTGGCTTAAAGGTCCTACATCGAAGACTGCAACTTCAAGGACTGTGCATCCATAATCCCAACATGGTATCAGAGCTTATCCAGTGAAACGTCAACCCTCGATCAAGAAAGTTGGTGTGCGAGATTCTCCGCAGGCTTGAAGGTTTCCATTGAAGGCTACTTGTTTCCACCCGGGGACCAAGCTGATTTCTGAAGCAGATTGAGTCAGATCCGAGCTCGCCATTGTCTTCAGAAGGCCTCGAAACCCTAGGATCGCCTGCCCATTCATCAAAATCGGATACATCAACCCGGGAGCTTCAGAGGTATTTTTAGGGTTTGCAAAATCAATCGTACTATCTGTACAATTTGCAGCAAAAAATCATCCCGGTTAGTTGTCCTCTGAGGCAAAAAAAATTTATACGCAGGCCATTTTTCGTTTCAGAAAAATCGGGCATTTATATCTTTTGTTTGGCAAAAAAATCTATTTTTCTATAGTTTCAGGAAAAATATTTGTGGGCGACCTTCAATTAAATTCACCGGTCGGCATAATATTTGTATGGGTTTTGAAAATCATCGGCATTATATTTTCCGTCAGCCTTTAAAGTCTGCAGATATAATCTTTAGTTGGCATATATCTTTTTTGATTTTTAATTGCTATTAGCAATATTAAAAATCAAATATATTTTTCTTTTGTCGGCTTGTCATATCAATTTGCAGAAAAAGTGTTCTTTGTCAGCATTTAAGTTTTCTGCAGGGGACGAAGGTACCTTGGTCGGCCCTTTTGTCAGGGCCCGTCCCATCACCTTTCACCGCCGGCTTCGATGTTCCTCCCGCCGGCCATCCTCTCGGCCCCCGCCGACAAACTTCCCGCATCTTCATCTCCTTTTTGGAGAGGGGTTTTGTTCCCATTAGGTTTTCCCCTTTTTCTCCGTTTGTGGGAGATTTTCTGCATCTTCATGTACATGGGTACCTAACATGGCCTCGTAGTCGGGACCATCATCATCATCATCATCTTGCATAATCATTTGTCTCCCTAAGTTGCACTTTATGGGGTGTTGGTGTAATTAATTAATTATTACACTAGCATAAGTTAACTTAGGTCTTGCATTTAATTAGTTAAGTCCTAGGTTGCATTATTAGATAAATCATTTAATAAATGGGATAATATTCCCTTCCTTATTTGTAGGAGATAAGATTCCTTCTAGAACTTATCTCATCATTTAATGTTCTTCACCATTAGGGTTCACATGTTGTCACATGTTGTTAGATCAAGACACATGGCAACATCTCATGCATATTAGGGTTTACCTCTTGCCTATATAATCAGGCATCTTGTACATTTGTAATCAATCATATCACATCAATATTGAATCTCCATTGTGCATGCCTAGTTGCAACACTTTCTGGGTGGTTGATCATCTTTCCTGGCTTAAAAGGTCCTACATCGAATACTGCAGCTTCAAGGACTGTGCATCCATAATCCCAACAGAAATTATGTTGGAAGCCAATAACTTCTTGCCTCTGGAATGCTAGAGAAGTGATATTTTGCAGATGGTCACTCTTTTGCTTGAAAAGCCTATTGGTCCTTCTCAACAAACACTGAATAAGAGGGTACCTTCTTTTGCTCGTGTGTGTGTTGAATTGACTTGAATAATCCACTGCCAGATTCTGTAGATATTAGTATTGGATCATCTTCTTGGACTTGGCAGTTGGATTATGAGGCGTTGCCTTTCAGGTGTTGATTGTGCCATGAATATGGTCACCTTCAACGGAAGTACCCCTATGCTATTCATGCTTTTGGTTTGGGTAATGCTTCTTCTCATTCTGCTCTGAAGATGGACAAAGGTAAGGCTCCCATGCAGAGGGTGGTGCTGATAAAGAGGGTTTTGTTCCAGTTAAGCCTCGTAACAGAGGCAAAGGCCAAAAGAGAACCCTCAAGGATAGGCAGGAGGAGGAAACCTTTAACAAGTTTGATGCTTTAGAGGATTTGGTTCAGGAAGAGGGGGGGGGGGGTTTTCCCTATACATGCAAGAGACAGATGGAACCTTAGTGGAGAAACTCCTTGGTAATCAACCAATTGTTAGTTCCAACCCGGCTCAATTTGAGGAGCAAGAGACTCAAATGGACACGGATCTTCCTCCCTCTACTCCTGTTCAAGGGGGGGTTAGTTTATTGTCAGTGGTTACTAAGGGTTTTTATGTCATCGGCTTTGAGCACACTATTGAGAAGGGTGGTGATGGATCAGGTAAAAATAAGTCTTCTTCTCCTACTTTGGGCTTGCAGCAAAAGCCCCCCAAAAAAGGGGCTCTTGAGAAGCCTCTTAAGGCTGGTAGAAAGGACGGAGAAAATGTTAAGTTAATTGGTGAGACGTTGGTGGAGTCCAGATCGGTGAGGACTATTGACTCCCATTTCTCCCAACCTCAGCAATGATTGTACTCTCTTGGAATGTAAGGGGTACGAATAGTATCCCTAGACAAAAGGCTATTCAGGATTTGATTTGTGCTCATTCTCCTAATTTGGCTTTCCCCTAGGAGACTAAGTTATCTGTTGAAAGTATGTTGAATGTGGCTTTGAAGATCTAGGGTAGAGGTCATTGCCAATGTGTGGGAGAACACGGTAGCTTTGGCGAGGTCGCTTGTTTATGGGATCAGCATAGAGTTTGTCTGATCTGGTGGCTCTCATGCAGGTACTCTATTTCTCTTGTTGCTTCTAATCTGGAATTGGGTGAGAGCATTCTGCTTTCTAACATATATGCTCCTACGGATTTCCCTAGTAAGACCCAATTATGGACTCATTTTAGATATGTGTGTTCTTTAGATCCTTGGCTTCCTTGGATTTTGGCGGGGGACTTCAATGTTGTCTTCTCACTTGAGGAGAAGAGGGGTGGGAATGCCTGTCTAGACCCTTCCTCAAATCTCCTAAGAGATAATGTTGCTCTTCTGAACCTAGTTGACATCAAGCCCCCTAATGGCATGTTTACTTGGAACAATAGGAGAAGCGAGGATGCTACTATTTCTGAAAGACTGGATAGGTTCTTGGTGACCAACTTTTGGGTTGGTGACAAGTGGACAACTAGCTCTGAGATTTTGGATTGGCAAAGGTCCAATAATTGGCTGATCAAACTCTCGGCAGGTTTTTCCAAATATAATAGAAAGCAATCATTTAGATTTCAGCTCATGTGGCTCAGAGATGCTTCACTTCATGATCTTGTTCCTAGCTGGTGGCGCCTTGGGAAGCCAGCTCATGGCATTGCAATGTACTTTTTCTCCAAGAGGCTTCAATATGTTAAATATATGTTGAAGCGTTGGAACAGGCACCATTTTGGTAATGTCTTTCAAGAAAAAAGGTCTGCTCAAGCTCATTTGGATTCCATCACCCGGCAAATTCGGGACCATGGCCTCACAAATGATAATGGTAAGCTTGAAGTTGTGGCGATGAAGGAGGTTAAGGAATGGGAGTGGAGGGAAGAAATTTTTTGGAAGAAAAAGTCCCGCATTGACTGGCTCCAAGAGGGTGACTAGAACACTTCCTTTTTTCCCAACTCTATTAAGGATAGAAGGCAGGGTAATATTATCTCTTCACTTTTGTCTTTGGAAGGGGCTCCTCTTTCTTCCTTGGCTGAGATTTTGAATGAATCTATTCATTTCTTTTTTGCTTTGTTTTCTAAGGATTCCCCTCCTGTGGATGAGGATGAAGTGTCTATCTTGGCCTGTATCCCTCCTCTCGTGACCAGTGAAATGAATGACTCCTTGCTCAAACAGATCTCCTTGAATGAGCTAGAGGATATTGTGTTTCAGATGAAAAAAGGAAAAGCTCTTAGACCTGATAGGTTTCCGGATGAATTCTTTTAGGAGTTCTAGGAGGTTATTAAGATTGACCTTCCTAAGGTTGTCCAGGTATCTCAAAAGAATAAGCAAATGTTGAGGGCCATAAATGCAACGTTTCTTGCGCTCATCCCAAAAAGGGAGGGGGCTAATTCTTTGGATCTTTTTAGACCAATTGCCCTATGTAATGTGGTGTACAAGATAATTACAAAGCTGATTGCGAAGCATCTAAAGCCATGGTTAAACAAGTTAATTTCTAAAGAGCAAGGTGGTTTTGTTGTTGGCAGGCAGATTTTTGACGGAGTTGTTATTACAACTGAAATTGTTCACTCTATGGCCTCCTCTGAAGAAAAGGCCATGTTCATCAAACTAGGCATGGCCAAAGCTTATGATCGTGTAAATGGGGTTTCTTTTTCAGGACTCTGAGGGCTTTTGGGTTTGACAGCGCCTGGATTGAGTGGGTTAAGAGTTGTATCACCTCTTCCTCCTTCTCTATGTTGGTCAATGGTAAGCCTACTGAGCTTTTTGGAGCATCTAGGGGCCTTCGACAAGGTGATCCTTTATCCCCCCTACTTATTCATTTTAATGGTTGAGGGATTAGGGAGATTCATTAGATCTCGTGTGGAGTTGGGGCTCATCAAGGGTTAGAGGTCGGGGAATAATCTCCCCCCCCCAAATCCCATCTTCAGTTTGTGGATGATACTGCTCTGATAGGCTTGGCCAAGGTTGATGAAGCAGTCAACTTGAGGAAAGTCTTGGATAGCTACTTGGCTGGTTCGGAACAACGTATTAATAAAGGGAAGTCCTTAATTTATTTTTTTAATACTCTGAAGCTTGTTTAGAGGAGAATTGCTAGAATCCTTAGATTTCAGATTGGCTCATTTCCTTTCGTTTATCTTGGCATTCCTCTTGTTGTTTGGTCGCTCCCCAGATCATTTTGGCAAGACATTATTGATAAGTTTCGCAAAAAGGTCAACCACTGGACTTGTAGGTGGCTCTCATTGGCAAGGAGAGTGACTCTTTTAAAGTTGGTGATTCAGGTTCTTCTTCTCAGGTGCTTTGTGTTGTCTACCCCTTCTTGCTTTATCAAAGATTTTGAGAGTCTTGCTTGCCAATTTCTTTGCTCTGGTAATCTCCTATTTAGAAAGTGGAGATTGGTTAAGTGGGACACTACTTGCAGGCCGAAGCAGGAAGGTGGGTTGGACTTGCGACGGGTTGATTTGAATGGGCAGGCTTCGGCGGCTAAGTTGTACTAGAGATGGTGTTCTCAACAACACCAGTTATGGGCTAAAATCCTTAACTCAAAATATCTTGGGGATGTGGAGAGTGTTGATGTGCCTAGATTCAACCTTGTGGGGAAGGGTTCTATGATTTGGGGCACCCTTAAAAGAGGTGCCACGCTAGCCAAACAGGGGTTGCTCTGGATATGCAACACTAACCCAGAAGCTCTTTTGTAGTTTGATTCTTGGGATGGTCATCCTCCTATCATGACAACTCACCCTCATTTGCACCATTTGTGTAGTCATTTGCTTGAGGTTGGTTGAAGTAGAGTGGCTGATTTCAAATACCCTCTGGTTCTTGATCAGGTTACTGAGTACAGATGGAAGGACCCACAGGAATGGCCTCCTAGGGGTTCATGGGAGGATCGATGAGAGTTGGCCACTATTCTAGCTAGTCGGGTTTGTAACTCTCTTCTAGGAAGGGACGCTCTGGCCTGGGGACATGACCCAAAAGGGAAATTCTATGTTGCCTCTGGCTATCAGGTGTTGGATAAACAAGTCTCCAGGTGCTCGGGGATCCCTTGGTTGTTAATGTTTTAGCGGCTTCAGTCGTTCCTTCCAGCTCAGCCTTATTGAGAGGACATAAATTAAATGATAGCCGTTGGCTATTTAATTTATATTCATTATCTTCGTTGCATTGTATGGCCGACATGAGAAGATACGAATTCATCTTGATCTGTTATTAGAAAACATTTAATTATTTGGAGCTGACTTCATCTCCTTGGGATACGATTTCTTAAAGGTGGCCGACCTCTTGTGAAGAGGTGTGAATATCCATTCAGGCCGACATATAACATTTATCAAGGCCGACTTCAATTAAGAAGATACGCGATCTCTTAAGAGGCCGACATGAAGTATGTGAGTGGACGTGTCTCTCCCATTCATTAGTATATATTGACATTGGTTCGTCCATTGTAATTGCCAATCATCAATTCGATATTCACATAAGTTCTATAGTATCAAGTGCGAACTTATTATCAGGTGCAAATACAAGATACAGGACGACATAAGCAGTGCTAATACTGTATTCAGTGCGGACTTAAACAGATCAAAGTCTATTCAGTACAAACAGATCATCAAGTGCGTATGATAAAGTGCGAACAGATCAGATGATAAGTGCAATGCGAACATATCACAGAGCGAACATCTCAGAGTAAAGTTCATAAGGTGCGAACTTCTGTAAATCCGTATTCTGTCTCTGCCAGGTGCGAATTTCTGTAGGTCTATGCTCTGTCAAGAGTGAGTTCTTCTCTGCACCTCAATATCAGATTGCGAATTGATTTAGTGCCAGTTTGAAATTTGCTATTGCATCTGTCAAGAGTGCTGAACATTGGTCTTGAGTTAGACCTAATTGTAAAGTGATCTGTTGTCATTATTTATATATATAAGAGAGATCTTTGTTGCTGGGTTTTTCTCCCTCAAGAGGAGGGTTTTCCCAGGGTATATGCTGTGTTATTTTGTCTGATTTTGAATTATTTTCTGTGCATTTAATCTGTTCACATAAATTTAACATTGGTGGAAACAAGTTTGGAATAATTTTTCTTGGCTCGTGGTTAAGAAAAGATGTGCCTCACCTAGGAGAATCTTTGTAAGTGTGGTTTTCAGGGTCCTTCTATGTGTGTCATGTGCACCAGTAATGAAGAGTGCATTTCTCATGTCTTTTTTCAGTGTCCCTTTGCTAGAATGATTTGGCACTTCTGGTGGGGTGTCTGGAGTCAATCGTGCAGACATGTCTCTTCTCTGGATGACTTCTAGAATGGGCTAGGGAATTCTCCCGCCAAAACTTCTTTCCTTCATATTGCTTGGAAAATTGGCCCTAGCTTGATTATCTGGCATATCTGGTTGGAACGCATAAACAAGATCTTTTTGGATAAGAAGCTTTTGGTTGGGCAACTATGGGTGAGAATCTTGGGGGTTACCCAGGAGACTATGGCAGCTAGGTGTGATTTGTCTATTCCTGTGGATCCTAGAGATTTGGGTGTGGTTCGCACTTTGGGACTTCTTGTCGGTGATAGGAGTGGCCCCCTACTTGGGCAGCGACAATGTGGTAGAGGGAAGATCCAAAGATGTGGCCATTGGATCCCCCCTCCTCTTAGTGTGCTGAAAATTAACACTGATGGGTCTTCCAAAGGTAATCTTGGGCATGTTGGGGTTGGTGGTATTGGCGGGGATAGCTCCAAGGTAGTGGTGTTTCTCTTTTCGATATGTAGAGGTCAACCAACTAATAATTTTATGGAGGCCTTATCTATTCTTTTGGCCTTGAAATGGGCTTCTGCCCTTTGCTTTAGATGTATTATTTGTGAGTCGGATTCTCAAGTTGTGATTGATATGCTGAATAAGCGGCAAATTGATGATTTGAATTGGCAGCTAGTTGTGGTGGTTAAGCAAATCATCTCTCTAGGTGGGGTGTTGGACTCTATCACCTTTTGTCATATCCCACGAGAATGGAATAAGGTGGTTGATGGCTTGGCTAGATGGGCGTCTGAGCGAATGGGTACTTGGAATGTGAATGATTGGGGAAGCCTTCTTGAAGATCTTTCTCAGGTTCTTGAAGATCTTGTTATGGAGGATATGAGATGTTTTTAGGTGTGTCTTGATTACTTTGGTTGGGATTCTTGACCTCTAGCAGGTTTGTTGTCCTCTTTGGCTTTGTACTGATTTTCTGGCTCAATAAAGTTTTTACCCCCCTTTTATTAAAAAAGTTTGCAGAAAAATATTTTCACCGTACAAAAATTAAAATTAAGCCCACAGGCAACCACTAAAAGCTGCCAAAGCATTAAAACAATATAAATTCCTTAAAATGCATTACATGTTTCATCAAAGAATCCCAAACCAAAAAAGCGCAAATCTAGCATATTGCTTGTTCATACCTTGAAATCTTATGCAATCTCTCAAACCAACCTCTGGAAAGGCAGCTTTCTGATCAAAAGCTCAAGGCTCTTCTGGTACTTACGAATTTCACTGAAGCACAACAAAAATAAACAGATTATCAACTTCATAACCACAGACATATGATCTTCACAGTCCATAATATTATAGTGCATAATGTCTGGTTTTGAAGAAAAAACTTACATGGTCAAAACCAGAAACTATGCACAATAACTTCATAATTCTCAACAGTCCAAGTGAAAAACCCTAAATTACGATATTAAATTTATATTTAGGTTTCCTAGGTTTCCAACTGTTCAAGATCTCTTCGTAAAGAAATAAACAGGGATGTAAAACTAGTCTTACAATAATATCATATATGAAAACAACCATAGATAAAATGCCAGAACCAATGCCTTCAATTAACAGAGAACAACAGAATTGTTTGAGAATGGAATAAAACACAGCAAGAAATGAACTGGCCGCATACAAATTCCCGAAAAAAGCATTCTGAAACCATGGCAAGTGACTTACCTCAAGATTCTGCACAAATTGTGTCGTGCTGTCAACCATACCGATGAGTAAAAAATGGACACAATGTCTACGAAAATTTTATAAAAATGAAACGGACAAAAACCAATCTCCCTACAGCGGCTGCTTCAATCTATTCAAAATAAAATAAAAAGTATATTTAAAATATCGGGGCTTAATAGATTTTTCCAGCCTTCTAAACGAAAAAACTAGTCGCCAGTCAAAAATTTGTTTTCAGGCGTGAGGCGAGGGATGTTTCACTTGATCTCGTAAATCCAATGGCTCAAGAGAAGACTGTATACCGGCGCAAAAAGACCGTATACCGGCGTAAAAGACCTGGCGTGAGACTTGTTTCCGATCGGCTAAAAATATATATTAAATTTTGTAGTTTATAAAATTTTATATACACTTTTTAAAAGTAGATATTAGTATATTTCATGTTTCAATTTTACATATTTTTTTATTTTACATATTTTTTATTCATATGTTTAATATATTACTTTTCTTTAATCTGTTTTACTAAATTAGTGTTTAATTATATAAATATTTAATAATGATTAAAATTTTAAATCTAAATTTTCATATATTTTTAATCATCACAGTATAAATGATTTTAAATGGAATAAGTCAAAATGATTAATACAATTATAAAAACAATAATAAAGTTAGAAAAAAATAATCAGCAATCATGAAAACATAATCATTTTAAAAAAACCACACTTAACAAATAGGAAAAAGAGAAAAAAGGTACTCCTTTCTTAGGACACTAAATTATTTAAGTGTATGCTATGGAAGTAAAAACACATGCAATATAACTAACATTTAGCATAATGTTAGGGCACACAAGGAATTGGTAAGAATATTGGCTTGCTTGCAATGTGCAACATAAAAAATTTGTTTTGATACAAACATGAAGTGAGACCTGTTTAGAATTCTATCTCTATTAGTTATTGCTAAATATTGTTGAATGGCATACATGTTCAAAAAGACCAGATAAAAATACTTTTTTTGGATATCATCTTTTGTTTGAAATGGTATTTCACATATTTATGAATTCTTTGTTCCAACATATCTTGACATGAGAAAAAGATGCAGAATACTTGAAATCAAAGGTGATCAACATCCACAAGTTATGTAGGATTGCCCTTAATTGAAGTGCCAAAAAAAGCATAGCAAACAATGAAAATTGTTGAACAATATACATATAGTTTGAACACCGTCAACCAAAAACTAGGTAGACAACTGGAAAATTCCCAATATGTTTTGAAGTCAACACATCTAAATCCAATTAAAGCATCATGGATCTAGATATCGAAGCCCTTATACCCAAACAGTTATTCAAGATTTTCCCTTATACCCGAAGAGCTATTAAAGATTTGTCTCTGATCACATTGCACTAAACAAATTGAAGTTATTTATACCGAAATACAAGAGAAATCATCTTTTGGGTGCAGAATTGACAACATAACTAGCCTCATACAAGCATGATCACTATTGTGATGGTATTTAAAGCTACCAAAAGCGTCCTTTAAGAATTGTGTAGCATAAATCAGCCCAATGGCTCGTGCTTTTAAAGATCTTCCTCAGTTTCTTGAAAATTCAGAAAAGCTCCACCCACGAGGAGCCAAAAATTGATCTTCATTCAGTATGGCTAGAGCATTTGCTATCAATAAAAATCCTTCAAGTAATGTCCAAAGACCCATCTTCTACATCAAAATCCAAGCCAGGAAGTTAAGCCAACTGGTAAAGAAAACCCATGAACAATATTTTTCAGTTACATTGTGTATGAAATGAAAGTAATAAAATAACATAGCATAAATATTAGTTCTCTCTTAAATACATTTCAGTCCATATCTTCATCAAATAAATCATAAACTATGTTTTTTACATTTAAGAAGCATATATGTAAATGAAAATTTCGATGCCTTAAATAGGAAATTCTCTAGATGCCAAGGCATGTTTTAGAAATATTGTAATTTTTTGTCCAGCATATGTGGAAATGAAAATGTTGATATTTTAAATAGGAAATTCTTTAGATGGCAAGGTGTATTTTGGAAAGATGGTAATTTTTTGTCCTTCATATAAATCTATAATAAACAAACATAACCCTACATCCCCTAGACATGTGCCCTGCCCCTACAAGTATTGTTAACATGGCAGCAGAATCTCCTCCAAAAAGAGAGATATTAAGAAAACCTCTTTAATCTTTTATGAGAAAACATGACCGACATCCTGAAATAAGGGTATTAAGGACACACACCTCTAGAAAAAGTTACACCAAACATTAAAAATAAATAAAAGACAAGCAAAAATACATGAAGTCAAACCTTAAGGAAGGGCAGCAAGCAAAGGAGTTAAAAAACTATGGAAAAGAGATTATATCCCTGAAGTTGAAAGTCTCGTTGTTTTTTATATTTTTTCTATTTATGAAAACTCAAAAAACCACTGACATGATAAATCAAAGTGTTCAAAGGTTAAATATATAGTGCTCACCTATAAACTATATAACCAAACAATTTATTTTGATGTGTGTATTAGGCATGTTTATTTGATTGTCATTATTCATTTATCATTTCAAGAGCTTGATTTTTAATAAATGTGTTTTTTTCAATTTAGTTGATTTGCTTTGATATATCACTAGCTCAATTATCTTAAATAAAGATCTGTTGAGAGCTATTTTACCGGGTTCTGCTAAATAGGTCACTGCCCTATTAGTCAAAATCAGTTCAATCTCTAGTTCTAGTTTGAAACAACCTAGGGTGCACCTAAGTTTAGCCAGCAAGCACCAAGGTACCCTAGGCTAGGCCCAAGTAGACCAATTAACTGACAACACTAAAACAAACAAAAAAATCCCTTTTTTTCAAAACCCAAAAGTGCATGCCTTTTCACTCCTTTTGACAAAAGTCGCCCATTTTTGCCCTCATTTCACAAACAGATGAGACCAAAACACTATTTTTCCTCCACACTACCATTTTAAATTCTTGAAGTCTTCTAGATATTTCTTCGAAGGTGAAGGCTTGACAAAAGGATTCTATGATGTTTGTCAAGTGATATGGGAGAGAAAGAGTTGCACCTACAAGATTTATTAATCAAGGCTAAGTTTATCTTGTGATTTTTTCACTTCTTTTTTAATTCAAGTTTTGTTTAATGTTTTGAATGTTTTTTGTAACATTCTATACATATTCTAGGCATTATAATGTTGTCTTTTTTTCTCTTAAATTAGCACATCATAGTGTTATGGTTTTATTTAATTTTTTGTTTATTCATACACAAATGGTTAGTAGTTCTTGTTCGATTGACCCAATACTGGAAAGACAATTCAAATTTGATAAAATATCAACTTTTTGGCAACATACATGCATGATTGAAAAATTTCTCGGAGGTGGGCACTTTCATTGGCATCATAGACAATGTTGGAATGAGTTATTTTCTACTTTTCTACTTTATCTATTATATATGTAGGATTTAATGGGTGCTTTGCCCTAACACTCAACACATTTATAAATACCCACTTGCTAGCTATTTTAGAAAAGAAAGAAATACATTCAAGTGCAAAAAAGAAACCTTTGAAGATTATTGACTACCTCTTGAAATTGATAAATTACAACAATAGTAAACAAATATTTAAAGAAAATATATATATAGACAAGCTGCTTCAACAAACACTAAGGGAAATAGTATGCACCTATCGTAATAAATGATTCCACTAACTTGAGTAGTGCAACTCAAACCACTTTATGCATACCCACAATCCTTTTTGCAACAAACATTCACAATCTCCAAGCGCAAATCGTCTCTTTAAATAACCTTCTTTTTCACTAGTAATAATGTTGATAGATTCAAAATTCAAGGAAAACCTTGCTAGTGATCATTTACATCAAATCATAATCTTTAAATGGTCATGATTTCAGACCCCACATTCAATCATGCACGTTATCACTACCTATAGTCAAACTGAATAGAAAAAGAAAATCCATTTCAAAATCCAAATGCATGTTTATTTACTTTTATGTCTTTTTTCCTTAATGTACACATCGATAAAGTAAAAATATATGTTGCAATATTGGTGGCGATTGTTACTTAGAATTTATGAATCCTCCTCTTAAAATACATCAATTCATCCTCGCTGTGCATTTTGCCACACTTTTATGTAACTACCAAACACCATAATGTTCTTCCAAAGTCATCATTACTCTACACTCTCTCTTCCTTTGAATCACTTTACTTTGTGGAATATCTTGAAAATTTTGATTAAGAATAATACATGGTTTAATGTTTTTCCTCCACATATACAACCAGAATGATTTTAATATCCATGCCCTTACACTTTGGCTTGGCTTTAATATTATGTTTTTAATCTAATAATATATTTATATAGTATATGTGTGTGTATATCAAATTTAGTAATAGAAGAAATGTAAGTTACGAAATTAAAAATATGTTCATGAATCTATTGCAATTTGTATTTGAAGAGATGAGTTTCATTTACTTAGAATTATGTTATGTTATTTATGCAATATTATATAAAATTATTTATTCGGTATGCAATTATGTTATTGAAAAATGAAAATTTTCATTTCCCTATTTTTGGTAACTTGAATTAATTCAACTCATAAGTTAAAAGTTAGGTGAAAACAATAGAGTAACATTGGGTATGTTACAAGACCATTGAGAATAGCAATACTACCTACAAAATTTGAGTATAAAACATTGAGAGCAACAGTCAACTTGGGCATGGATTTGTCAACAGCATAGCAAAAGAGATTACACAACCTAAATGCACTCAATGAAATCAAAATGGAAGTCATACACCACACTAAAGTTGTCCAAAATAAGAGGATCCCTAGAAGTGTCATTACTTTTGAAAGTCTTGTTTATGATAATTAAACTTTGGGTCAAACCAAGAGAAGAGTTAATCACAAGTCAATAGGGTTTCCAAGTTGAGTTAGAGGTGGGTGAACTTATGATAATAGGAGAATATTTGGAAGAAGATAGAGACGTACTTGCATGGGATGGAGAAGTAGAGACATTAATTGTTTCTTCCTCTCCTTCAATTGTTTCTTCCCCTCCTTTGATTGTTTCTGCATCCTTATCTTGCTAAGGAGGATTAGGGGCACCTTCCTCACATGTTTTCTCTGGTAAGTTTCCTTTAGGAGGATCATCATCTCCGCCACCCTAAATTCCCAAGGGTAATTGATGTGAAGTAGAAAAGGATGTTCTTGAGGTTATGGGAGGCTAGCTACTCTCTCCCCAAGGTTGAGTGCTTTGTGACCTAGTTGGGGTACATTGTTTTTCTACCTTCTTAGCAACCCACTCTTTTGTTCTCTTCAAGACAACCATAGTCTTTGCATCAATGGTTTCTATTTCTTTGATGGTCCAATTTGTAGACACAATGGGTTTAATAGAAATGTGATTGATAAAAATGGGATCCACCAAATCTGATTCATCATCTTCAATACCTTAGATATCCCAATTTAGGTTGAATATCCTTATTTGTCTCAAGGACAACCTCATCCACTCCTCCTAACTTCATACTCATCAACACAATCAGCCCAATAATCTTCCAAGTCAGGAATATGATGAAAACTGGGACCTAGTTATAAATTGTTCCTCACAAAGTCTTTGTTATCAAAGGGAAATTTAGCATCATAAAACTACAAAGTGTACTTAACTAGATTTGTCTCAATGTTGAGTGTATTTAAAATAGAATTGCAAGAAAAATAGCCAAGTCCAATGGGAAAATGTAGGCCTACCTTCTTTCTTTCCTAACATCTCTTATTCACCTCAACAAGCTATTTGCAAACTTTTATTAATGCAAACTTATCTTTTGCATACCTAGTGATTTTTAGTCGAGGTCCATCAAATCCTCCTGAACCTAATATATGAGAAACTTTGGAATTTAATGAAATGGCTCACATATGTATCAACTAGTTTAAGGATTTAAGGTTAAGTCTTAAACCAATATCTCCCTACATTTCATGGGTCACCCTCGTGGTAAAGGTGTCATTAATTCTCGTGATGATAGTAACATTTACCCAATTGTAGCTTGTCATAATAGTCAAAAATCAAAACTTCATCTTGTGGATTTAGACTTGATCTAAATCTTGGCTAGGCTCTAGTACTAGCAATGGCATAAATCAAATATGAGGACATGTAGAAGAATTTATTGAGTGTGAAGTGGATGATCATGTGGTGTATCTGATCATTGATAAGTTGTGCCCAATCTAGGAATTGGTTCCCTCTGAGTATATTTTGGAAAAAGAAGTACAATCATTCTTTGAATTCATGGTCTCTCTTGTTTCCCTTTAGCCTATGTAGAAGTACAATTATGTCTAAAATTTCATCAACAAAGTGATTCTTGCGTAGACTCTTAGGCAATTGAGATTTAACCTTCTTAGGTGTGACAAGCAATTCCCTGGCGATTATATTCCTATAATGGCCCTTCTTCTCATAGACCACTATCTATGAGGGGGTGAAATCAAATTTTGAATATTGCTCTCTTTCTAGGATTTAAAGACCAAGAAAAAGTATCTCTTTGAATTTTTACCACTAATCTATTATCACAAGTCTTGACTTCACGTGTTTCAAAGTTCATAGTGCCCAATACATTCCGCTATCAAATCTAGACATTGAATTGCAACATGGAAAGCAACCACTTGCAATAACCCACTTTCAATTAACCTTAATGTAATGGGCAGATGGTTAGGTTTTCTAATTTTATCCCAAATCTCATTTTCGCTTACATGCCTTAGCTTTGTATCTCCTATTTCTAGCATGGTGTTGGTTAAGCAAAAAACATATTCACAACCTAGATATTTATACTTCATTGTGACTGAAACCCTAGGATATGTACGTAATTTGCAAGGGAAAACTTATGCTAGTATAGTTCTCCACTCTAGAATAAAATTCCAAGTAAATTGTAACTTAAACAGATAGAGAAACAATACCATTTAATGTGTCCCAATCTCCAAGAACAAACAACTACAAGAATTTGTTCCTCCACTCTACTCTAATTATTTCTTTCGTCCTAGTTGAAATGTGTATTCCTCAATAGCTCAAACCACTTTAAAACCTTCTCAATTAATGCTTGAGTGGATGAGTAGTTAGCACCCCCTCTATACCAAGGTTAGCATGTGCAACCTTTCACATCTTCCTTTTTATCTCAATAGCTTTTTAAATATTTGAAAAGTAACGAATAAGAAGAACTCTTCAACAGAATAGGTTGTTTTCACAACCTCGTCAGCGACCGATAGAAGTTTTGCAACCACTATAAAGTTCTAAAATATGATGGCTCGATGAAAACATTAATAGCACAACTTTTTAGAGAAGAGTTTACTTAACTTTCAAAAGAAGTGATAGTTTTGATAACTCCTTCAAGATCCAATGGAGGTTTCAAAACTATCACTTCCTTTGAAAGTTAAGTAAAATCTTGGAGGTTTCAAAACTTCCCCAAGATTTTGAGATGGCTTAACTTTAGCTTCGATGGAACTTCACAAAGTTATTATAAGTGTTTTGAATCCTAACAAAGCCTAGACTTCTAGGATAGACTGACTCTAAGGGAAAGACTTGCAATATGTTGGATAGATACAAGGTTGTGACAACTAGGGTGGAGGTCGACAAACTTTAGAAAACTATAGGAAGGACCAACAAATTTCTTACTTAGTGTAGAGTCTAAACTAATGTATTATAAACTTGGTAGAACCTACACAATTCAGAGGTTTTCCTATCTGAATAGTCCACTCAATATTGCAAAGATTACATTAAAATGTCAACCTAAGGTTTGTAAACTTGTGATGGTGTTGCATTGTATGTGCCTTCAGAGACCCAAAGCTACTTAAGTTATCCTATTCAAGATGTTCTACTTGCTAAAAACTCACTGAATTATAAACATACTAAAAGAAACAAACTAATGCTAATGGCTACAAGTGCCTATAGCTTAACCTATAACTGGACTATTGCTAATGAAATATTATTGTATCAACTTAAAACTAACCAACACTAACAACTTAGCTAATTTAACCTTCGGAGTACTACTGGTTAACTGTTACATGCATGTTCATGAACATTCATTACTAATAAGCAAAGTATGAGATTCTAGTTTAACTTGCATGTAGTTCATGAAGTAATGTTAAACAAAAATAAACAACTAGAAAATGAAGTGAAGAACAATTACCTTGAGTGGTGTGCTCGAGTGGTTGTTCTCACTTGACTAGAACCAAATCTACCTAACATATTCTACACGTCCATGTGAAATTGACTTCATTCATTGCATATCATGAAATATTACAAAGATCTTCTTCGTAGATTGTATTCAATGAAAATCATTCTGAATCCACCATGTCTTGAAACTAGAAATAACTGATAATGAAAGACTAAAAAACCAACTAACTCATCTAAGGACCCAACCATCGACTATATACAAGCTCGAGGGAGTCTTATTCTAAACAACAACTAACTACAATTATTAACTTCCAATCCTAGATATTAAAGCATTTAGTTAAGGTTGAATTGTTTAAACCATAACTGAAAAGAAAGAAGAATCCTAATAGAACAAAAACTCTGTAAAATAGGGTTGCATGTAAAACACACAAACATTTGTCAAAATCCTATTAGTAAAGGAGTTATTATTTTTTGATGCTTATTAACTTGTTACAATGATGCATGTTTAATCTCCATGAGATGTCTTTAAATAGTAGTTATCACATTCAACTTAATTTGGAACTCCCTTGTTTTGTTGTCCCAATCTTCCTTTTGTTGCAGGTTACAACTTTCAACTGCTACCTACCACAATAACCATACCGGATGAAAATGAAAACAACCTTGAATGTGGGTCTATTGCCCCAATGGGTCGAAGATCCACTCACCTTGCTTTGGTTGCATCCAAGGGGTCAAACAATAGTAACAAATCCAAATGTTCAGAGGACAAGAGTTTAGAAGAGGATAAAAAGGGGAAGAAGGATGTTGGGGAGGAAAAAGATTCCTCCTCTGAAGAATGTGTGCCAGATAGCCTAGGTGGTGTTGAATCTTTAGAGGAAGAGTTGGGTTCAAAGGAGGTGGATGGCTAGAGTCAGGAAGTGGATGAGGGTATCAATCAATAGGATGAGGTGCAGGAAGTTGAGGACACTAAAATGAATGAGGATAAAGGAACAACTACAATGGAACCGAAGAACTTGAAAGATTATCAAACGGGCCTGGAATTAACCAGAGTGTAAAGGCTTGAGGAAAGATTGGCAATCCTGGAGAAGATGGTACAAAATGAGGACAATGTTATAAGGTTTCAAGCTCTTGAGTATGTTATGCAAAACATGTGCAGGATTGTGGATGTAGTTATGAAAAAAATTGTTATGGCGACCATATTGGGACAAGGGAAAATCAAGAAACAACAAAGAAAGGAGTATAAGGATGATGTGGATCTATCAGGAAAGATGAAAGTCAAAAATAGTGTTGAAGATTTTGTTGAGGACCTGATGAAGGCGTGGAGCCTAACTAAGGATGCCTTGTCCTCGACTCTTGTTTTTCTTGTCTTTTGTTGCTTGTTATGACAATGTCTTTTTGTTTTGTTAAGTGGTATTTCAGTGGTAATGACCTTAGATGCCCAAACTGTATTAAGTTAATTTTTGTTAGGAACTTTAGTAACTTATTGGGTACTTGTTATAGGTTATGCTTATATAACCTTTTTTTGTGGATGGTTGATAAATGGACTGGTTATATCATTATTGGACACTTGATAGATATATAATGTTTGATGTGGTTGGTATAGGTTAATGTGGTTTTTGGTTGGTTGGGTTTTGGTGTAGTGGTTCTCTTCCTATTTGTTTCCTCAGTTTTGTTTTTTTGTCCAGTGGTTGTTTGTTGGACTGATGTACTACTTTTTTTAGGGATCAAGTCCCTTTCCTTGCTTAATAAATCAAAAACAATAATTTATTGTAAAAAAATTGAGTGAAAAAAGTAAATAAATTTATTATAAAAATAAGTACCACAGTGGTTATAACTTGTCTTTATAGTATTGTAATTAATGTGAATAAAAATAAATATAAGTTTTGTTAATTATAGTATTTTAGGTTCGTTCATTAGTTTTTTACAATGCTTATATTATAGCTTAATGGAAAGATACATATTTGATACAATTTAGATATATTTTATAATTTTAATATATTAACAAAATATTTAATTAATATTTAAATTATGTTAATAATATTTCTCTTTATTCTTTCAATAAAATTTTCACCATTGTTTTTTTTAAAATTATGTTGACAATATTTTAATTACGCCAAAGGCGTGTCCTATATGAGCTTTCAAAGCTCATTTTGCCTGTCAATGGTCCAAAATGAAAGATAGGACCTGGTTGACATTAAAACGAATCTCAGTCATCCATCTTTTCGCCGTGCTTTTCTGCTTTCCCCGCCAGCTATCGGTTTTGCTTTCCCTGCCGCTATCAGTTCCACACGGTTGGCCTATTTCCGTTTGCTTCCACATATTTTCATCGGTCCTCCTTTCTCTTGTAATCGTTAACATTTTGTAGGCCCCACTTAATTTTGTCGCTGGACAGTGGAAAAACAACGATATGCTTTGCAAGGTGATTGCATCCTCATCAGCCATTGATTCTTTTTTCCGCGGGAGTTAATATGTGTACGAACAAGCTCTGGCAGATGTCATGTCTTGTTGAAGACGCTGGTAGCGCACTTCTTTACAGTTGTATTCCATGACATAAAGGCAATTCCCATTGCCAAAGTGTCACTCTTCAATGGCCTATGACTACAAGACAACTCCCCCTAGATATGTTGCACGTCTCCTTCCTTCTCTTCGGCAATGCCCAACTTGTTGCCTGCAATTATTTTCATCATGGCATGGGCTTTAGGGTGAGTACTCTGTAATCATGTCTTGAAAGATTGAACTGTGTATTATATCCTGGGTTTTGTGGTTTAATTGGTACTTTTGTTTCCCCTGCTTTATAGGATGGAGAAAGTAGACATTAAGTGTACTCACTGTTGGTTGTGTGTGAAGCCAAGTCTGACATTTGTCAGGAATATTATAATTTGTAACTGCTGCCTATATTTGGCATATTGCAGTCTGCCCCTGTTGTGCATGTCTATGCATGACTTACATTAAGAATCTTCCTGGAAGAAGATGTAATTAGCTTCATGCTATACAATGGCTGAGAATGTTGTATGTAAAATACACAGAGATGAATATAGAGTGCAATCCCCTGCACAATGTGGATGTAGCCATTATGATGAACCACGTTAAAATCTGTCTTTCTTTGTGTTTTGTTTAATTTCCTTTTGCTGCAATTTCTTCCATTGTTTTCTGCTGTTTTAAAATTCAACACTCACAGCCAAATCAAGATTGTGGGTATAGTGCTTTGTGTGTGTGGAGCAATGGCTATGAGTTTCCTGCACGGTCTTGCTACAAGCCAGCTTTGGGCTTCGCCACACCCTCATTCACAAAACATCATACCTAACTTTCTACATCATTCACAAAACATCATACCTAACTTTCTACATGAGGGGAATTCGGACAAAACTATCACATGATGCATTTACCTCTTAAAGGTTGTGACAAAGAAAGGTGTAATTTGGTTCCAATAACTAGTATACCTCCCTTATGTTATTCTATGAATTGTTGTTGGAGTCATCGCAGATGAGGGGAGCTACTACTGCTGGCACAAGCCCGTGAAGGGAAACTCCAAGTTGCCCTTATGGCATTGCTATCTTTTCCTTCACTATTTTTGCCCAAACGTATGGGTTGAACACCAACAAAGGCGCTTACATCCCTCTCCAATGTTACTTCCAGGTCGTCGCCCTTTCTTCTTATCATATTGCTGCAAGAGTTAGGTACAAAATAGATCAGCAGGAAGAAATTTGATTAGGGTTAGCAATAAAGAAAAAACTTGCCTTCTAAATGTGGCACCTAGAAAGAATCAGCTAGAAACGTGGTTAATTTCCCTAATAACAAGTATGGGTCAATGAAACATGGGTCAATGAATTTGACTTGAAACTACACGGTTGAATCCTGATAGCAATAAGTTTTTAAATTTACATTCTTACTCATGTAAGAGGACACATGGAATTTTTTTATATTTATTTGAAAATTATTGATTGACTTAGCGATCGGTTCCAATAATCCGTATTTCACTTATCTCAACTTCATGTCTTTTCATCGGTCCTCCTTTCCCTTATAATCGTTAACTTTTTGTAGGCCCCACTTAATTGTCGTATATGTCAACTAAATTCAATTAATAGATATTTTTCTCCTTAACATTTCAACTACCAGCATTTGGGAAAACAATTTTTAATTTTTAATTTAAGTATGACCTACTAATGAAGTTGAATCAATCTAAATTTTGTCCTTCTAATTAAATATTGTATAGTTTAAGGGTGAATAGTCAAAGCCGATTTTAGAACTAGGAAAATGAAATTTGAATTGAGAATTTGTTTGATTTTTTTAATTATATAAAAATGGGAAAAATTATTTAATTTTTTAAAGAATTATTATGGATTGTTAAATTAATATTTTAAAAAATATATTTAATAAAATAATTATATAAATAATAAATATTTAAAATAAAGACATAAATATGTGCAAAAAATAAATCATTTTTTTCTTAATTGACCTTCCACACCTCTTCGGCGTACCCATTGCACAAGGTGCCATAGCTAGTTATTATAATGTAACTTGTAGGATAATACATGCCTATATTATAGCTTAATGCATTATAAGAAGTGAAAACTTAAACATGCAATAATAATTATTATTTTTAATAATTTAATTTATATAATTTTTAAAAAATAACAATAAAAATAAAATAAATATAATAATAACATATTTGTTTCAATTTTAAATTTGTGTATTAATAATAATATTATAAATATAAATTATATTGATTTAATAATTGTATATTAAGATTATAAAATAATATTATTTAAAAATATTATAAATCATTTAATAAATGATTTTTTAAAACAAATTTATGAATTATCATTAAAACAAATTTATTATTATTTTTTTAATTTTTTTTATATTTTTTAATTTTAATATTAATAATATTGGTAAAAACATAAATACTTCTTAAGATATAATTTTATTAAAAAATATTATTAATGTATTAATAACAAATAAAAATTAATTATTATTTTTATATAAACATTACATGACACATTAATATTAATTATTAAATATATGTAAATAATTTTTGTATTACTTATCGTAAGAACAACAATATACATCAAGAACAAATATGCAAAAAAATCATAGTAGCATCCCCAATGTCAAATAGACACCCCTGCAGATCAAACTAGTCCCGCCCCAATTACATCATTTTCTATTTACATTATAATAGGAGATCTTTTGCCCAATTTGGTAGTTCACAAAAAGATACATTAGATGAAGTTGTTGTCCATTCAAAAAACTATCCATTTCAGAAGTTGGCCATCTTGAGACATGAAGAAAGAAGGTCAAACTTGCCCCTAGCTATCATCACCCCTATGCCCTGCACCTTTTAGCCTTAAGAGGGAACTTGCTGCCTCAATTTCATCCTTGGAGAAGTCCTTGATGCTGAGAAGAGGAGGAGCCTCTTCATCCTGTGCACTTTTACCCACCTTCTCGTTGAATTCTTTCTGGAGGACCTCGAGAACTTTGAGAAAAAAAATTGTGGTATACTACCACCCCTATCCATAGTTCACTTCTTGAAGGCTAACCGATATTGTGTCATCTTTTATTGACTTTAAAAAAATTTCCTTGAATACCTTGACCATTAGAGCAACTTGCATAGAAATATTGGAGAGGGCAAGTCTTTTACAAGACTCAGTAAGTGCACACTTGACCCCACTAAACTTATCATCATTTCTCTTTTTCCAAATATACCAAAGAATTTCAGTTGAAACAGGAATCTAGAACAACATTAATTCTTTTCCAATATTTTTAGAAAGCAACAAAACAATTTTCTTAGTTCTTAGATTATTATTTTTATCCCAGATGCATTGATTGTGACAAACAAGGTTCCATACTTCTCTTGCAAAAAGGCAATCGAAAAAAATGTGGTTCACAATTTCTAGTACTCTACACAGGGTGCATATCTCAATATCCTCAAATCTACACTTAATCGACAGTCTTTGCAATGTTAGAAGCCATCGGAAGCAAGCTTTATTTGGCTCCAACACGTTTGACCAGGAGTTTTTCAAGACCTTTACCCACTTGTTCTTGCCAAGTTTCACCTTCCAGATTTGGTTTAGATATGAATAGATGTCTTGTTGGCTGGTAAACATATTACACACCTTCCTTGTAGTTAGTTTTGGGAGTTTGGAGCCATCACGCCACCTAAAACTTTGTATTGGTGTGATTCAACCACAAGATTGGCATTCTCATGCATCTCTTTGCAAGCCTCATTTAGAGTGGAGTATGTTCTCTAATTGTTCACGGGCAGCATGAATTCACTGCTCAGTTGGTTCCAATCTTTCAACCCCCTATCCTCCATGATATCAACAAGGTACTTGATGCCTTTATTTGCCTAGGCCATGGCAAACATCCCTACTTTGGTGCCAGAGGCCTACCATTGTGGAAGAGATTCCACCATATCGACTTATGTGCAAAGACTGTAGAGTTTATGAAAGCCTGGGTGTTACCATTTATGAGCTCCCATGCTTTCCATATGCTCTTGAAGACTACAAACCCTTTAGTCCTTATTAGTTGTTTGCAGTAGATAAGGTCACATAGCAGAAGCCCCTTCCAAGTCTTTGCATGCTTTGGCACACCCCTTTCTATGTTGTTCCTTATCAAGATCTTCCACAACTCATCCCCATCCAAGGCTTTAGAGATCCATTAGGATGCTAAGGCAATGCCTTGATTTTTCAGATCTTTTAACCCCAACCCGCCTTCAGCCTTGCTTAAACAACACCACTCCCATTTTACCACATGCTTCCTTTTCTTGCCTTTCCCATCCAACCACGAGAAGCTTCTAATTTTTTTTATGTATTTCCTCTACCTAGTAGTTGCTAATTAACCAGACAAAGGCAAAGTATAAGTTGTAGGAGGTGAGGATTTTTTGAAAAAAATGCACTCTTCCAACCAAGGAGAGAAACTATATATTCCATTTCTTGATCTTTTTGTCTATTTTTCCATGGATCCATAGCCACATCTCCCTTAAGTTGGGGTTGACAACAAAAGGTATTCTGAGGTACCTAACTTACTTTTGGGGACCTCCCCACTACATGCCAAATTTCAACATCCAGTCTGGGGGCTCTTCTTTCCACCCCAACATGATTGATTTGGCCATAGAGATTTTTCCACCAAATACAGTACAAAAGGTGTCCAACTTTACCATTAGATTGGTAATATTGTTTTCTTCTAGAATTGAGAACAAATTTGAATCATTAGCGAATTGAATGTTGAGGAGGTCCTCTTAATTGGGGAGAGAGATACCTCTTATTCTGGGTGTGTCCTTATCAGTCTTGAGGATAAAATGCAAGGCATCTGCAACAATTACAAACAAGGCGGTAGCCAATGGGCACCCCTACTTGATGGAGCTTTCCAAGGAAAATTCCTTTGTAAGAGTCCCATTGATGTCAACCTGAGCCATTACATCCCTGAAGAGGGTGACCACCATCTTACAAAACACATTCGAGAATCCAAAAGCCTCAAGCATTAGGCTGATAAAATCCCACTCCACCCTGTTGCAAGCCTTCTCAAAGTCTAGCAGCATCATTACTACCTCTTGATTTGTCACCTTTTCCCACTCCATAGCCTCCTAGCTGGTAATTAGGTTCTCAAGGATATATCTACCTTTGATAAACCCCATTTGGGTATTGCTTATAAACCTTGGCAAGATGTTCACCAGTATTTTAGCCATCAACTTTGCAAGAATTTTGTAGGAGACATTCAACAATGTTATTAACCTTCAATTCTTTATTAGTGACTTGTCTCCTTCCTTTAGTAGTAGTTTTATAATTCCCTTATTAATGTTTTTCCCAAAAGTTCCTTTTACCAAAGCCTCATTATATACAACATTCAAGTCCTCAACAATCCAATCATTGAAGACCTTGTAAAATTTTGCAGGAATCCCATCTGCGCTTGGTGATTTATCATTCTGCAGTGAGCTAATTGCATTTTTAATTTCCTCCTTTGAAATTTATTTACTCAATTCTCTTGCTTCATCCTTTGTTATTTTTTTGGGGACTATACCTTTTACCAACCCCCTTGCCTTAGAGTATCGGTCCCCTTTGCAATCAGAAGTGAATAGGTTTTTATAAAAATTGTAGAATTCCCTCTTGATGTCCTCTTGTTCTGTGAATGTCTAGCCATCAACTTGGACATGTTTAATATGTTCTTTAATGCTCTTCTCCTTCAAGAATCTAATGAAGAATTTGGACCCCTTGTCCCCACTCTCTAAATAGTTAAGCTTGGACCTCACTTTAAGGCCCTAAATTATGTAACTCTGAAGACTCCACAATGCATACTTAGCAGACCTAAGTCTATTTCCAAGGTCTACATCCTCAAGATATTTCTACAAACATGTCTCAACTTGTAAGAGGGTCTATGTTCTCCTCATGTCCAGTGCCTTCTTCCTTCCAATCACTTGAAACAAAGACTTCCATCCTTTGGTATTTATTTCCCACCTTTCAATGGCACTCAGGCTTCTATACATACTCTGATTGATCTTTCTGAGGGACACCACATAATCTAAAAAATTGTTGTCATGCAACAGTCTTGTGATCCAGACAACAGTGTATCCTTTTCAAACCTTTCTGAAAGTTGCACCTATATAAACCTAAAATCGGTCAAGACAATCAATTAATTAAATACCAGCTATTTAATTAATAAATCTTTTATTTCATCTACTTATAAATAAATTCCAAATTTATTTATATAGTTCACACTCTTCTAATTCTTCAATCTAAAATCACATTATTCTATTTTAATTAAATAAACAAATTCACATAGTTTATTTTATTTAATTAATAATCTTTTCACTAAATTTAAATGCCCAATTTGAATTTGGACACATGTCTACAAATTTTCCTCTTGCCACCTCATCAAGTGTCACATGAATATAAATATGTCTAATATTTAAATTGCATTATTCTCAACCAATTTCAAAACAAACTTTGGACACTTGGCTCTTTCACACATTTTATTCCCTCATACACTTGGTATGCTACTTTTGGTTAAGGGAACATCCTTCTTGATTCTTTCTAATTTCTCCCATCTCCACCGTTCATCTCTCATGTTGAAATCTTGACCATTGATTGTTGCCACCTCATTTTATGCTTTGGAAATCCTATAAATACAAGCCCATTCTACAACATTTGGCAGCCCATCTTTGAGTAAATTTATTATGCAAAAATATTGAGAGCATTTAGCGAGTATGGATCAATTTAGTAGTTATTATTTGAGCATATGCAAAATCATTTTAGCTTAGAATCATGGCTTAGTCTTATAGCTGCATTTTGTTTTATCATATTAGCTTCATACAACATTTCCATCATAGCCTATAACATCATTATCCACTCGTCATATCACCATTGTCATTTAAAACATTCAATATCATGGCATCATAGCATTATCATGTAGCTTATTAAATCATGTAGGAATTAATTCTTGCATTTTATAGCATCTCATTTCTTAGATTGTCATCCAAATTAGTCATAGTGCATATACAAATCTGAGAGCACTAATGATTTAAAGGATCCTTGAGAATAGAGAATAATGGAATGATTTTAAAGATTTGTTTTGTTTTAATTTAATTAATTTTGCGATTCAAATCTTTAATGTAATACATCTCATTGGTTGTGTGTGTTTTATTATTCATTTACTAACTATCACAATTCACCGCGACAACATTTTGACACCCACCGTGGGGCCTAGCCCCTGTTTATTGATGTTTTCTAGAAGTTGTTTTGTAGATTCTAGACATGCACTTCTTTTAACATAATTGTGAGTTCTTTCAATGCATACAAAGTATATTTTAGCATATATAAACCTTGTTACGACACATCCAAAAGATATTTCAGCGCATCCAACATCTGTTTCAGTGCATACAAGGAGTTTTATAGCGCATTCAATCTTTATTTTAGTGCATACACTAGTTATTCTAGCACATAGAGTAGTTAATGTAGCACATACATTAGTTCTTCTAGCGCATAGAGCAATTCTTTTAGCGCATTTGATGACTATTTTAGTGCATCTAATTAATTTGGCAAAATTTTAAAATTCTGAGAACTAATTGAGGTTTTATGTTTTGTAGGTGCATAATACGCTGGCCAAAGACAATCTTATCAAAATAATGTCTTATTTTAATTAAATTAGGAATCTAGTTTAATTAGGAAGTTAAAGAATGCCATGCCTGTTGTGCTTGTGGAATGGTAGGCATATCCTCTCCCCTTAACTGGGTGACCAAAAAGCCAAACCCATTATTTTCTTTTTGTTAATCCTTAAAGGGCCTACCTTGTGGGAAAAAGTAATCACCTAAGGGAATGACCCAAACCAAGAACAAGCTAAAGCCAAGCTCTTCCACCTGATATACAAATATAGATACTTGAGGAAAGTTCAAGTATCACAAGGAGTTATACCGACGAGATGGGCAGCAATGGTCACCCGTCACATGTATATTTTTTGTCGAACGGATGCAAATACTAAAACCTTTTGTGATAATAAGCCAAAAACCTTTTTCTATTTGCTAGCGCAGAAGGTATAACCTTTGAATCCATCCCACATTTTTGTGGCTTTTAGTAGAGATGAGAAGTATGCCGTTTCATGGGTACTAAAGCTTGGCTGCCCCGAGAAGTGAGTGTCGTGGAGGGGAGCCAATGAGGTCAATCTTCTAATCATTAGCTAAAAGTAGGCACAATTGGAGTAAAATCCAAGTGGGAATCCAACAAGTATAGTCCTAGCCAACCTTAAGAATCGTGCTTGTTTGATGTGTTTTACCTATGTTTTCTCAAATAAAATTCAAACAAAAACATCACACACATAAAGTTGAGAAACCTTGATTTAGAAAGAATCCATTAAAACAACCAATTACCTGATTGGAAGACCAAAAACATCAAACAAATCTTCAAGAAACTATGACATTTCCCAATTTGGCACATCCACTGACTATTCTGACGCATCTACATCATCCTTTAGCGCATTCATTTGTTGTTCTGGTGCATTCACCCCATCCTACAATGCATCCATTGCACCTTTTAACACATACGCTCTTTCTTTTACCACATTTTCGCTTTTCTGTAGCGCATTTACCCCATCCTTTAGAGCATATAAGTTATCCTTTGGTGCATTCATGTTGTCTTTTAGTGCATTTACCCCATCCTTTGGCACATAGAGACTATCTTTTAGCACATACACCCTATCTTTTGGCGCATTTACTCATTTCTCCAGCACATCAAAGCAATCCTGTAGCACATTTTCCTTTTAGCGCATCTATGCACTGTTTTAGTGCATCCATCAAAATTCAAAACCAAAGAGTTAAATTTGACCTCCAATCTGACATTTCAATCCAAATTTAGGGATCCTTTCCAAAGATCAGTTGTTCCTTATCCCACATTGCTCTAAACTTGTTAAAAATGACCTCTACAAGGGGAATTCTTCAAGCTAAACCAAGATCTAACACATTAAAGTGCCGAAATCATCAAATTTGTCATACCTCTAATTCTTAAGCTAAGTTCCATCATGAAGATTTGCCATCCTTTCATCATGAAACAAAGTTGTATAATCAGATTAAACTTAGTCTCATCAATAGGATTTGTCATTCTATTCGACTTAGATTTTATCCTTGGCACTGTTCCAAACAAAGATCAAAAGTTTAGCTAAATTATAACACTTGCATGCCCATTCAAACAAGATCCCAAAAGCAGAAACTCAAGGAAAGAGATATGAAACTTAAAACATAGAAAATCAAAACACCATGGCTGAACCTGAAGAAAATCCATTTCATAATGTCCACAACATTGAAGGTGAGGAAATAACTAAGGAAGGCATCCAACATGCTGAACAGGATCCAAATTTCCATAAGTTCCTAGAAAATATTTTTGAAAGGGATGGAGAAAAATACTTCCTAATGTTGGCTAATCAAGGTATCAAACTTCCACTTGATTTTGATGTTACTAAATTGAAAGGACCTCCTAAAAATCCTGCAAATGATTCACAAAATACATAACAAGTGGTTGCCTTAATGCATGAAATGAAAAACCTCCAACAACAAATTCTTGACATGCAAAGGGGAACCTCGAAAAGATACTTGATACAAGACATTTTCCCATACCCTTTTGATCAAAATATCAACATGATTCATTTTCCCAAACATTATGAATTCCCAAAGTACGGTAAATACAATGGTAAAACAAATCCAATAGATCATGTGAGGGAATTTTGAACCACAAGTCTTGAATTTGCACGTGAAGAAACTTACTTGATGAGATTGTTTCCACACAACCTAGGGGGACAATGCCTTGAATGGTTCTCCAAACTTACACCACCAATTAAAACCTTCGAAGAGTTGGTAAACAAACTCATCACCCAATACTCTTAAAACATCCAACATGAGATAGCAATGAAAGACCTTTGCAACTTGAAACAAAAAAAGGGTGAATCATTCCTCATATTTTTGCAAAAATGGAGAAGATTATTTGCAAGATATTCTCGTCCCATACCTAAAAAGGAAAATATGGAAATCTTTATTGACAACCTAAATGATGAGATGAGCTATAGATTGGAATTGCAATGTCCACCTACCTTTGAAAAATTGATTGAAAATGAAATCAAACTTGAAGGAGCTTTGGTCAAAAGAGAAATTTACAATGAAGGAAACAACTCAACAAGCTCCTCCAACAATTATAACAATGGTGATAAACCAAAGTTTTGGCAACAAAACAAAAATGTTGGTAACAATGATGCTTTAGCTGAAACACAAAATGCAAAACCGGTATTTAACTTGCCACCAAAACCAATCAAATCAACAATCCAACCAGTAATCAAAACAACATCCAAAATGTCAATCAAAATAGTAATCAAGGTAATGTTGAATCTAAATCACCACCATATTGAACATCCTAAAATTGAAGAAGATTCAAACCTTTGGAATAATCATTAGAATCAACATTAAAGGAGCTTCTTGCAACCAAAGTTATAACATTACCAGAGGCAAGAAATTGGGAACCACAAGTCAAACCTTCATGGTGGAATGATGCACATTATTGTGACTTTCATAGAAATAAAGGACATAAAACCAATGATTTCATGCAATTGAAACATTTGATACAAGACTTTATTGATAACAAGACCATATTTGTAGAAGGACCCCAAACAAACAATGATCATGGAGTATTTTAGAATCCTTTACCAAACTACAAAAAAGGGGAATCTTCTTCATCAAACACCAAAGGAAAGAATGTGAACTATGTTTATGATTCTACCATTCATTATGTTGAGGTAGTTGAAAATAAAATGGACATCTAAATCGAGGGCCAAAGAAATATGGCTACAGCTAAAACTCATCACCATGATATCAACACCAAACCACATCGAATTAATGACATTGTACCAATAAATATGATCGAAAACTTTGTTGCTAGTGACAATCAAATCAATGTCATTAAAATTAGAGAAAAACAAGACAATCAACCAGTCAACACAATCACAAGAGGGCAAGCCAAAGTAACATTAAAAGGAGTTGCCTCCTCTACATCCAAAGCAACTATTGTTCCTGCAACTCAATATAACATAGTTGATCAATTGTAGAAAATACCCACTCAAATATCGATATCGGTGCTTCTCAAGATTTCACCAATGCACAAAGAGATCCTAGAACAAGCTCTAGTAGCCACCACGGTACCAAATGATCTAGAGGTTTGCCAATTTCAAGCTATGGTGGGACACTTGACCACACCTCATTGCCTATCCTTTTCTGAACATGATGATGTATCAATTACCCATCCACATAATGTTGCCCTCCACATCGAGGTTTTAATTCACAAAAATTGCGTCAAACGTGTTCTAATAGATGGTGGAGCTAGCCTAAATATCTGCACTCTAAAACTTGTCCGTGCACTTGGATATTTAGAAAATGCTATTGATCCTAGAAGGAAAATC
The DNA here is from genome assembly GCA_007258455.2 of Sequoia sempervirens. Classification (NCBI taxonomy): domain Eukaryota; kingdom Viridiplantae; phylum Streptophyta; class Pinopsida; order Cupressales; family Cupressaceae; genus Sequoia; species Sequoia sempervirens. Next base: position 80,376,393 of record VDFB02047397.1, on the reverse strand, counting down.
ACTATAAAAGCCTATGATGGTGAAGAGAGATCCTCCCAAGGATTAATTGTCTTACCAATTCAAGTAGAACCAGTTTTCAAAGATATAATATGCCAAGTGTTGGACAAGGAGTTAACATACAACATACTCTTGGGACGTCCTTGGGTTCACGAGATGCAAGTAGTGCCATCAACATATCACCAGTGTTTAAAATTTCCTTTCAATGGGCAAGAAATCATTATTGCAGCTAATTCCAATAATCCCCAATATGGCAACACAAAAAACAACCCAAGATACTTTTGTGCCACATAACAGGGAAGCTTCAATGCCTAGCTCATCTAACAATGAAAGGTAACTAAATTCCTTGTCAAAGTGGGTTGAGAAAAATGACTAGTCAAAAGATAAGGGTACCAATGATTCTACTCCATCAAATTAGGAAAGTCAACTCAATTCCTTATCAAAACAGATTGAAATGATCCAATTAAAAGATAAAGGCCTTAGGGAATATTCATTTGAGCAATCATCGTGTCTTCCACATCTCTTATCTTCTCCCGAGTCATATGGGCACCCATCCACATCAAGACAACAATCTTCACAACCGACCACGCTCTTTGATGGCAAGTTTGTAAAAGCGGGCACCTTAGTGGATGAATCAAAAGACAAGGAGGTTTTGAATTAGTTGTACAAGGATGAAGAACAATCACAAGCATCAACCTCCAATGTACACATAGAGCAATATGGAAAAGGGAAGACAATCCTGGAAAAGATGGGATATGAAGGAAAAGGTCACGTTGGTAAAAGAAAAGAAGGCATCATATAACCAATACAACCCATCACAATGAATTCAAAGGATAAAACAGGGCTAGGATATAGAGAAGAGTGAAAGGAAGAAACTGAGCAACAGGTTGTTGAGTGAATCCTCCAATTGAGAGATAGTTCTGAAACAAATTCCAATGAGTATGAATGGGATTCCCTCTCTGAAGAGTCTTGTCACGATAAAGAAATTGAAGTGATACAAAAGTGTACACCAACACGTATGAAGGGATAGAGCTCAAGTTATAGACCACTTGAAATTGGATCACAACATATCGATGACTCGAGTGAAGATGATCAAACGTCAAGCAAGATAGATACTTTGGAAGAGAGTAACATCACATACCTTGATTTTTCCATTGGACACTTTGACGATGTTTCCATCATGGCACTTACCCCTTTTGACCTTAGCCAGTCTAACAATTTCTTGCCATTAATACACCCCGAACTAATTGGTTGTGACCAAACTGAGCTGCTTGATCTATCTACCTTTCCAAATGATGATGCCATTATGAATTTCCTTTGCTTTGATAATCTTGAAACAAGTTCCATCATCGAATCTCATAAGGAAGCTTCAAACAAGGGGAGTGCCAAATCTCTCAGCTACAAAATGAATATAAAAAATTGATCTAATGGTGAAAACCATTGAATGGCAGTATTAGATCAAGAAAAAGTAAAAATAAAGAGCACATCTAATGATGAAAACCTCCTCAAGGCACTGAAAGATGGGAGATTTGACACTCTTCCTGAGTACTGTCATGAGAGATATTCAGTTTTGATTGAACCTACACAATCCATCAACGTTGGTACAATGGAAATAGTGAAGACCCTACATCTAGCAACATCCATGATAGAGGAAGAAAAACCAAGCTTTGCTAAATTATTTAAAGAGAGGAAAATTAACATTGCTTGGTCCCACACTGACATGCTAGGTATTGATCCAGAGCTCATCATGCATCATTTATCACTACCACCTGGAGTAAAGCCAGTGAAACAAAAGTTGAGAAAAATGCATCCCCATATCACCCTCTTGGTGAAAGCTGAATTGAAGAAACTATTGGATGTGGGATTTATCAAACCTATTGATTATGCTAAGTAGATATCAAATATTGTGCCAATTTCAAAACTAGATAAAAGCATCAAGATATGTATAGATTCCAGGGATCTTAACAGGGCTTGTCTGAAAGATAATTTTCCTTTACCCACCATTGACATCATCGTAGACTTGACGATTGGACATGAAATGTTATCACTTATGAATGGCTTTTTAGGTTACAATAAAATAAAAATAGCACCCAAAGATCAAGATAAAACAACCTTCACATGTCCTTGGGGCACATTTTGTTGGAACGTAATGCCTTTCGGGTTGAAAATGTTGGAGCCACATATCAGAGAGCGATGACCACCATCTTCCATGACACGATGCACACCTTTATGGAAGAATAAGTATATGAACTATTGGAAAAATATTTCACTAGAGAGGGACATCTAGAAATTTTGGACAAAATCTTCACTCGATTGGAGAAATTCAATGTGAGATTAAATCCCGATAAATGTGTATTTGGAATGACATCGACCAAAATTTTGGGATATATTATATCAACTAAAGGCATTGAGGTGGATCCTGTGAAGGTCAAAGGTATCATGGAGATTCCTCCTCCTAAGAATATCAACCAACTCAGATCTTTACATGGACGTTTCCAATCTATTAGGAGGTTCATCGCACAACTGGCAAATAAAACTCATTCTTTCAATCACTTACTACACAAGAATGTTTCTTTCAAATGGGATGAAAAATGTGAAGCAACTTTTAACCAACTGAAGCAGTATCTGATGTCACCACCCATACTAGTATTGCCAACTGAAGGAGAGCCATTATTACTCTACATAGCAACAACAAAGATATCTTTGGGCGCTTTATTGGCACAAGAAGATTCTACGGGAAAAGAAAGGGCCATTTATTACATCAATAGGACATTGAATGGTTATGAGATCAACTACACATTTATTGAAAAATATTTTCTAGTGGTAGTATTTTTCACTCAACAACTAAGACACTACATGTTAACCCACACCATCAAACTCATAGCTAAAATTGATCCATTAAAGTATTTAATCAACTAAGTTGCCTAATGGGTAATGATATTGAGTGACTTTGATATTCAGTATGTGGACAAGAAAGCAATCAAGCGTCAAGCCATAGTGGATCAACTAGATAAAACACCATTACATGATGATCATCCAATGAGCATTGAGTTTCTAGACACAAGTTTCCTAACAGTATCAACACAACAGTGGATGTTATATTTTGATGGCTCTTACACGCAACATGGATTAGGCGCATGAATCTTATTTATCACGTCTCGAGCGCATAACATTCAAAAGTCCTATAAATTGATGTTTCCCTGCACTAACAACACAACCGAGTATGAAGCATTGATCATTGGAATCAAAGTAGCAGTTGAATGGAAGATCACAAAGTTGCATGTCTATGGTGATTCCAAACTAGTCATAAACCAAGTGAATGATGATTACCAGACAAAAGATGATAAATTGATGCCATAAAAAAAAATGGTTGATGACTTCAAAAGGTACTTTGTAGGGATCAAATTTGAGCAGATTCCTAGAGGCGGCAACAAAGTTGTTGATGCTATGGCTACCATTGCCTCTCTCTTACAGATTCCTGAGAAACGAGCCCGTTATGAGTTCATGGTGGAATAATTGTTTAACATTGCATTTGATAATCCAGAATCCCAAGTCATATACCATCTAGCCAAAGTCGATGCTTCTATCTACGGGAAAATGTACACATATCTAAAAGACAATACCCTACCACTAGATTTATCTTGAAACCAAAAATGAAACTTTATTTGACAAGCAGCTCGACATACCCTAATAGCCAATGTACTTTATTGATGAGGTTTTAATGGTACTCTTCTTCGGTGTCTTGAATGTAAAAAAGTTGAAACCGCTTTATGAGGTTCATGAAGGTATCTGTGGCACACATTCAAGTGGTTTAACTCTCGCTAAAAAACCCCTACGCTTGGGGTATTATTAGCCAACTATGGAGGAGTCTTTTCAATATGTCAAGAAGTGCCAAAAATGTCAAATTCATGGAAACCTGATACATGCACCAACACAAGAATTACAACCATTCGCATCAACATGGCCTTTTTGTCAGTGGGGATTGGATCTTGTAGGTAAAATACACCCATCTTCATCAAATGGACACAAGTTCATCATCACAACCACAAAGTATTTTACGAAGTGGATTGAAGCTATTCCCATAACCACCATCACAGGAAAACAAATTGCATCCTTTATCCTGAATTATATCATTTGTCGGTATGGCATTCCTCAATCCATTGTCACGGACAATGGTTGACCTTTCAAGAATTAGGATGTCCAAGAAATCTATGAGATATTTCATATCAAGCATTAGTTTTCTACACTTTACTATCCTCAAGGAAACGACCGAGCGAAGGCCTCAAACAAAACCATCTTGAAAATCCTGAAGAAAACTGTCAACGATGTTGGACATGACTAGCACGTTTAGTTGAACCCTGCTAGTATTCGCACGTCAACAAGAGCTATGCCCTATGCCCTAGTCTATGGATCAGAGGCCATTTTATCTATTGATGTTGAACTACCATCACTCCATGTGTCACTAAAAGGGATCATTTCATATGAAGATTATCGGGTCTCTAGGTTACAAGAGTTGGAACTATTGGATGAACGTCGTCAAAATGTCGTTGATCATCTGAAAGCCTATCAACAAAGGATATCTAGTAGTTACAAACAAAGTAAAACCAAGAACATTTCAAGTGGGTGACTTAGTCCTGAAAAAAATCCTCGTAATCAATAAGATCGAGAGAAGAAGGGGAAATTTGAACCAAATTGGCTAGGTCCCTTTGTCGTTGTATCAGTCTTTGGATTAGGAGCCTATCAGCTGTCTACGCCTGAAGGGGAATTCTTTGATGAACCCCTCAATAGCTTGTATCTCAAGAAGTTCTACACCTAGTTCATCCAGTGCATTCGTAAAAGTCTAGAAAAATACAAAAAAATAGAAAATGTCTTGAAAAAAATGGTTGCCTTGATGAAAACTTGGCAAATAGGAATCTTGGTAACACCAAAAAAAAAAAAAGTGAAAAATAAAAAAAATCACAAAATTTGAAAAAGTGCAATAAAAACAAGTAGTGAAAACCTAGCAACAGACACTATTTGTGATAGATTAGCTTTTCCATCTATTTTAGCATGACGACCATTCATTTTCGTCATCATTTTGACTATCATTAGAAAGCTTCATGTACATATCTTGGCATCGCGGTCATGTCTCACCCTAGACTAGGGGGGAAATCTTGAACTCACTAGGGGCAATAAACTTCAAGCTTAAACCAACAAACAAACAACACTAAGACAAACACAACGAGCACAATTATCATAGTGCAACTCAACATTGAACATCATACACAATCAATGACACATCAACCATTCAAATCAATCAAATCAAAACAACATTTAATGGATGACGTTCTTTTGAATCATGGCTTTATCATGTTAGCATGAATGTTCAAATTGTTGTACTTTGATTTTTTGTTAGCATATCTCTGGAGCAACTCGATGATGTATTGAACTAGAGGAGCTAGGAATGAGTATGATTTTTCTTTGTCTGTTGTTTGTGACTTGATCATTACTATTGTGCAAATTGTCATGAGATGTGTTCTAAAAAGTATCACCGATGACATTCTGAATTTGCATAGGAAAACGGTTAACTCATGTTTGTTTACACAAGAAATGCTCAAGTCATCTTGGTTCAATTATACCTAGGTGCTTGTGTTAACTTGCAATATCAAAAATCATGGAAGTAGTACTCAGGTCATCATGGTCTAATTATACCATTGATGTTTGTACTCACTTTCAACAGTTTAAAGGCTCAATGATGATAAAAAGCGTGACAAATTGGTTGTTACGATGACAACCTTTTCCTATTAGATCTGCATGATTAAGTTAGATTGCATCCATGTTAGTTTTGCATTTGTATTTATGGGCTTTCCAAGGCTGGAATAATTTTCAAAAGGATGTTATCTCTATCATTAATGGATTGAGTACATTTGACATTAACCAAAAACACATCATTCTCATATAGTTGCATAATCAGTTGCATTATCATTTGCATTCATTAGAAAGCATTCTCATATCATATATACATTATCACATCATTCATCCTTACATGCATTGCATCATAATATCCACATCATAAAACACAAGAAGTGCATTGCATCTCACTTGCGTAATCAAAATCATTTCATAAATGGATTAAGAAAATGGTCCATTAAGAAGATTGAAAGATATATCCAATAGAGTAATATTTCCAAGAAGAAAAACATCTCTATTTTAATAGATGCATAATTGAACTTGATGCATCTATAATTGAACTTGATGCATCATTGGAATCATTTAATTCTTTAATAAAATGGATCTTGGATCCACTTGAGAAGATTGAAAGACATATCTAGTCAAGTAAGATTTCCAAGAAGAAAATGTTGTTGAAGAACGTGTCATAGTATAAAAGTATCATGCATAGGAGCATATGCAATCATCATCCATATATCATCATATCGTCATTGCATCCATACATAATAATTATATGATCATACATAAACATCACACATCATTTGCATAATCAAATCCATCTCACATAATATAAAACAACATCCATTAAAGCATATAGAATCATCAATCATACATTATCACATAATCATTACATAAGCATCATATGAGCATCTTATAATCATCATATAAGCATCACATATGCATCATGTAAACATCATAAACACATAGCACTATGCATCATCATATGATCATTCCATCCATTCATTCACTTGTGCATTGACATTATAATACATTAATCCATTCATTGCATCATCTATTCGCATTAGAAAAGTACAAAAACATAAAATGCATCACATTTCATTGGCATAGTAAGATCCATCACATGTATCATATAGGCATCATTCATAAAGCAACATAGAATCATAACACATGTTTCATCATTTGCATCCATAACATATCATACCATCATCACATAAAACATTACATAGCATATATAATAAAAATTAGATGCATCCATCATAGACATTCATCATAATCACCACATATAGACACATAGACCAATCATCATCATCGCTACATATCGTATATATCTCAAAATAATGTCAAGTGTACAAGGACATCTAAATATCGAGAGGTACATAATCAAAATGGCACTAAATCATCAATGTCTTAGATAAATCAGTGTATACATGTCCAAATTACATCAAGAATCATATATGAAAGTTATGTTGTGCTCCCCCTAGACGATGTCGGCATCACTGGACCAGTGCCTACAACACCAGACGAACTTGCACTAGGATCTCTTAGATCTCTTAGAAGTGGTTGTGCCACACCCCTGCTAGTAGTCCTAGTGTGAGTGTGACTACCAGACTGTGCATAACTCTCTTAACACTATGGAAGAATGACCTCATGATACTTTAGCCTATACCACTTTGCCTCTCTGGAAGAGCACCATACCTCTCTGAAGTGCTTTGCTATCAAGGTACCCTCAACAACTCTTTGCAGTCTCTCGGCAATGCCCTCTACTTGATCAACCCACAGTTTCAGGTTGTCCCTCTTAGCTGTGAGTGTGGCAATTTGTGCCTACATTTGCGCATATGCCTAGGCCTGGTTCTGTATCTATATATGCCCTTGTGTTTATGCTAGTAATCCCTGCACCTGTACAACTGACCCTACAATGTCTGAACATGTACCTATAATGCAACAATCTTAGTCTGTCGTTGCTATGAGGGAAGTCGAATCTATACGTACTAATTTGCTACAACAACCAATGATTGGCTCTTCTGAGGCACTTTGAAGTCTCAAACATCTAGGACTAGGCCTCCTCCACCATCACCTCCATCACCATCTTTGTCTCCATCGCTATCTCCATCCCCATCATCACTGCTCTCTGCCTCCTCCTCCTCCTCATCTCCCCCATCTCTCCTTTGCTTGTGCCTATGTACTACTGCCCTCTCCTCATCATCTAATAATAGAACTAGCTAATCTAGGCTGGAGATCCATGGGAAGGGATGTAAGAAAAGGTACTGTGCATACTCTGCGGATATCGAAGCCTCAATAATCTTTGGATGAATCTCCCAAATGATAGATTATAAACCCAGATACTCTTGAACTATAGCATCATGTGACAAACATGGCCCCCACTCTGGTACATCAATTTGTCATGGTGCATAATGGGCCACTCCCTAGGGCATGCCCTGGACCCTGCCATACTATTGTAGTACCCTCCGCAACAGAAATCTCTCAATAATAAATTGGGTCCTCACAATCAAGTACATAGATTGACACAAAAACAACATCTCAGTGTCGTCCTCCAACCACGACTCACAATCAAGGTAGGGTCGTCGTGTCATTGTCTCCAAATCATCAAGTACTCTAGTTTTCCCAACTTAGGCTAAGCAATTGGACCTGTGTATGCATGAACATATGGTCTCATGGCAAGACATCTCTCTCCAACTGGCCACGTGACCGCTATATGCTCCCATGCCCATATCTGAAGCGATGTGACCCTAGTTGACAAACTGTGTCCTCCAAGATAGACAACTTGGTGCAAATCATGGTACAAATGGTGAAACATGCAACATCCCCATGCATATCTAGTACCCTAGGCAATCATGCTCTCAAGAATTTGACCCCATCCAACTGAGAGTCCCTTTGACTTGTGCTTAGGACAAAGGAACCGTCCAATGAAACCAACAAGTACACAAGGTAGTGTAGCATAAGCGTCCACCATCTCTCTCCAGGGAATCTCATAATTGCATATTCAATCATCCTCAAATACTCTGAGAAGTGCATCGATCTCTCCGTGCTCATTTGATCATACAATACTAGCTCACCAATAACATGTATCCTCAAAATGCGGTACACATCCTTTAGGGTCACTATCATCTCACCAGTAGGTAGGTGAAATATGTTATGCTCAGTATGCCACCTCTTTGCTAATGTTGTCAAAAGACCCTTGTTAATCCTAATTTGGGGCATATCTAGCAAAGAGGACAATCTGCATCATGCAATAATGGCTACCTCAAGCTGCACTAGCTGGGGTATCAAATCCCACATCCTAGGGAAATTCTCGCAAATCTGTAGATTCGCCAAAGGCTCCTATCATCACAAAAATATCACAAATCAATAATCTTGACAATTAATCAAAATCAATCAATGTATCAATCTAATCAGCTCTAGTGAGACTTTGACCAAATGTCATGAGCATCAATCTATCAACCTCACCTATCATGAGGTTTATTAATCAATCTATCATTCAATCTCGCCTAATCATGAGGTTCATCAATCTATCAACCTCACCTATCATGAGGCTTATCAATAAAACTATCATTGATCCTCACCTATCATGAGGTTAATTATCATCATCCTATCATTGAATCTCACTTACCATGAGATCAATCATCATCTAATCAACCAACATCATTAATCATCATTGAATCAAAGGCCGATGCGATAAAAAATATCGAAAACAAGGAGTTCCATAAAAAATTCATCATTCTTCCCTAGATGCACTAGAACAATAACCCAATGCGCTAAAAGAATGGATGTGCCAGAAGATTTCACGGATGTGCCATAATAGGGTTTCAATTCACCAAATTACTGAATGTGCCATAAAATTTGATCAATGCGCTAAACCCCTCTATCAATGTGCTAAAAGGACCTATGCACTACAACTTTGCATGGATGCACTAAAATATTAACCCTATGTGCCAAAGGCCCGTATGTGCTACACTATTGACCTAATGTGCTAAATCTAAGTATGCATGTGCTATTTTGTTGTACACACTAAATCCCTCTATGAATGCGCTACAAAACTAATCCTAAGCGCTAGACTACCAGATGTGCTATTACAGTTTATGAATGCGCTACATCGGTGCCTAGATGTGCTAGAACATTTAAATATGAAATCCGTCGATCTCAAATGAACTTTTAAATCCTCTTTTTAACCTTTTAAAGGCTAATTAAATGGGATTTTGGTGGGATTGTTCTATTTTATTTTTCAAAGGGGCTTTAATTAATCATTTCATCACCTAGTAGCTTAAATAATCATTTTTCAGGAGATAAATCGTTTCTAGATCATAAAATTTTGAAATCATAAAAAAATCATCAAAAATCTTAAAAATCCAAAAATTCATCGATTTATCTCCTGAGGGGGCATATATTCGTCATCACCTAAAAATTAGCGTCTAGGGCATTGAAAAAAAAATTGTCGACATCAGCAGCAAATTTTTCTTTGAAGCAACGTGTAAACACATTACTTCAAAGAGGGGAAAAATGTATACACCTAAAATCGGTCAAGACAATCAATTAATTAAATACTAGTTATTTAATTAATAAATATTTTATTTCATCTACTTATAAATAAATTCCAAACTTATTTATATAGTTCACACTCTTCTAATTCTTCAATCTAAAATCACATTCTTCTATTTTAATTAAATAAACAAAATCACATAGTTTGTTTTATTTAATTAATAATCTTTTCACTAAATTTAAATGCCCAATTTGAATTTAGGCACATGTGTACAACTTTTCCTCTTGCCACCTCATCAAGTGTCACATAAATTTAAATATGTCTAATATTTAAATTGCATTATTCTCAACCAATTTCAAAACAAACTTTGGACACCTGGCTCTTTCACAAATTTTATTCCCTCATACACTTGGTATGTTGCCTTTGGTCAAGGGAACATCCTTCTTAATTCTTTCTAACTTCTCCCATCTCCACCATTCATATCTCATGTTGAAATCTTGACCGTTGATTGTTGCCACCTCATTTTATGCTTTGGATATCCTATAAATACAAGCCCATTCTACAACATTTGGCATCCCATCTTTGAGTAAACTTATTATGTAGAAATATTGAGAGCATTTAGTGAGCATAGATCAATTTAATAGTTATTATTTGAGCATATGCATAATCATTTTAGCTTAGAATCATGGCTTAGTCTTATAGCTACATTTTAGTTTATCATATTAGCTTCATACAACATTTCCATCATAGCCTATAGCATCATTATCCACTTGTCATATCACCATTGTCATCTGCAGCATTCAATATCATGGCATCATAGCATTATCATGTAGCATATTAAATCATGTAGGAATTAATTCTTACATTTTACAACATCTCGTTTCTTAGGTTTTCATCCAAACCGGCCATAGTGCATATATGAATCTGAGAGCACTAATGATTTAAAGGATCCTTGAGAATAGAGAACAATGGAATGATTTTAGAGATTTGTTTTGTTTTAATTTAATTAATTTTGTGATTCAAATCTTTAATGTAATATGTCTCATTAGTTGTGTGTGTTTTATTACTCATTTACTAACTCTCACAATTCACCACAACAACACCATGTGTACCAAATATTTGGGAAGTCTTTTTTCTGCCCTTCAATCAAGTCTCTCAAGTTCAATTTGGATTTCATCTTTGACAAGAAGAATTTCTCGAACGTTTCCCTTCCATTCCATGTCTATTCCCCCGACTTTATCTTATTTGATTTCAATCATGTTAAAGTCCCCTCCTAGGAACCAAGGTATGTTTTCCATGTTGTAAATCCAATTCATAGCTTGATCCTTTCAATATACTCATTTGGGGCATATATAGAGCACACCCCGAAAGCTTGATCCTCTATGACCAATCTGATCCAAACCACCTTTTGCAAGGGGAGGTCCCTGAATTGGAAAGAAAGTGGCTCCAATTATTGGAGATGAGGATGGTAGCCCCACCTTTACCCTTCTCAGGGTGAGTAACAAAGTGAGTGGCATCTTCTAGATGCACCTAAGACTGGTTCCAAGGGAGAAGCCTATTGAATTGAGTTCTTGAAGTAGGACCACATCTTTGTTTTTACATTGACCAATGAATCTTCTTACCACATGCTTCTTGTCGAGGGACTCTAGTCCCTGCACATTCCAATAAATAAGACTAAGAGCATCAAGACCAGATGGTGGAGCAGTGTCTTTTCATTTCCTAAAGGCATCGAAACATTTGGGCACCTTGGAATCAATCTCTACCCTTTTAGCTATCGGGCTTGCAATAACTACACTCAATTTTTTCTCTTGGTTTATTTAAGGTTACCCTTCCCAACGAGAATTATGGTCCCTTCCTCTTTCCTTGGCCTGCCAAGCCTCCATTTTCCCAACAAGTTGGGTTCACCTTTCTTGACCACCTTAGTAGGGGCAGGGGAGGAAGGTTTGGTAATAGCCACCATGACTTCATCTAGGATTAATAGCTCCTTATTGCCACCCCCACTACCACCAACATCCCCCCTGTCCATATCCACCACAACACCATAGGTGGACTACTTGTAAGTGTTGATGAGGTTGACCTTCATTCTTAAAGGCCCCGCATCAATAACTTGGCCTACAACCAGTCCATTGGTGATACTAGGAAATGCATCCACAGATAGAACCTCAGTTTCAAAAGTAGAGACAATGTCCTTCACCTTAATTGGGCCTGCATTGTCACTCATAGCCTCCTTTACATTCTCTTCGAACATGAGTAGTTCCAAGCCTCTCATATTGAATATTTGTTCTCTAGGACCAGTATTGCAAGTGACCTCTTTCTCCTCACCCAACAACCTTATTTTATCAAGGGCAAGTTTTTGAGCACTCTTCCAAGTCCGAGTCTCATTGTCGACACGAGACAAACCAACAGGAGATCCGTGGGTTTCATCAACCCATTTTTTGTTAAGGGATCTGGGTCCCTATTATCTATTTGAACCTCATCTTTAGTTCCCATATCTCTAGAGGCATCCTACTCTACCTCCATAGAGAATTGGGAGGAGGATTCAGAAAACACATCCCCCATTAGGGAGTCCTTATTGGTGGAAATTTTATTGTTAGTAAGATCTTGTGGGGTTTCAATAGATTTGATTAACCCACCCAGGTTTTTATTGTTGTCATCTACCACTCCTGCAATTTTTATTTCAGAATTAAGGGATTCCATTGATTTTCGTATTCTTTCATTATTTCCCCTTATATCATTTGTTGTTTTAGGTTTTTCATTTCTTAGCTCTTGGGTGATGCCTCCATTTTCTACTTTCTCGTTGAATGAAATGTTTGGGTTACCACATATAGAATACTTTTTATTTTTCTTGTTGTCAATATCACCCACGACCCCAAAAATGCCATCACCGACCATTCGACTCTTGGGTTCTAGCAGGGTTTTCTCCTCAGTGTTACAATTGGTCAAGGGTTTGTGAGGTACATTTTTTTTTAATAAGCGGGTAGTTTCTTCTCAAGTTCCCTTCTTTTCTACTTAAGTAATAAGAGTTTAATCCTGTGAGCATTTCAAGAGCACAATTTGTGTAGCCAGACACTAGGTTTAGTCTCAAAATATCCAGAATGTCACCCCCGAGGTCTAAAGAAACTAAAACCCTAGCATCTGTATGAGGAAGTGTGGTTTTTACATTATAAATTTTTAGTACTTTCCCATATGTTTTGAGTAGTAGTGGAATAAAATTCCATATTTTGGGAGGAACATTTTTAATGACAACCCATCTCAGGCAAGATAGAGCCAAGACTTCTTCATTAATGGCATCTGGCAACCAGGCCATTGCCCTAAATATGTTTTTCCTGATGCTCCAAATTTTCTTTTCAAAACCCTTGTTTGAATTTCATGACTTCTGAGAAAAACCACATAAAGACATTTTTGAATCATTATACAAAATGAAAAGAAGATTCCAAATTTTTTCCTTAAACATTCGACAACCAAGCATCCATGTATTTTGGGATCTTATTGATATCCATGATGGCCAAGAAAATCCCTATATTTTTTAGCTTGTTATCTTCTTCAAACAAAACCTTATAGAGCTCTTCATTTGGAGAGAAAATATCGATTCTAGGTGACTCAGGGGTGCACTTACCTCCTCTGCGTCCCCCATTTTCCCCACCCTGGCTTGCCTCGACTATGAACTTTGTCCTGGTCGGAAAATAAACTTTCTCGCTTGTGACCACCTCCTAGGGGGTTCAAATCCCCAGGCATCATAGGATGAAAACCGCCGCCCAGTCACACATGAGCGGAAACTAGAAGAACCCTTCCCTGCCTGGCGGGGCGCAGCACGCCAGGTGAGGGCACTGGGGTTGGGCTTCCACCCCTCGCGGGAAGTGCCACTCCAGCGGTTTGAGGCCGGTTTTGCGGGATTTCGAAACCTCCCGATCGCGTGCCGCGTGGTGCCAGGGGTTGCCAGGCCAGTATTGCCAAAGTAGCATTGGCGTTCAGCCAGGCTGGCTCGGTAAATGACCGGCGGCCGCCCTAATGCATTCGTTTATCTTACTGTTAGCCATCCATGATTTGACTCGCACATGATTTCGTTTACCTATGAAGATGGCCTTGTAGATGTTTCTTAGGTAAATATCAATGATTTCATTTTTACGTTTTCCAAGAAATTTGTTCATCTTTAAGAGCTTTTTGTGGTGTTGGGCGCATTTTGCATTTTTGATTTCAGAGGTTGAGATGTTTGTCATTCAAGGTGCTTCATTGTTTAATAATTGGTTAAAAAATAACTTATTAGACGATAGGCTATTTTATAAGTGGACTTGCTAGTCCACATTTTAACCTAAAACCTGCTCACGTCTATAAACTATTTTTCTAGTGTGTGAAACTTCTTTGCGGTATGTTACAAAGGTTTTCTAGAAGCACAAATTTCACTTGGAAAGTTGTCTCAAAGATAACTTGCAACACTTTGGTACGGGAAGTGTTTTGCAAGTAAATCTTTATATCTACTTTTTATTTATATATGCTTTTCATTTATTGTCAGATTGAAGCAATGGTTGTAGGGAGATTTAATTTTCACTAATCCATTGCTAGAAGCTAACCATGATTTGTAACTCTATCTAGGAGATTTAATTTGCACTAATCCATCACTAGAAGCTAGCCATGATCGCTAATGTAACTCTACCTATTAATGATAGAAAATATGCTTACTTTGAATGCTATAAGGTTTACAGATTTAAAAAATATTCACTTTGAATGCCTTCATAATATGTTCTCATCAATGCATGCCTTGCTGTTAAATCCTGATGCCTTTCTTCACCACCTATAAGTGTCCATAAATATGTTGGAAGTGAGTTGATCAATCCATCAACTGCCATTTCTCATTTCCAAAAAGGTGCATTGAGAGAGGCTGTGAAGAAGAGTTTATTTGCGTCGTCTTAGCAAACAATAGGTTTTGTCTTGTCGTTGATTGCATTTTCATTTTATTTTCCTCTTTACTTACTATGTTGCATATAAATTTTACTTGTTACATTTCTTGTAGTTGTTGTTGTGGGAAATCAACAAGCTAAAGTACATATACGTAAAATAAATTCCATCTTAAGGGTTTAGAAACATTTGGGGTGAATGTTAATATCAAATTTAATTCCTAATTCCACTAATTTGTTTGTATTTCCCACACTTGTGTGAAAGCATTTAAAAACATTTGGAAGCATTGCCTATAATATGTTATAAGATGTTTAACGTGACACTTTTTTGGACAAGCACTATATTACTCAATAATTAATGAGCAATTGTGCCTTACACATATATGATGCATATTTATAAATTTGGTTGTGCTACATATGAAAATGTGATATTGTAGTAATAGTTTTTGGGAGATTTTTCTATAATATGTGCTCATAAGTTTTCGATGGAATACATTTTGCAGTGTAGAAATGTATTTTTATGTAGAATAACTCATTACAGGATGATGTTTCAGCTTACATGTTGTAACCTAGGAGTATCTCTTATGTTAAATTCACCTATGGCTTGAATTTAGTCTTGTCCATTGGGGAATCTTGCACCCAAAATAGGAAGTGGTATTTTGACATTATTTAACAACTAACATTCAAAATTTCTACATGTTTTAAGTATGTAATATGTCTCCTAGGGATTTGGGCACAAATCACCATTATGAAAGCCTAGATGAATTTAAACCTTGACCTCATCCCAATTGACTTGGTGTAGAGTCATGTTCATCTCAATAATTGAGTGGCTATATCTTATCTTAACTTATGTCCACCTACAAAAATTAAGACATATTTTGATGTATATATTTGCTTTGTGTCGTGCAAGGCTTGTATGATTAAATATCTGTTGAACTACCATCTCGCAAACTTTTCCACTTGTTGCTCCTCCAACTATAGATTCCATCTCTGATTGGTAAAATGTAAGAATTGAGAATGGACTTGATAAATCAGGTTAGCCAGATGCACTAAATTGTATCAATACCACAAACACCAAGAATAGTTAGTATACTCTCTCATAATGAGAACCTTACCATTTATAATAGTAAAAATATTTTCCTATAAGTAATCTCATACCTATTTCTCAAGACTCTAGAGCATATCACTTTATTATATTCCTTGGATTGATTTTCTACCTTATGATAAAATATTTAAGCTAACATTGTGTGTGTCCCATATGGAAAAGCAAATACATTTTGTGAATATTATGAACGAATAAGGTAAACAACATAAAATCTATAAAATAAGTTATCAAAGTGTGTGAAGGATCTAGAAAATAAGTTTTAAGAGGATTTCCCCAAACCACCCAATTTTCTTGTCAATTCTTTTGTAACAATGGTGCACATACACTCCAAACCCCATGGAATCAATTTGCACAGTCCTACACATTGGGGAATTTCACCACATTCAATGCATGCTTAAAAAAAGTGTGACGAGGACAATTGTTATTCCATTCCCATTAATGAATAATGCAAAAAAATGTAACTTGAAAATGAGAAATACTCTTTCCTAATCAAACTAATATTAAATAAATGCATACACATGAAACATAGATCAATCGAATCAATTTATTATAGTTGATACTAGATACAGATGATGTTGCTACTACTACTACTTTTGCTTTAGTGAGTTGTCTAATCATTTTAAGTAGTGGAGATGAATTATATGGACCAGCTATTGTTATTGGGAACTATTAGCAACAAAATTTGAATGTTGTTTAAGATATGAAGAAACAAAGAGTTGGGTTTATGTTAAATACATGTTCTCTAATTGCACTATGATACATCCCTGTCCAAACTAAGTAATACAACTTTTTCTAAGCAGTTTTCATTGAAAGTAGTTCAGGAAACAAAATTCAAAGACCTTTTGGCTTTGATAGTAGGTTTAAGTTATTTATCAAAACAAAATAAAATGCCATGGCTAGGCCTTTTGGTATTTAATGGAACTATATGAATTTATACACCAAAAAAAATTAGATATGAGTCTAAGCCTCTTGTATCCTACACCAACACAAACAATCATGGTGATCATCATGCACCTACAAGAAAGTTAGTTGGTAGTCACGATATTGACCTCCTCTTCTCTTAAGATTGAAAGAAACATGTCAACAAAATAAAAAGCCTAAACTAAACAAATCTAGAACGCCACTTTAAAAAGGTGAATTGGTGTAAGTTTCCAAGTCACGAAGTAGGGAAAACATAAGAAAGTGAGACAAAATATGGCCACCTTGAAGGGATGATTTTTTTTTATTTATATAATGAAAGGTAAAACTTGTGAGGTATTCTCAAATTAATTATGTATATATATATGTTTATAAAATTGGGGTTAAGAAAGGAACTATCGAGAGATGGCACGTTTCTGCTCTACATGGCGATGTGGGTGAGCTAGGGTTTTGACGCCCTAGCTTGGCTCTCCTTCCATATGCATGCGGGGATTGGTTTGTATTTGCTGGGGCAAGTTTTTCTGTGGTCCGAAGGTGACAGTTGGGGTTTTCCATTCCTTTTTGTTGCTTAAACTGTCTATTGTTCTTGTGTTGTTTCTTTCTTGCATGATGGGTGCAGGGTGTTTCCTATGCATAGCTCTTGTTCTCATTGCTTGGTGTGCTGGTTTGGTGCTTTGGGCTTCTTGCAGCAGGTTTCTTCATTTTTTTTTTGTTTGTTTCTTTCTTTTATTCTTGCTCACTTCTTGGTTCTTCAACTGGGGCTATGATTTGGAGTGGGCTTGCTTTTGTTTTGTCATGGCGATGCATGCGGTTTAGGATAAGGTGGATCATGCCTCTCCTCTAAATGGTGGAGACCCCAGTGCTTCTAATTCATCTATTCCTGGTGCTCTCAAATTGAATAAAGTGAATGGGTGTTTGGTGAAAGCCCAAGATAGTCCAGTTTTAGTCATTCATCCAAAATTTGTAGCTGAGATGTGGAGTACTACTGCAACCATGTTTTGATTTGTAAATTCATGGGGATTAGGGTTTCACTTCTCTTTTTCGACTCTTGGATTCATAAAACTTGGAACCTTGAAGGGGATTTCGATATTATGCTAATTGCTAATAATTTATTTTTGGTTGAGTTTTTGTGTATTGCTGATCAAAATAGGGCTTTCAAGGGTGGCCCCTATTTTACAATCAAGTGGGTCTTTTTATAAAAGCATGGCATGGTGGCTTCAATTTGGCAGAGGAGCTTCCATCTAGGGTTCCGTTTTGGGTGAGGTTGTTGTTGAAATAATATTCCACTCAGCTCCCTTCGGGTTCCCCTTTTTTTCGCATGTTCATGATGTGCATCCCTCGCTTCGCAACTTTGGCAAGCGGCTCCCCTTTTGGCTCTTGCGATGCTGCGCTGAGCGCCCACGTGTCACGCCTGCGGGGTTTTTCATTTTCTGTTGCTTTATGTTTACCACGGAATGCGAAGCAGGGCCCACATCTCTATACGTGGCGGTGTAGCGCAATCTTTCCCTAGCAGGAGTAGAGTATGCTGCGGCGGGCTGCGAAGGACTTCTATTGGGCTTCTTTATTTCATGGCGTGGCCCACCCTCGCTCACGTGTCAGCGGTTCGCGGCTTTTAAAACAACTGCAGGGACGAGAGCACCACGGGCTGCGAAATGCGGCCACGCGTCTTTCGCCCCCTTTTCATGCGGCCTTTCCCCGTTTTCAAAGTAGCCTCCGTCCCCTGAACACGTGTCACTTCTCCGCAAGCTCCCGGTCAATGGAGAAGGAGTTTTCATTCGGGCCGCGGTTTGCTGCCATGTGCCTTACATCGATTATCAAAGCAAGCTGTGAGATGGCCGAGTGGGATGGTGTCATTGACTGCTGCTCGCCATGGTTCTCTAAGGCGGTGGACGACACTCGTCGCTTCGAAGCCTGGTTGGGACCACTGCCATCCTTTCAAAAGGGCACGCCTGTAACTAACCAACTGGATGCTGTACCCTGATTGGCTGCTCTCATAACGGCATTGGGAATATTCTTATCCGGGCATCATTACGGGGGATTGTGGAATCATTCTGTTACAACTCTCCAGGCGGTGGGATTTTGCTCTCCGGCTATATATACTCCCTCTGTTGAGGGAAAATGGTCCAAGATTTTACAGGAAGAATACTGGTTTTAGCAAGAGACGCCAGACCTCTTTTGCATGTTTATTTGCAAGATACTTTCAGACTGTGCCTATTGTTCGGCCTTTCTGCTTTTTATGTCTTGATTAAACTGTGAACTGTGCTTTTTATTGTCTTAAGCATTTCATTTGAGGAGACTTCTATATATTGAACACAAACTTGCTGGTCTAAATCATGTCTTAATGACTCTTCTTAGCAGTAAGAATGTATGCGATACTGTTTTATGTCAATTGAATGAACTGTTTATGCTATTACTTTAAGCTTCCGGTGTTTTGGAACATATCAGTAACATTCAGGCCCTTGAGTCTATGATTTATCGTGCCTATCAAAAAGCTTTGGCGCATCGCCTTAGATTAACATTTGTTTCATTATATCTGCTTCCTTTTCTCTTTCCAAAAACCATTATATAGAAGAAGTCGGCTTCTTTAAAATCTGGAGGTCACTCAGTTTGGCGCAAAGGGGTCCCCCTTGAACTGAGTTTCCCATAAAGGCACTGTTATCTCGTCAATTTTTGGCGTCAACAGTTTGTCCTTTTTTCTGGCACGCCCGGTGGGACCCAAACTAATGAAATCGTCTTCTAAAAGGGTGTATGAGCCATCGGCCTGTAACTAGATCCCAAACTGCAAGTAACCCAGGTTTACTAGTGCCTCCATCCAGGACAGTCCAGGCCGCAAATCAGTTAGTAACCGTTCCATTCCCACCACCCTTTCCTCTCACCATGTTGCCGGCCGCGAACAGAAATTATGTAGCATGGGATGCTGGGAGTCCCCTTGTAGCTCCGGTAGCACCTGCTGTTTGGGGTGCCATACCGGTTTCGGCCCTGAAAGCTCTTCCCAAATTCGCCGGAGATAACACAAAAACGCCAGCAGAGCATTTGCAGGATGTAGCGGATGTATGCCTAGTACATGGTATCACGGCGCAGAATGTAGCCCTGAGGCTCCTTGCTGCGTCCTTCAAAGGCAAGGCCCTGGAGTGGTACCGAACACTGACTCCTAATACCATTCGCACTTGGGATGACCTCGGAGATCCATTCTATGAAAGATTTTCAAATGACGGAGATCGTTCTTCGCTATATTATCAGTTATCTGTCATCAAACGAGCACCCCAGGAGGCTCTGACGGACTTCAATGCCCGATTTCACTCGAGTTGGCGGAGGATTCCCGTGACCATCCGCCCTACCCCAGATTTGGCGTTCATGTTCTATCTGAAGTCCATCAATCCCGACATTTCTATGATGATCAAGTCTCTGGGAGGAGCTACTCTACCAGATGCATATGCCACCGCTATCAAAGCAGAAAATCACTTGATAGACTGCGGAAAATTGCCTCCTCGACCTGTTATGCCGATATTCCCTGAGATATCAAACGTGGCACAAGAGGTGGCGTCGACCAGTGCGCCAGCGACTCCCCAGTCAGCGTACTCATATACAGCCGCTCCTAAAAACTTGGCCTCTACATCAAGTTCTCCGAAGAATGAAATGGGCGACCTCAAGGAGATGCTACGGACTATGGCGAATGATATAACAACACTCAAGCGGAATCAAGCAATGCCTCCGCGGCCTGCGTATCAGAACTACCAAGGTGGGCGGCCTACCTATCAGCAGAATCAATATCAGAATGCGCATCGCACTAACTCACCAACGGCGGCTGCCAACCAAATAGTTCCGGTGCCTACGCCACTGACAGGAGCGTCGCCAAGCTCTAGCAGAGAATTAACCGCGGGACAAAATAATCTTATTGATGACATCAATCCATGGTGCTTCCCTTGCAACGATGCGCATATGCCCCGAAATTGTCCGCGTGGCAACTTACAACAAAGGATAGCAGAACAACGTAGCCAAGGGATTGCGACAGAGAGCGAAGAATATGGATATGCCCCGGCAATGGAGAACGCGGTCCTTACCGCGCAAATACAAGGAATGTCCCTGGAGCAAGAGTCCGACATTGTTCCTGATCATGCGCTCTTCTCATGGATGGAAGATGAGGAAACGGTGTTTGCGAATGACACGTCCACTGCCGAAACGCCGCGGGTAAAGTCTGACTATAATACACGCTCCAAGAGAAGATTCAACGGTGAGGCCGTGGTTTCACTTTCGGACAATCCGCAGTGCAAGGACGTTTCGGATCAAATTCCTGGTGGCCCGACCGAATCCTTGTCTCCTCAACGGCGGAAGGAAATTATTATGACAAAAGCCAAGGAGCAAAAACCTCTGAGCTCCTCATCTCTTAATGTGGTGGAGCAGTTGAAGAAATCACCTGCTAATATGTCTTTATGGGACATTCTAGCTATCCCGGAGCAGAAGACCATACTCCAAAAAGTGCTTCAGCAACAGATGGACCCAACACTAACCGAGCCTTTGGCCAGTACCGAGGCGGTTTATCAAATTCCACCAACTAAGGTTGTCGCAAATAAAGCGATGGAATCCCCTGCGGAAGGCGGAGGTAGGCCAAAACCTCAACCCTTCTTCTTAACCCTCATTATAGGGGAGAAACTATTACACAACGCTATGATTGATTCTGGCGCTAGTACCACGGTTATGCCAAAACTAATAGCCGAAGCCTTGGGACTCAGCTACGAGCCTATGAAGAAAGGGGTGATGCAGCTAGATGGAAATAAGGTTGATACTGTGGGTGTCATCAAAGCACTTCCGTTGACTCTATTTGCCTGCCCGAGTATCACGGTCCCGCAAGATACAGTGATCATAGATGTTCCGCCAATGTTTGGTCTTTGCCTTTCTCGAGAGTTTACTTCAAAGGTGGGCGGCTATTTGTCTTTAGATTGGTCACATCTAATACTTAGGACCAAACATGGCGCAAAGATGAAGATAGAATCGGAGGCTCTGCATTCCGAACATGTGGCGAATGAGGCCCTGATTAACTTTGAAGCGGCACATACCTCCATCACCAAGCAAGACATGTACAATGTTGAACTGTTGGAGGAGGAGAATGTCAATGGAGACCGAAGTGATAGCGAAGACGCTCTGTTGAGTGAACATATAAATAATGATCCCTTCGGAAATTATCATGCTACCGGTTTAGGCACATATGTGATCTATGACGAAGACCAAGTTCTTCCGAAGGTCGTCAAAGAGCCCGACGATGACCAAGTAAGTGAGCTGTGGACATTATATTTTGACGGTGCAAGGAGCAAAGTTGGAGCTGGAGCAGGGATATGTCTAATATCCCCACAGAATGAAAAGTTGCTGAGGGCCTTCCGATTCCAATTTGCTTGTTCAAATAATGAGGCTGAATATGAGGGTCTAGTCCAAGGTCTAAGCCTAGCGGAACGAATGGGTATCAAACAATTGATTGTATTCGGAGATTCAGAACTGGTAGTTAATCAGGTCCGAGGAGTCTCAGCAGCAAATAATATCCGCATGAGATCCTATCGGCATCGAATCTGGGACCTTATAGAAAGTTTTGAAGCTTTCAACATCCTGACCATTCCCCGAGCTCAGAATGGCGATGCAGACCGCATGGCAGTAATCGGAGCTCAGTTTGATCCTGTCTCGACTTGCTTCAGAACAAACATTCAGTACGAGTGCTGGTTAGACCAGCAATACCCGATAATGACCAAAGTTGGCAAGTCTTTGAGAGCGATGAACACATCGCCTCGTTTATTCAAAACTCAGGGGAATTTGCCGATCAACTCCAACCAAAGATCGCTGAGGCCTACGAGGGACAAATTATGCAGCTGAAATCAAATAAGCTTCCGAAAGGATTGGTTACTCTCGAAAAAAATTTCGATTGTAGTGACGCCCGAAATGATAAGAGGAAGTTCGTGGCGGAAAAAGGTGATTATGAGAATCTTCGGGTCTCCGATGACAGGAACCTTCGGGTCGGAAAAGATGTCTCACAGCAAGATAGAGAAAGGCTTATGAATTTCTGTGAGAAATATGGAGTAGTAGCCTGGTCCTACGATGATCTGGAAGGTTATGATCCTGGTATCATTCAACATACTATTGAGCTAACAGAAGGTGCGAAGCCAATCCGACAGAAACAGCGGCCGGTCAACCCTAAAGTTGAAGCCTTGATGGCACAAGAGCTAACCAAGCTCATTGAGTCGCGTATTGTTTTCCCAATTAAACATAGTACTTGGGTATCAAATCTGGTACCAGTCTGAAAGAAGAATGGTGATATACGCTTATGCGTAGATTTCCGAGACCTAAATAAAGCATCTCTGAAGGACCACTATCCCTTGCCTTCTATGGAGTCGATCCTCCAAACCGTGCGGGATCGGAAATGTTCTCTCTACTGGATGGCTTCTCTGGCTATAACCAGATTCGAGTAAGAGAGGAAGATCAGCACAAGACTACGTTCACCACCAAGTGGGGGACGTTTGCATATGCTAAAATGCCTTTTGGTTTATCTAATGCAGGGGCAACCTTCCAGAGAGCTATGGACGTCGCATTTAGCGAGCTGATCAATAAGATTATCCTAATCTATTTGGATGATCTTACTGTGTTCTCCAAATCTAAAGATGATCATTTCGATCATTTGGAGTTGGTGTTTCAAAAGTGCCAAGAGTTCGGGATTTCCTTAAACCCGAGGAAATGTGTGTTCGGAGTACCTCAGGGTAAGCTGTTAGGACATGTTGTGTCGAAGGAAGGTATTTCAATTGACCCAGAACGAGTAAAGGCTATAAAGGAGCTTCCTCTCCCGGTGAATAAGAAAGGTGTCCAGTCTTTTCTGGGCAAAGTAAATTTCGTCAGTAAATTTATTTCCGATTTTGCGGGAATGATTAGGCCGATCACCCTAATGCTGAAAAAGGATCAAATTTTCAAGTGGACAACGGAGGCGAGGGAGGCATTTGAGAAGGTCAAGGAAGCTATCTCATCAGCCCCAGTGTTGATCAATCCAGATCAACATAAAGATTTTATAATGTATGCTTTCGGTAGCAAGTCAAGTATCGCTACTGTTCTGACTCAAAAGGATAGAGAAGGAAAAGGGGAGCATCCAGTTGCTTTCTATTCCCGAACCTTAAAGGAATATGAAGTGAATTATAACTTCGTTGAAAGACAGGCTTTTGCAATAGTGAAGGGGCTTAAAAAGTTCCGCCATCTAATTTCCTGTAGCAAAGTCCTGGTATATGTCGCACATTCTAGTGTGCGGGAATACATCATGGAGGGAGAAATCACAGAAAAAAGGGCTAATTGGATCACTAAGATCCTGGAATATGACATTGAGGTCAGGCCCACTAGGACTATTAAAGGCAGAGGTCTGTGTGAGTATATGACACAGGAAGTGGTGATGCCTGCTAAAGAGGAACAGTCAGAACTTGTCCTGATAAACGGATCGGGATCGGAGGATGATTGGCTGAAAGATAGAATTAATTTCATGCGAACCGGAAGGTACCCGCCAGGCCTCTCATCCCAGAAAAGAAGGTATTACCGGCTCCAGAATTGCGGATACACGCTGATAGAAGGAGTCCTTTTCAAGAGAAATTTTAATGGTGTGCTCCTACGGTGTGTTACTTCAGGGGAGGCGCAGAAGATCCTCGACGCATTTCACAATAGCGACGAAGGTGGACATTTCTCCGCTAAAACCACAGCCATCAAGGTCCTGCGGGCTGGATATTACTGGCCCACACTTTTCAATGATTCCTACTCTCTGGTAAAGGCTTGCAAAAAATGTCAGTTATTCTCCGACCGAAGGAAGAATTCAGCGATGCCCCTGAAACCTATCGTGGCGGATGAACCATTTGCTCAATGGGGTTTGGACTTTATCGGAATGATCAACCCGGTTTCCAGTTCGGGACATAAATGGATTTTAACAGCTACAGACTACTTCACAAGGTGGGCTGAAGCTGTTCCCCTTAAAGAGGCAACGGAGGTAGAGATTGTGGATTTCCTCGAGGCTCTGGTGACGAGGTTCGGCCCTCCGAAGACGATCATTTCGGACAATGCTAGAGCATTTGTAGGCACAAAGGTATGTCACTTTGCATTGAAAAATGGCATATTCCTGAAAACATCTTCAAACTACTATCCACAGGGAAATGGCCTAGCTGAGTCAACAAACAAAAGTTTAGTCCGACTTCTCAAAAAAGTGGGCTCAGAACACCAAAGGGAATGGCACAAAAATCTCCGAAAAGCACTCTGGGCCAACCGCATAACACCTAAACAAGTCCTCAAGACTTCGCCCTATGAGCTAGTATATGGGAAAGAAGCGCTGCTACCGATCTCTATGGAAATTCTGGCGATACAGTTGTTGAAATCTCTTGAGATAGAACAAAATGGCGCCATGGAAGTTCGGCTTGCCGAACTATTAGAAGTACAAGAAAAAAGGGAGAATTCCCTAAAGGCCATGACTGGCCGTCAACAGGTGGTCAAACGGTGGTTTGACAAAAGGGCTTCCGACCAAGGCCTAAAAAATGGAGATTTGGTGCTAAAATACGACAGCAGGGCTGCGAAGCCAGGTCAGCATGGTAAGTTTGATAGCCTATGGGAAGGACCCTTCAAAATCATTCGGTGCATGCAACACAATGCCTTCGAGCTGGAAAATATGGAACAGGAGCCCCTAGGAATCCCGGTTAATGGGATTCACCTTAAATTGTTCCATTAAGCGTCAGGCCCTACCTTGTACAGTTGTAAATAACGCTTTTTCTTTTTCCCTTCCTGTTTTTGGCCTATCGTTTTGCTAAACCAATTGACTTGTTATGTATTCGCTTATCATCGTTGGTAGGTGAAGCACCGGTGTTCTTAAAACACAAAAGTATGCTCATAAACAGAGATAAAACATACAAAATTGGCAAACCCAGAAAAATTGCACGCAGAAGCAAACAGGAGTATAAGATTTCACAACAAAAGGAGGCGTATATTTTTATATACATGTTTCTGAGTTACAAAATGGCATAAAGGCCGATTTTCAAAATATACAAAGTATAAGAGCATATATATATACGTTGGCCTTTTATCAGGCTGATACGGAGCAAGGGGGTAACATCAACAAACACCAGGGCAAGAGGACCATTTATCCGCAGGAGTGGCTAGCAGCAACCGACGCATTCAAGACAGCGTCCGCTTCTTCCTCAGCAACAGGTTCCTCGGCGGCACTGGCAGCATCATGAAGCGCGGCTGTCGTCGGTGGTGGGTACACCAGGTCCCTGAAGTCAGTATACCACTCTACGTCGTAGAATGGTATCACGTTGTAGCTTCTGAACAGGAAGTGAAGAGCCTGGGTAACCCTTTGCTGATGCTGACCACGGGTCTGCAGGCGGAATCCGCTAAGGAATGGTAGCCAAGCCACGACAGCTTCTTCTTCAATATAGCGACGTAAGTCGCTGGCTGATGGCAGGCCAATTCCATATGCAGCGTGCGTGACAACCTCTCCAAGCCCGTTCAGGTACTTCTTCGGGAAGATTTCTTTGACTAGCTTCAATACAAGAGGCCGAGGGACACAAATGTCTAGCATAGACGCCACAAAGTGTGAGCACACATCGGTGTTCACCCGATGCTTATCTTCGTACTCCACACAGTCTTTGCCGAGAACCCACTTAATGGCTACTAAAACCAGCGAGTGCTTGTTCTTCGTCATTCTCTTAAGCCTCCTGGTGGAGATTTCACCTACAAATGTTGTTTGTGATTTGAAGGAGGTCAGGCGAATGGGAGTATCCATCTCTCCTAGGACTTTTCCTAAAATCTGCTAAGTATGCCGAAAGCTGCTTATTACCTAACCTATGAAAAGACTCGCTTAGCAGTATTCTACTTGCCTATCACTTCTCGACGCAAAGTGTATATGTTTGCTATCTACTGGCCTATTTATAGAAAGTTGACAAGACATACGCCAGTCCGCCGTAAGCAACGTGATGTATATTGGCTACAATCTCGAGGGCCGAGTCTGCATTTGTTCATGTTTTGAGCTGGCACACGCATGGTAGCACGACTCAAGGCATGCTTAATTAAATCAAGTTAATTAATTGAGCTTTAAAAGGGTGGCACTTGCTGATGAAGGGACGTATGGCCGTATGCTATGGTGTCAAATCTCAAGCACATCCCAGAGCCCGAGGTGATATTCGTATCTCTTTCAGGCGGTGATCGTTTGCTTGGCGTAATCATTCCGGCCTGGGATATTAATTACCGGTACATGCTAACACAACGCGAGGAGGCCAGTTGCAAGCTCAATTTCCAAGAAAAATCAGGGCGTATCACACGATATCCTAAAAGTAATGATGAAATCCGGCCACCTCGGAAAAAGCAATCAGCTCATCTTGCACGAGTCATGGAATTAACGGTACATGCCGAATTAAATGCAAGGGCTCGCGCTCGCCTACCACCTTGAGGGAGGTTGCTATTATTGCATGATAATGCTTATTGTTCCTAAGTCTTTTCCCAAAAAGCTAAGGAGTGCGTGAAGTGTTTTCTGTCTGTATTTCCAGTGCAAGCGTATTCAAAGGCCAGCGAACCTTCAAGTTCTGCCGCGAAGAAAGATGGCGGAATCTTCAGCTCAGCCAGCAGAGGAAGGGATTAGCCAGGAACTGTATTCGGCTATTCGTTCTTCTGCCGAGGTCTACGTGTACGATGATGTAGCATATGCCACTCCTGGTATACCCCAGAAGGTGAGGAGACCCAACACAGAGGAGCTAGAGAAGCCCAAAGAGTGGAATAACCCTAAAAAGGTTGGAGAAAAGTGGGCAAATATCTATGATCCAAAGCTTGCTAGGAACCCTAAGTCTCTTAGAGAGGCAGCTTGTGCAAGATTATCAGCACCAGCGGCGGAGAAGGCAACGGCAAGTAGAGTCTGGTATAGCGGTTTGCCACAATACATGGTCCCATTCGTGCACTATTGCCCGGAGGTGGTTGACGCAGCTGTTCAATGCTATAATCCATAAACCCACTGCATTGAGGGTCGCAATTTAAGGGTTCATATCAATCAGGAAGCCATCTGGCATATGTTATGCATTCCTGACCCCAGGACAAGAAAGGAGAAAATCGAATATTTCCGCCCAAGCAAGGGGGAAAAGATATGGAAAAGGATGAAAACCGGCTCCGATTTCCTATTAGAGGAGACTAAAAAGAAGGGTATTGTGTCCGCTAAGTCACCAAGCATCCCATTGTTGCGCGGTTCATTCCGCGACGACCTTCAGGATCCCATATCCATGCTGGCGTTTGTTTGCGGCCGTGATTCTGATGAAAAGATCGAGGCTTTTCAGCTGGGCCCTGCAATACAGTTTCGCAGGCAACATGAATCTTTCTGGTATGATTTTGCCGAGTTCATGGTCGAGGAAATGATACAGCAAATAGAGAATTATCAGGCGGAGACGAAATTCAGATTTCTTTCCTACCTGGTCCACATGTTCCTGCATCAGAATCGGATTTCTTCGCCCGATTTTTCCCACTATCAATTTTTGATGAGCAGAATAAAAGAAAGCCGGTATCTACATGGACACCCTACCTTTCCGCAACATATGACTACTATGCCTTCGCGGACTATTTCATAGCCCCGGTCCTGAATGATTTGATCGGAGAGGGTGATATCGTCCGGCTTAACACTGAGCAGACTGGATTTCTGCAAAGCTACATCCCCGCTTGCGACTGGTTCCTGGGCAAGGATTTCACGATCCTTCGAATGAGGGGCTTTATTGACAGGCCTTTCCTGCTCCCGGCTTGCGTCACCGATAGAGTGCTCGCGCTGGAGGTTTACCGGCAGGTATGCGTCATTGATTTTATGTTTTGTAGCAGCAAAAGGGTCAAAAAGAAGGGATTCTTCAGTTGCCCGAAGAGCTTCAAGTCAATAACGCTTGTCAAAAAGCGATCTCATCAACTGCTAGGGGACAAGCTGGCACACTTAGGGCTAGTATTAGTAAATGATAAGTGGGATTACAACCCTTTTAACGATCTACCTGAGCCGCATATGAGAGTTACGCATGTTTCCCGACCATACTGGGAGAAGCGGCGTAATAACCGGACTGATAAAGATGAAGATCTGGTTGAATTGGCACAAATCCCTACGCCGGATACCAGAGGCCCATGGCACAAGTTCTACTTTCCAGTGGCCGTGGCCAGGGACAACATTCCGATAGAGCGCAGCATGCTCAACAAGTTGAAAGTGGACGAGGAATGGAACGATGAAAAAATAAAAGCTTTCTGGAGATACCGCCAAGAAACAGGGCAGATGAGGGCTCCTTATAATAAATTGAAGGACGACCAGGAATTCGAAAGACACTGGGATGAAGGCCATCCCAGCCCGACCTCCAGCGCTAACAAGAGCGAAGCAGAGGGTTCCGATGAACAGGAGGAAGAGAGGGCGATATCTTCGCAGGAAGGTGATGCTCCCGAGCATCCCGCCTATGTCGGCACTAACGTGCGCTTTAATATATCAAGGAGTTCACTTACGCGCACATGGGCCGCTAAACCGGTCAGGCTAGTACCCCAGCAGAAAGATCCGACTGCCGAGGTTAGTGAGAGTCCCCCCGCGAAAAGACAACGCACGGAAAGTGTTATCGGGACAGTTTCACATGAACCGGCCGAAAGGGAAACACCCGCTGCTAGTCAAATGCCAGAGGTTGCGGTCGAGTCCCAAACGATCCAAATGCTACCGCCGACCAGTCAGCAGGTACATTTCGCTCCTTCCTCTCTTGCATCTCATTCTTTCACGTCCGCTCCTGCTCAATTGGCAACTCCTGCCATTCGTCCGAGCCCTCCACCCTCTGTTTCTGGCCCATCTTATTCCGGGGGGTTTGCCCAATATTCGCAAGCCCAACCATTTATAATCACCCCTCCAGGCATGCTAACGCCTACTGCTGCCGCCCAGGCTTTCCTCACCTCGCTATCCGAAGATATTCCTCCCATCGGCCCCCACTCTTTTTCCGAGATGCTTACAGATCCCTTCCCACCACAGCAAACCGAGCCCCAGGCAACGACTCTTTTTCCTCGGCCAACAGGCCTTACGACTGAATCTCCGGTTCAGCCGTTGCAATTATCCAGCCAGGCTGACACCCCCCAGGCTAAGCTATGGAACGTGCCACACTTTTCCCCGCAAACTGTCACCCTCCAGAAGAAGCAAATGCCGGCGCCTATGAAAGTTACCTATCCCTACGCCCTACCTTCCGGTGTTCCCTTCGCAGGTGGGCTGGTTTCATCACCAGCTGAGTTCATTGCACAGATAGATTGTGGGAAGGAGGCTCGCGCAAATAGAATGAGGCGACGAAGGGCAAAGGATGACAATGCCCCCGCCGAACCGAGAGTACAGGCTTCGTATGACGAGGCCCGCCAAGAATTGAAGTTTGCAACTATGTACCCAAGGACAAACAAGCCTCAGGGAGAAATGCAACTAGAGGACTATGATATTTATGCTGTCGGACTGGACATGAAGATGGCCCGGCCACAAGATAAAGTCGAAATCATGGAGGAGACACAACGGGTGGTCACTTCCGATTTCCTAAAGACTGGTCGCCAGTTGAAAAAGAAGGATGAACAGCTCAAGGCAGCCAAGGACAGGGTAGGTTTTCTAGAGGCAAAGGAGAAATCCTTATAGGCGGATATCGCCCGAATGACAGAAAGGGCGCTAACAGCAGAGAGTGAAAGGAACAGGCTCCAAGGCGAAATTGCAAAGGCCCGAGTAGCCGACCCAGCCGTATTAAAGGACTTGCAGAGTCAAAACCAAGCGGCGCAACAGAGCCTACAATCGATGGAAGAAGTTCCCGCATTTCATCCTGGAAAAGGTTCCTGAGGCGAGGGACTTGTTAAATAAGCTATACTCGGTCTCAGACGAGATCCTCGCCGGGGCAGGTATTGAAGATAGGGATAATGCGGCTCAAACGGCAAATAGGTTCATTCATTGCCACTCTGCTTTCCAGCGTACTAAGGCAGCATCGGCTTTTCTAAACAAAGCGCTGGATGGCATTCGAGGGAGTTTCTCTGAGTTAGGCAGGTTGGGATTACCGTCCCCATTTCTTGAGGATGGCACTATTGCCACGGCTGCGCAGATTACCGAGATCATTGAGCAGAAGGAGAACGATCCGGAGGCATTCAAGGAACTCGGCAGCCCCCCAACAGCAGCAGATATCGAGGCAATCATTCATCCACTCTCTCAGCTACTGTTCCACATAGAAGCAGGCGCTGGCCTGCCAGAGGTGCTGCCTCATAAGGAAGCTATTGATCTCCGCGGAGCACAAGAGAATTTGCGCAGCATGGCAAAGCCATCCGAAATTGAATGGGTGCCTTTGCAGGCTGCACTTTCAAAGCTCTAACTCCATTTGCCCTAGAGAGGAAGGCTCTGGTCTGCAGAACCAGAGAGTTTTTGGGTTCTCCGTTCCTTATTCGAAACGCCCCTGTTAGTCGCCAAAAGCTGTTGAAATAATATTCCACTCAGCTCCCTTCGGGTTCCCCTTTTTTTTCGCATGTTCATGATGTGCATCCCTCGCTTCGCAACTTTGGCAAGCGGCTCCCCTTTTGGCTCTTGCGATGCTGCGCTGAGCGCCCACGTGTCACGCCTGCGGGGTTTTTCATTTTCTGTTGCTTTATGTTTACCACGGAATGCGAAGCAGGGCCCACATCTCTATACGTGGCGGTGTAGCGCAATCTTTCCCTAGCAGGAGTAGAGTATGCTGCGGCGGGCTGCGAAGGACTTCTATTGGCCTTCTTTATTTCCTGGCGTGGCCCACCCTCGCTCACGTGTCAGCGGTTCGCGACTTTTAAAACAACTGCAGGGACGAGAGCACCACGGGCTGCGAAACGCGGCCACGCGTCTTTCGCCCCCTTTTTATGCGGCCTTTCCCCGTTTTCAAAGTAGCCTCCGTCCCCTGAACACGTGTCACTTCTCCACAAGCTCCCGGTCACTGGAGAAGGAGTTTTCATTCGGGCCGCGGTTTGCTGCCACGTGCCTTACATCGATTATCAAAGCAAGCTGTGAGATGGCCGAGCGGGACGGTGTCATTGACTGCTGCTCGCCATGGTTCTCTAAGGCGGTGGACGACACTCGTCGCTTCGAAGCCTGGTTGGGACCACTGCCATCATTCCAAAAGGGCACGCCTGTAACTAACCAACTAGATGTTGTGCCCTGGTTGGCTGCTCTCATAACGGCATTGGGAATATTCTTATCCGGGCATCATTACGAGGGATTGTGGAATCATTCTGTTACAACTCTCCAGGCGGTGGGATTTTGCTCTCCGGCTATATATACTCCCTCTGTTGAGGGAAAATGGTCCAAGATTTGAGAGGAAGAATACTGGTTTTAGCAAGAGACGCCAGGCCTCTTTTGCATGTTTATTTGCAAGATACTTTCAGACTGTGCCTATTGTTCGGCCTTTCTGTTTTTTATGTCTTAATTAAACTGTGAACTGTGCTTTTTATTGTCTTAAGAATTTCATTTGAGGAGACTTCTATATATTGAACACAAACTTGCTGGTCTAAATCATGTCTTAATGACTCTTCTTAGCAGTAAGAATGTATGCGATACTGTTTTATGTCAATTGAATGAACTGTTTATGCTATTGCTTTAAGCTTCCGGTGTTTT
The DNA here is from genome assembly GCA_007258455.2 of Sequoia sempervirens. Taxonomy (NCBI): domain Eukaryota; kingdom Viridiplantae; phylum Streptophyta; class Pinopsida; order Cupressales; family Cupressaceae; genus Sequoia; species Sequoia sempervirens. The sequence continues at coordinate 80,343,706 of VDFB02047397.1, read as the reverse complement.
GGAACATATCAGTAACATTCAGGCCCTTGAGTCTATGATTTATCGTGCCTATCAAAAAGCTTTGGCGCATCGCCTTAGATTAACATTTGTTTCATTATATCTGCTTCCTTTTCCCTTTCCAAAAACCATTATATAGAAGAAGTCGGCTTCTTTAAAATCCGGAGGTCACTCAGTTTGGCGCAAAGGGGTCCCCCTTGAACTAAGTTTCCCATAAAGGCACTGTTATCCCGTCAATTTTTGGCGTCAACAGTACCAATTTACTTTTCATAGTAAATATGCTTTAAGCTAATAATAAATCATATTTCATGTATTAATTTTCCTTGCATACACTCCAAATTATTTCATGTAATCAATGTGAACAATTAAAGGGGAAAAATATTTTGGTTAATAGTCCTCTACTGAGTTTACAATACGTTACATGTATCAACAAAAAAATTAACACCACGTCAAGATGGATCCATATCACATAACATTTAAGTACCCAATATTTCATTACCACCTTCTGTAATGGTATATTTCTTATAACCCTACTCTCTCTAATGGCCATATAAAATAATTATTTTGTGCAATTATGTCATTCTTTACTCATGAGATAACATATATTTTCTACACTTATAATTTTTAGGTTCCCAATGAGTGTACACATGAAGGATGGAAAATGACATGATGATTTCCACCTTGGCCTATTAGTTTATAGAGACCCTAATCTCATTTTTATGTTTGAGTATTTATATTACATGCATATTTATTAGTGTCCATTTATCTTGAGATATATACTCATTAAGGATTGAAATGAATGTCAAGTTAGGCCAAAAATTTAATTTTAAAATTTACATTTCCATTCTAATTACCATTTGGTTTTATGCCCATTTTTCTTGAGTGACCTAATATATTTGTAGACACAAAAATTTCACCATCTTATATGATTAATTCTAGACATTAACTTATCCTACCTAATTCACTTTAGCATCACCACACTGATTAATTAAATCAAACTAATTAATTAATTGTATCATCTCATTAGATGACATTAGAAAATTAATTATCATTAATAATATAACTAATTCATTAAGGATTCACATGAATATCAAATTGGAGCAAAATATTTTAAAAAAAAAATTACACATCCATACTAATTCCCATTTTCTTTTATGTCCATTTTTCTTCAGTGACCCTATATATTTGTATACACCTAAATTTCACCACCTACTATCATTAATTCTAAACATTAATTTATCCTACCTTATTCACTTTAACATCACAAGTTGATTAATTAAACTTAAAAAAATTAATTAATTGCACCATTTCATTATATTCTATTAGCAATTAATTATCATTAAAAATATAGTTAATTCTTAATTGATAAAATTTTCACTATCAACTAACTAATTCACATCTTTATCCACTAGCATTACATGTAAAAATTAATTACAAAAATATCATTATTAATTAATTAATCAATTTCTAAATAAATTGATACCTATATATTTAATTAATTATGTAAAAGAATTGATTATGCTCTCAAATTTCTATTTACGAAAGTCAATCTCTTGTATTCATTTAGTCATGCAAGTTTTAAATTTTTTATTGATCCTTGCACATCCTGGAATATAATAACTCAAATAAATGAAAGAGGGCACAAATCTATTTTAAAATGAAATTAGAAAGAAGAAATTTAAGTTACTAAATCAAATGAATTGCTCCCAATAATTTATCTCCTCATTTGCAAACTTATAAATCTACTCTTCTTCCTCAATTATCATATGAACAAAATCTATAAGAAATAATCAGCATGCTACAAATAATTGCATGATTGTTTGAGTATCCACACTCTATCATTACAAGAGAAAATCAAATTTTTCACTCAATCAAATATTTGCACATATTTTATTGTTTAATTTTCATAATTTTATTTTTTTATTTTAAATATATTTATTCTAATCTACTCACAATAATAACATATTGATAAATGACATGATCTTGTGAAATTTTTGGCACATTCTCTAATCCATCACATATCTCCACATAGACATTTCTTCAAATATTAGATGATACCTCATTTTTTATGCACATCTTGAAATGCATTTGTCATTTATTATAGTTATTATTGCCCCATGTTTAAACATTCTACCCTAACATTTCTATTCCATTTCCTTGTTAGTGATCAATCTTATAAAATCTATGGAAGGTCTCACACAACGTGGGATTGACTCATTCAATTCAAAAATATAATTTCAAACTTGTGGCAACTCTCATTTATTACACTCATCATGATGATTCTATTGGTGTATGTTAATATAGTTAATTACTATGTCTTATTATTTAAAGGTATTCATTGTGCATTCATTCATCTCCAATTCGTATCGAAAATATTATATTTTGAAGTGAGTAATCATTCTAGGAACTCTTCATGTTAAAGCATTAAAATAAACACAATTCTACATTAAATCATTTATTAATATTTGCATCAATGAATAGTGATGTCTTTGACCTTTTCCACAACCATGAAGTTGGTGAAATCATGAGGGTTGACATATGAGAAAATTATTATGCAAACTAATAATTTCACTAAGGTGTTTTTTTAAATATTGTCTATCCTTATGCAAAAGAAACATTAGAGTTTAAGGCATCACTAGTCGTAGAAGTTTGAAGAATGAAAGATAGATTCTATGATGTCAATATCAATAATTTATAATATAGATTTGATCTCAAGACACATATAAGACTATTATATTTCATCTATAATATCAAAATAAATAAAATCAACACTACATCAAAAATTATTTTTCATCCTTATTTTACAAAATAAAATTTTAACCTACACATTTATTTGCACAAATATCAATTCCTAACAACTACATAAATTAATCTGCATTAACATACACTTACTTTTATGCATTAATTTAATACATAAACTTAAAACCAAATATAAATAAAAAGTTTGACTTGTAATATCATAGTTTAAATCCTAAAATCAGACCACAACTCCTTATTTGACCGTTTTTTGCATTTTGGATCATATATTACAACCTAAAAAATTATTAAATGGTATTATTTGACTTGCTATATTTTTATATAACCATAAATATGACACTTAAAAATATTATTAAACAGTAAAATTTTTTTATAGCATTTTTAACTTTTTGAATATTTTAACAAGATTTATTTTCTATATGAATTTAGAAACTTTTTTATTAATTGTAACAATAAATTTAAGATTTTTACATTTATTTTTAATTATTAATATTTTCTAATTTTACATTTTTTTAATATATATATGAATTTCATATGAATAACATAACACAAATTTTTCATATTTTTCAACATCATTTATTTTATAGCATTTTCAAGATAATACAACATTTGTGTTTTATTGTGAGCATGTTGAAATTTTATTTGGCTTTTACAAATAATTTATGTTTTTAGATAGATGAATTTAATGATTAAACTATAAAAAAAATTCAACACTATTTATTTTATAGCATTTGTTTTCCAGTGATTCATGAGCTTTGATTTTTTTCAAGATAATACAACATTGGTGAGCATGTTGAATTTTTAGATAATGAGTTGAATAAGGATTAAACTATTTTTAACTTTATATAATTATTTTGAAATAGGTTTGAGATTGATATTTAAATTTTTTTGACAGTTAATATTTTTCATAAAACATAAAATGACAAACATTTAAATGAACAAACTGTAAAAAAATCTCATATGATAGGTAGGGGTGGTCATCAAATTCCAGGCCTGTATATAAACAGTTGAACAAAGGCAGAAGCTCCAAGTTCATTGTTATGCTCTTTGCTAGTTAGAAATTAGCACATATAATTTCAATGGCATACTTTTTGGTTCCCCTCCTAATGCTCTTATTAGTGCCCACAATAAGTTCAGACCTAGATCCTCTGCAGGATTTCTGCGTAGCTGATACCACAACGTCCACACTTTTCATAAATGGGTTTCCTTGTATTAATCCCAATAACGCTTCTGCAAAGGACTTTACCACATCTATTCTGAGCAAGCAAGGAAACACATCAGGCAATCTGTTTGGATCGAGTGTTGTTTTTACAACACCACAAGTCCTTCCTGGAATAAACAATTTGGGTATAGTGTTTGCTTGTGTAGATGTGGGTGTGGGAGGAGAGGTTCCACCTCACACTCATCCAAGAGCCTCTGAAATAGTTTTTGTTTTGCAAGGAAATCTCATCATTGGCTTTGTGGACACCACCATCAAGCTTTTCTCTACAGAGCTCAAAAAATGAGATGTTTTTCTGTTCCCCCAGGCCCTCATTCACTTTGTTAAGAACACGGGAGACTCAACTGCCTCCCTAATAGGAGCTTTTAACAGTCAAGCTCTTGGTGCCATTGTAATTCCTTTAGCTGTGTTTGCCTCTAATCCGGTCATTCCCAACACAGTCTTGGCTAAGGCATTCAAGATTAACCCTAATGAGGTGATACAATCAGGAAGAACCTCGGTGGTACCTAAGCAATTGATTTTCTTCTTGAGGAATTTTTTTTAAAAAAAAAGAGGGTAAAAACTTTATTGAATCAAAACAACATTAAAAAGATAGATGAAAGAAGCCACAAGGGGCCCAACCAAACAAGAATTAATTCACACCCAAGAAGTGCCTCATATCCTCAGCAACCCACTCCTCAAGAACAGGGGGCATGTCATTAGGAAGATTGCCCCAACCATCCACATACCAATAATCAATCCTCTCTATCACCCATCAAGCCAGTCCATCAGCAACCCTATTCCATTCTCATGAAATATGATGGAAAACAATGGACTCCAGAGAAGAGCACATAGAAATAATTTGCTTGACAACCAAAACAAGCTGCCAACTCATATCCTTCAACTGCCGCTTATGCAACATGTCAATAACCACCTGAGAATCAGACTCACAAACGATCCACCGCCACCCAAGACCAACTGCACGCTCAATCACCATAAGGATAGCACTACCCTCCATAAGATTATTGGTATGCAAACCACGATACATAGAAAAGAAAAACACCACCACTCCCAAGCTGTTACAACCAATACCACCAACTCCAACATGCCTAGGATTACCCCTAGATGACCCATCTGTATTGATTTTTAGCTCCCCTAGAGCAGGTGGACACCATAAGCCATCATGAGCCACCCTCTCACACCCACGACTATGATGCACACTGCCCAAATTACTCCTATCCCTAGCAACAAGACCCAAGGAATTAACAACACAAGTCTGCAGGATCAACTGGCATAGACAAATCACACTTTGCAGACAAAGTCTCCTGCAGAGCCCCAAGAATCTGCCTCCAAAGTTTCTCCAAGACCAATTTTTTATCCAAGAAAATCCATTTTTTGTGCTCCAACCAAACATGCCAAATAGTCAAACTAGGGCCAATGCTCCAAGCAATTTTAAGAAAAGAGGTTTTGGTAGGAGATGATCCCTGTCTCCTCCAAAAATCATCTAAGGCAGAGACATGGCAACACAATAAGCTCTAGAGATTCCACCAATGATGCCAAATATCCTTAGCAAAGGAACACTGAAAAAAGAGATGCGAGAAGCATTATTCATACTGAACACACAAAACACACATGGAAGGGCCCTGGAACACCTGTTTCCAAAGATTGTCCCAAGTAAGACACTTACCTTGGACAACGAGCCAAGAAAAAAATTACACTTAGGCCAAACAAATTTATTCCAAACATGCTTCCACCAAGGAACCTCAGAGCTCCCAAAGACTTGTTTATCCAAAACCTGATAACCAGAGGCAACCAAAAATTTACCTCACAAATCTGTACCCCAAGCAAGCACATCTCTCCTAAGAAGAGAGTTGCAGGCTCGATCTGAAAGAATCTTAGCAAGCACTTGAAGATCCTCCAAAACCCCCTAGGAGGCCAATCCTGAGGGTCCTTCCACCTGGACATAGTAATTTGACTCAAAGAATGTTGAGATTTGAAGTCAGCCACATTACACCAACCTGCCTCCTCAAAAATTTGGCACAAGACCTGAAGGTGGGAATGAGAAGAAAAAATAGGGGGATGTCCATCCCAAGAGTCATGCTAGAAGAGAGCTTCCTGACCCCCATTACAAATCCAAAAAAGGCCCTGTTTCACAAGCTTGGCACCCCGTTTGAGGGTACTCCAGATCATAGAATCTTTCCCCTCCAGACTAAATCTTACAACCTCCATGCTGTCCACCACACCCAAATATTTGAGGGTAAGAATTTTAGCCCACCACATATGTTGTTGGGAACACCAACGCCAATACAGCTTAGCAGCCAAGGTGTGCCCATTCAAATCAGTCTATCGAAGAACAAGACCCCCCTCTTGCTTTGGCCTATAGACAACATCCCATTTCACTAAGCTCCACTTTCTATGAAGAAGGTTGCTAGACCACAGGAACTGATGAGACAGTCTCTCGAAATATTGAATAAAACTTGATGGAGCAGAAAGAACAAAGCACCTATAAAGAGGGAGAGCTTGGATCACAAACTTTAGAAGAGTCACTCTTCCAGCTGAGGAGAGCCACCTATAAGTCCAATGGCTGACCAATCTTCGAAACTTGTCAAGAGTCTCTTGCCAAAACCTTTTAGGGAGAGAACGAATGGCAAGAGGGATTCCAAGATAGAGAAAAGGAAGTGAACCAATCTGGAAATGAAAAATACCTACTAATCTCCTTTGGATAACCTTAGGAGTATGGAAGAAGTAGATGAAAGACTTCCCCTCATTAATGCGCTACCCAGAGGCTGCCAAGTAGCTATCGAAAAAATTGCACCAGTTTAAAGCCTCCTCAACCTTTGCCCTACCCATCAAGGCAGTATCATCAACAAACTAAAGATTAGACTGAGGGGAAAGATCATTTCCCCAATTCCAACCCTGAATCAATCCGCTAGCTTCCTGAGCATGAATAAGCCTTCCCAATCATTCCGCAAGTAGGATGAATAAGTAGGGCAACAAAGGATCTCCTTGTCTGAGGCCTCTAGAAGCACCAAACAACTCAATGGGCTCACCATTGATAAGCACTGAGAAGGAGGAAGAAGTAACACAACTCCTGACCCATTCAATCCAATCACTAGCAAAGCCAAAAGCTGCAAGAATCTTAAACAAAAAGCTCCATTTAATGCGATCATATGCTTTTTCCATGTCCAGCTTGATAAACATAGATTTTTTTCTTGTGAGGATTCCATAGAATGGATGGTCTCAGCTGCAATCACAACACCATCCATGATCTGTCTGCCAGCAACAAAACCCCCTGCTCCTCAGAGATTAACTCACCAAGCCAAGCTTTCAACCTTTCAGCAATCAACTTAGTAATAATCTTATAAACAACATTACATAATGCAATAGGCCGAAAAAGATCCAAAGAATTAGCCCCCTCCTTCTTTGGAATGAGAGCTAAAAAAGTTGCATTAAGAGACCTCAACATTTGTTTATTCATGAAAGATTCCTTAACAACCTCTAAGAAGTCCAACTTAACCACCTCCCAAAACTCCTAAAAGAATTCAATGGGGAATCCATTAGGCCCCGGAGCTTTACCTTTCTTCATCTGGAACACAACGTTCTCAAGCTCCAACAAGGTAATAGGAGAAAGAAATGATTCATTCATTTCATTAGACACTAGCTACGGGATACAATTCAGAATCCTTGTTTCAGCCTCCTCAGCAGGAGGTGAATCCTCAAAAAATAATGAAGAGAAATATCGAATACATTCCACAGAGATAGAAGTAGAAGAGGACAAAACTTCTCCATTAGACAACACAAGAGAAGAAATAACATTACCTTGCCTCCGGTCTTTAACTGAGTTGTGGAAAAAAGAAGTATTCCTATCACTAGCCTGAAGCCATTCAATACGAGACTTTTGTTTCCAAAAAATTTCTTCTCTTAACTCCCATTACTCTACCTCTTTTGTTGCAACAATCTCTAACAAACTCAACTCTTCTGTTAGGCCTTGATCATGAATCTGCCTGGTGATTAAGTCCAGGTTATCCTAAGCCTTTTTTTTTTCATGAAACAAATTATCAAAATGCTACCTATTCCATCTTTTCAACTTGTATTTGATGTACTGTAACCTCTTTGAGAATGAGTACATAGCAGTGCCATAAGCTGGCTTCCCAAGATCCCACTAGCCAAAAATCATATCATGAAGAGATTCCTCCTGGAGCCACATGAGTTGGAACTTGAAAGTTTGTCTAGCACATCGTTGAGGCACAACAACCACAAGCTTAATTGGCCAATGGTCAGAGCCTCGACAATCCAATATTTCAGAGCTAATCATCCACTTGTCCCCCATCCAAAAACTGGACACCAGAAATCTATCTAGTCTTTCAGAAATAATAGCATCTCCAATTCTCCTATTATTCCATGTGAAGACACCATTAGCTGGCTTGACATCAACTAACCTCAAAAGAGCCATATTATCTTGCAAGAGCCTAGAAGAAGGCTCCAAATGAGCACTACCTCCTCTCTTCTCTTCTAAAGAAATGACAGCATTAAAATCCCCAGCCAGGATCCAAGGCAGGCAAGGATTCAAAGACCTTACATATCTAACATGATCCAATAGCTGAGCTTTACCTTGGAGATCAATTAAAGCATATATATTAGAGAAAATAACTTTCTCCCCTGACTCTAAATGAGAAGCAACACAAGAAATTGAACTCTTACAGGAGATCCACCAAATTGGACTAACCTTTTGGGGATCCCAGAAACAAGCCACTCCACCAGAATTACCAAAAGCACCCACACACTAACATTGGCCACGACCCCAAATCTTAGGACCCACACCTAACATATTACCCACTAATAACTTAGTTTCCTACAAGAAAATCACATCTGGAGAATGAATGCGGATGAAATCTCGAATAGCCTTTTGTCGAGGGATGCTATTCATACCCCTCACATTCCAAGAAAGAACTATCATCATTGGGGTTGGGAAAAGTGAGCATCAATGGTCTTTACCAAACCAGCCTCCACCAATGTCTCTCCAGCAAGCTTCACCTTTTCTTGGTCCTTTTTGCGACCAACCTTAACTAATTTCTCAGGAATCCCTTTCTTAAAATATTTTTGCTGCACACCCAAAATAGAGGAAGAAGGCTTACAGTTACCTAAATCTGGGTTATCCTGAGCCTCTGAGCAGACCTTACTAGCACCAAAGGGGCCACCAGAATAAAAAATGGCCCCACCCACAGCACCAATAGCTAGAGTGAAAGGACATAAACCAAACACCATCTAAGGATCCTGGTCACTATGGTGATCCACTCCAGGGATCACTGAAGGTTGTACCTCAACCAACTCCTTAGAACCAGGGCCATTCACCATCTGCATGTCAGCTGGGAACCCTTCTTCTTGAACTAAATCATTTAAGACCTCAAATCTGTTGAGGGTATCCCCCTCCCGCCTCTCCTTGAAAGGTCTCTTTAGACCTCGTCCACGATTGTGAGACTTAACTAGAACAAACCCATCCTTGTCCTCTATCCCTCCCTGCATGGGAGTCTTACCCTTTTCCATACCTAGATTAGATTAGAGATTCGAATTACTGGCACCCCCTGCACCAAAATCTTTAGGACACCTCTGAAACAAATGGCCATACTCATGACATAATCGACACTAAAAGGGCAGCGTTTCATAATCCAATGGCTGAGTCCATGAGCTAGAGCCAACTGTCAAATCAATAGAATCAGGCAGACACTGACTTAGGTCAATCTCAACACAAACCCTCGCATAAGAAAAAATCCTCTTATCTAAAGTTTGTTGAGAAGGGCCAATAGGTCTGCCCAGCAACAAAGCAATCGATTGCAATATATCACTTCTCCAGCATTCAAGTCACAGCCGGGGAAGACGGACCCAAACTGGGACCCTAGAAGGCAATTCTTCCACCGAGTTAAAGCCTGCATGCCAAGGCTTTATGAAAAGACCTACTTGGTTATAAAAATAAGGCCCCCCTTCAAAAGCCCTATTTCGATTAGAAATGCATGAGAAGTCCACCAAAAAGAAATTATTAGCTACCAGCAAAATTTCAAAATCACCCTCTGAAGACCAGGTCTTACGGATCTAGGTGTCAAGAAAATAGAGGGAAACCCTCATCCCCATAAATTTACAAATCAGAACATGCTAGTAATCCAAATCATCAGCGACAGCCTCCGATTGGATCACCAATACAGGATGAACTTGAGACCTTTCCAAGCAACCATTTATTTTCTGCATCTTAAAGGCTCCAGATCTTGTCAAAACCACTACAGAAGAAGATTGAAGAGACGCCCCATCACCCACCTCCATCCTCTCAGCAAGTCCCTCTGAAGGCACTTTTGCAGCCATGGAAACTATACGCAAGGATCACACCCTAAACTTCCATGAGAGGCCAAAGCCAAATCAGTGCCCAAAAATGAGCATGCAAGAACAAGAGAGGAAAGAGAAGCAAGCTCCACCTCCACCCACCAAAAAATCTCCAAACCCACACCACAGTACCCAAAATATGCAGCAGGGATGGCAAAGAATAGAAGAAGAAAGAAACGCGCCTAGACTGCACAAGAAGAACAGACGACGCCCACCAATAAGATAAAAATAAACACAGGAAAGAAGAATCAGGCCCCCCACGACCCCCTGAGAGCAAAAATCAACCCCAGCGAATAGGAAATGTAGAGAAACAAGCTAGGGCTTGCGTGCCCTAGCTTGGACACAGACCGAACACAACTCGCATTTTTCCTTCTTCTTGAGGAATTGTTACTTGTGATGTTGGTTTATTTCTTGCTTGCATAGTTGCCAGAAATAATTTAATGTTTGAATTCCAGTATTGGAGAATTTATTTATAATTCTCATTTCGTATCTGCAAAGAATAATTGTATCTTCAAATTGTAGTGCTCAACGAGTATGTGGCTCATCTAGGTATTATAAATATCAACGAAGTGCATGTCCTCTTCATTTCCTTTTATAAATTTGTTAAGATCCGTATCTGATGTGTCTGCACAAATTTCTATGTATATTCATCTATGAGTTTTCTGACAGAGAAAATATGGTGTACATAATTTGTTATCATGTCTTATATTTCAATCTACTTGTAGATGATTTTATAATACCTACATGCTATGTGGATGGTATTACTATTCTCATCATCCTTTTTTCAAATAATAGTATTAGAAACTAGGTTTTTAAAAAATAGAGCCTATTGAGGAAAATGAAAATATTCAAAATTAAGTAACAGATATATACAATTGCAAACAAAAATAAACTTTTCTTATAGGCTTTTCTATCTTCTCTGCTCTCCTATTTCTTATCTCGGTGCTTCTTTGTATTGGGCCCAAGGCCTCTTTATTTTAATATAATAATATTTTTTAACTTTATGATAAAACCATTTCTTATAAACTTTTTTGTCTTCTATGATCTCTTCTTTCTTCGTCTTTGTGCTTCTCTATATTGACCAAGGCCTCTTTAAAAATATTTTTTATTTTATTTTATTTATATAAGAAGTATAAACATAAGTATATGTTAATTTAGATTAATAATTCAAGGTTTTGGATGTTTTAAATGAAATGGTAAATAATATAAGAGGAGAGAAGGAATGGTAAAACTACAATAATATCACCTTCAAAGCTTGAAGTTTGTGAGAAATATAATTCTAGGTTGAATGTAACATTGTTATCACAACTCTACATTTTTTTTTAATAATATAATAATCTTCACATACAATGCATACTAATTGAAAGCTTCACAAAATGATCATATTTCTTGCTTGAGAGAAAATCATGAACATTTCCAAAAGAGAAAAACTAATAAAAAGAATGGGGATTATCTTTTCAAATTTGAAACTATAGAAAGCATAAGGGTCAAATAACTACTTAGATAGTGCTTAGATCCATTGCCTTCTTAAGTGTCGGTTGTGAGAGGGAGAGATAAATGCTTGAATCACCATTGGAATAAAAGAAAATTTTGACACTAGTGTGTTCCTAGATATCCACGCAATGCATTCCCATTAAATAATTTGAACTCACTAAATTTCTAAACTGGTAAAAACATCACAAACATAATAAAATATGTAACAAAATGATGCCAACATATTGACTTTAGGATAATTCAAATTAACACACCCAAGTGAACACACATGATATAATGTAAAATTTTAAGGGGTATACATCTTTTTATATTATACATACCCGTTGATATGATAACTATTTGTGATTGTCATGCAAGATTCTATCCTAAAAACAAAGTTAATATGCATAATATAATTTTGGTAGAAATACTTATTTCTAATCTTTTATTTTTTCATAACATTTATGATCAATATTTTATGTTTGTCTAGGGAATAAATTATTTATGAAATACATGATTTTATACTTTGTGAAAATTAAAATGAGAGATTAGTAAACTAAAAAATAATACAAAAAATTAAGTGGAAGATGTTAAAAATATTTAGGTTACTTTTATTCACATTTAGAAATGAACATGGTACAATAGATGTTACAAATATCTTGACAAGTAATGAAGGTTCTTGAGAGTAAAAAGGAGTAAAATAAATAAAAATAGTTTTCCTATAACTATTTAGTTAATCATCCTCTTGCAAATGCGAATAAATTAAAAAAATATGAATATTACATCATAGTTACAAACAAGAAGGAGAAGTTTGTAAACACTCATCCTAAACTAACAATATTTGGGTTATATTTTGTTTGACATCTATACTTATTAGAATTCCATTTTCATTGGCTAAGAAGTCTTTACTATCACCAAGAGTGCATGCAAGGCTAAGTAAATTCATGTGTTATGATGCATGATGAATCAAACATTGGTGTTGGATCACTCGTGATGGAATAAAATGTATAATGAAAGATAATATGTATAATGGAATTTAATGATGCCAATTATTGTATTCAATGCTTGTATATTTTAATGAATAGTGAGGAAGCACCAAATAATTTCAAGGCATAAATAAATACTTTCTTGAGCTTGTACATCTAAGCTCTAATAACCTTATCTTACTAACTTTGTCCAGGTACCCATTTACATGCACAAGTTAATAACCAGATTTTATATAATTGTGAGCGCATTCATCAACATATACTAAGATTCATCATATCCCAATAAGGGTAATTATGTATTAAAACATGTAGTACAAAAAACAACAAAGGTTAGAATAAATTATTCCTAAAAGACCACTTGATACTGCACAACATAGCTAAAAAAGTATTTTTTAATTGTTCAAAAGTACATACCAATCTCGAACTATGTGAAGGTTGCAAAAATGACTCAAAATTTCACAACCAATCACATCCTCGATAAATTCTCTTTAAAATATGTTTTGTTAAAAAAATTATATCTTTTCCCCACAAAACATAAGTTTTGAAACCCAAAAATTCACCTACACCAAATAATTCACCAACATCATTCGTTGAAAGGTACAGGCATTATTTTCCCTGTTAAGCGATTTGGAAAATGATAGTCCCTCGCCTTCAACAAGTACTAATTATTATTGTTTTCTCAAATACCCTTTTTGTACTAGAATTTATTTTGAAAATAACATTGTCTTATTTTTGAACGAATTTATCACACTGAATTTCCACCTATAGTTATGATACCACTATGGATTGATGATTACTAAGACTATTGTGTACTTTTCACCTTAAAGAGTTTTAGATCATGCAAAAACAATTCACACTTATATAGAGCTTATATTCTTAGCATGCCTATTATTGATCTTTTTTCATTTTACTATTACATCATGCACTCTCATGATACTAATTTAATTTTCATAGTGAATGTGATTTATGCTAAGCATACATTATATTTCATGTATTAATTTTCCCTAGATACTCTAATTCCTTGCATTTGATCAATGTGAACAATTAAAGGGGAGAAATATTATTTCTAGCACTTCTCTATTGAGTTTGTAGATTTTTATAGATATCAACACGAATAATCATTTCCATGTCAAGATGGATCCTTATCACATAATATGGAAACTTACCCAATATTCTATTACCACTTTCAATTATGGAACAATTATTGTAACCATATTCTATTTAATGAACATATTTAATAAATATTTCTTGTGATTGTGTTGTTCTTTACCCTTGAGATAATTTTTTTTTAATTATACATGTATTTTATGTAATTTTTAGTTTCCCAATCAATGCACACATGAATGATTGAATAGGGCATGATGATGTCCACTTAGGTCTATTAGTTTACATAGACATTCATATCCTTTCTATGTTTGAGTATTTAAATTATATTCATGTTTGTTAGTGTTCAATTATTTTGAAATATACATTCATTAAGGATTCACATGAATATCAAATTGGGGGAAAATATTTTTTAAAAAAATTACACATCCACTTTAATTCCCATTTTCTTTTATGCCCATTTTGCTTAAGTGGTCGTATATATTTGTAGACATCTAAAATTCACCACCTACTATCATTAATTCTAAACATTAATTTATTATGCCTAATTCACTTTAACATCACCATGTTGACTAATTAAATTCAAAAAAAAAATTAATTGTACCATTTCATTATATTCCATTAGCAAATTAATTATCATTAATAATATAGTCAATGTTTAATTGATAAAATTTTCATTATCAACTAATTAATTCCAACCTTTATCCACTATCATTACATAATAATTAATTAAAAATTTATCATTATTAATTAATTAATCAATTCCTAAATAAATTGATACATATATATTTAATTAATTATGTAAATGAGTTGATTATGCTCTCAAAATTCTATTTACAAAAGTCAATCTCTTCTATTTATTTATTCATGCAATTTTTTATCTCATTAATTGATCCTTGCACATCCTTGAGTATAGTAACTCAAATAAATGAGAGAGGCATGAATCTATTTTAAAATGAAATTAAGAAGCAAAAATTTAAGTTACTAAATCAAACGAGTCACTCTCAATAATTTATCTCCTCATTTGCAAACATGTAAATCTACTCTTCTTCCTCAATTACCATATGAAGAAAGTCTATAAGAAAACATCAACATGCTACAAAAATTGCATGACCGTTTGAGTATCTACACTCGATCACGGTGAGAGAAAATTGACTTTTTCACTCAATGAAATGTTTGTACATACTTTATTGTTTAATTTTGATAATTTTTATTTTTATTTCAACTATATTTGTTCTATATTTCTACTCACAATAATATCATAATGATAAATGACATGATCTTGTCAAAATTTGGACACATTCTCTAATCCCTCGCATATCTCTACATAGACATGTCTTCAAATATTTGATGATACCTCATTATTTTATGCACATATTGAAATGCATTTATCATTTATTATACTTATTATTCTCTCCATGCTTAAACTTTCATCCCCCACATTTCTATTCTCATTTCCTTGTTAGTGGTTAATCTTATAAAATCTACAGAAGGCCTCACACAATGTGTGATTGACTCATTGAACTCAAAAATATAATTTCAAACTTGTGACAACTCTCATTTATTACACTCATCATGATGACTCTACTTAGTGTATGTTAATGTAGTTAATTACTATGGATTATTATTTAAATGTGTTCATTGTGCATTCATTCATCTCCAATTCTATCCAAAATATTATATTTTGAAGTGAGTAATCATTCTAGGAACTCTTCATGTTAAAGCACTAAAATAAACATAATTCTACATTAAATCATTTATCAACATTTGCATCATTGAATAGTGATATCTTTGACCTTTTCCACAACCATGAAGTTGGTGAAATCATGGAGGTTGACCTATGAGAAAATTATTGTGCAAAGTAATGATTTCAATAAGGTGATTTTTTAAATATTGCTTATTCTTATGCAAAAGAAACATTAGAGTTTAAGGCATCACTAGTCATAGAAGTTTGAAGAATGAAGGATAAATTCTATGAGGTCAATATCAATCATTTATAATTCAGATTTAATCTCAAAACACATATAGACTAATATACTTCATCTTTAATATCAAGATGAATAAAATCAACACTACATCAAAAATTATTTTTTCATCCTTATTTTACAAAATAATTTTTTACCCAATACCTCTACATTTATTTTCACAAATATCAATTCATAACTACTAAAATAAATTAATTTGCATTAACATATTCTTACTTTTATGCATTAATTTAATTCACAAACTTAAAAGCAAACATAAATGAAAAGTTTGACTTGTAATATCAAATTTTAAACCCTAAAATCAGACCACAACCTTTATAAGGCTGGATAATCCAAATTTTATGGCCCACGTAGACTCCTGTCATGTTTGGAAATTTATTCTATTCTCACGGCATCTTATACAACTAAAACACATCCACCCTACACGTTTAGAGATAAAACGATACCATTTTTTTTTCAAAAAGCTGTAAGACTTTTGAGAACGGGCTAGAAATGGTCAGATTGTAGGCCTGGGTCAGTTCAAAATTGTTGGCCGGCTTTAACTTGCTATCACTTTTTGGCCATGAATTATACTCTTCTTTGTTTCCTTCCAAATTGGAGTTGGAAACTTTATAGATTATTACTAAACTGGTACTGCTCTAGAACTTTGTGAAAGTAAATAGTTGAACAAAGGCAGAAGCTACAAGTTCATTGTTATGCTCTTTGCTAGTTAGAAATTAGCTAATATAATTTCAATGGCATACTTTGTGGTTCCCCTCCTAATGCTTTTATTAGTGCCCATAATAAGCTCAGACCCAGATCCTTTGTAGGATTTCTACGTAGTTGATACAACCATGTCCACAGTTTTCATAAATGGGCTCCCTTGTATTAATCCATGTGAATCTTAAATCTTTCTACTTCAAAATGAACAAATCTAAGATTCCTATGAAATAATAAATCATGTTTCAGACTGGAAGCAAATTACAAGATAAACTCAAGCATATAAAACATAAAATAAATCCTATTTCATAGTGGATTGGTGCTATTGTGGAAAATATCCCTTTCCCAACCCTTGATAAGCTTGATGTTGCAAATGATGGTGGACAAAATCAGTTCCCAGTTTAAGAGAATGACTTTGCATGAAGATTGTGGAGGATTTGATGAAGGATGAAGCCTTTCATTTATAGATTATTTTGGTGAGAGAAATAGCCAAATGGATGAATGTGGGACAAAGATTTAGTCAATGAGATGGAGCCACTTGTCAACTTGTGATAGGCTTGAGGATGAGCACATTTTGGTCAATGTGCCAAAGAGAGGGAGATTTCAAATTTGAATTTGAGAGTAAATGTTGAGTTTGACCTTTGAAAAGGGACATGTAAGAGCCATGTAAGAGCTCATAAATGCTTTGTTGGATGTACATGTCTGCTTGTTTTTTAATTCAAACTTGAGGGAATATTCCTCAAAGATGCCATGTTGATGGAAAATGTTGAATTTATAAATGAGTTAAAATTATTTATTGGTGCAAGTGGGAAAAGCTAGAGAATGTGATGGGTGGTTAGATTAGGTTAATTAGGGTTAGATTAGCTTAATGATGATTAGATTCTTTGACCTCTTTGACTTGAATATTTTGATTTATTTCAATCAAAAAGGGATGGAAGGTGATTTCAGATTTAATTAAATAAAAGGCTTGATTTATTTAATTAAAAGGAGGGTGATGTTAGGATCAAGTTGATTTATTTAATATAAACTGATGACTTTAGGAGATTGATAAATAAACTTGATTTATTTGATGAATGGATGAATATGACCTAATCGAATGCATTATGCCAATTTTGCGTGTGTACATTTTTCCCCTCTTTGAAGCAATGTACTTGTTGCATTGGTTCAAAGAATAAACTTGCCGTGATCAAAATTCAAAAAATTTCTTATTTTTTCGGTTGCCCCAGTGGAAAGAAGTACACTAGTACATTGCCCCCTCGAGATATCGAGTGAAAAGATTCCATTTGAGGGTCGATCTCACGATAAAGAGGTTCAAAATGGATGGTTATGGATGATGATGCAATGAGATGATTTTAAGATGCTTAGAATAACAAATCTATATTATCTTAAACAACTTAAATGATGATATGATGTGATGATTGATGAGATGGATGATGTGATATGCTATGATTATGCAATGGATAATTTATGCAAATATGTGATTTATGAGATGCTTAGACTAACATATCTATATTATGATGATGAACATGCATGTGGGATGATATGCAAAATACTGATGGTTTGTGGATGCAGGATGGATGCACTGGTGATGATGATTAACTATTCATGACGTGATGTTAGTGTGGAAAAGATGAAATTAGATGATGACGAGAGGATCCAATAGGCCAACTTTATGAGAGATGATGATGATGATAGATGATGCTAATAAATAGATGTTTCGCTTATCAAGGATTAGGATTTTAAAAGGGATACTTACCTTATGTTTGATAACACATGTAGGTATGATGCATCAAGGTATAAAGAACTAGGATGGCGTTGTACCTAGTGCGATGGACTTTGACTTGACAAATAGATAAGAGTATTCTTGTTCACACTTGACATATGGAAACCTTGCTAGGACGTACCTAACAAAGCAAGTATTTGCCAAGTTATTTTACAAGAACGTCCAACAAGCATAGCAGAAAAAAGATAATGATCATTGCCCCATTCCTATCTCTCTAAATCCTTCGTTCGGATATCATCGAGAGGTCTTTGGAATGAGCACAATAAGATAAATCAAATGAAAAGATGAAGTATGCAAACAAGCCAATGTTCTTCATATCTCTAGCCCAAGGGATTTGTTTTGATAGGATAAGAATCCAAGGTGATATCCAAAATGATGTCCATTGTCGGAATGATATATCCTAGGAAATGCATTGTATAGGATGATGATGGGTTGATAAGATGATTGATAGGCTGTTGATATAAAGTTGATTGACATGTCTGAAAATGATCAAGAGTTTGATTTTGTTTTAAAGGTTTGTTGTTTGCTTTTGATTTTATGATTTGAAACTTGCTTTTGCTGATTGCTATGATTGTTTCTCTTTTTTTTTCCAAAGGATGAAGGTGACGATCAATTTATTATGGATGATTGAGTATTGTGGGTGAAAGCAAGATGAGATTGATGGATTTTTTCAAATATTTGGATGTTTTTGATGTTTTGAAATCTTTTGAGGCTGTTTTTGGTATTTCTCAAGATTTTACAAATGTTTTGATTTTTTATTTTTTTGAATGTTTTGGGGTTTTCTAAGATTTTATGATTTTTTGGATTTTGATGTTTTTGGATGTTTTTGAATTTTCTTGGTTTTTTAATGTTTTGGATTTTTGGATTTTTCTGATGTTTTGGATTTTTGATGTCTCGAGGGTTGATCAAAGATTAGCCTTGCCTACGTTTAAGCTCAGAGACGACATAGTTTGAATTCCAATATTTTTTATGTTTTCTGTTTTATAGATTTTTTTGGATTTTTTGATATTTTGGATGTTTTTGGATTTTTTGATGTTTTGGATGCTTTTGGATTTTTCGCACAATTTTTACGATTTGGATATGGACATGTGTGATGATATCAGTTCTCTATTTGGGATTTTGTTGTAAATAAAGCTAGGGTTGATTGATATGATCGATGGATTGATGATGATAACATTGTTGAGGATGCACAACAATGCAAGGATAGTGTTAAGCAACACAAGGATTTGATGGGATTGATGATGATGATAACATTTTTGAGGATACACAACAATGCAAGGATTTGAATGATCAAGATTTATGATGATAACATTGTTGAGGATGCACGACAATGCAAGGATAGTGTTAAGCAACATAATGATCAGGAAGGATATCCCAAGATTATGGATTGATTGGATTCGATTGATCAAGATTGATGAAGCTTGATTTGGAAAAAAAGTTGGTTTGAATGATTTGATGTGACGTTTGATGTGCAAATTAGATGCGATTGATAGTGATTGTTTGGATTGATGTTTGAAAAAAGATGAAGACTAATAAGGAATGTCTTCTTGTCAAAATATTCCATGGGCTAGTGATTTGGAATTTTTCTCACAAGCGGTTTTGACCATTTTGATTTCACATTTTCCAATGTTCGGATCACCACATAAGTTGGAGGATATAGATCAAGATTTATCCTTGAAGCAAGATGTAAATATCTACCCCTAGTGTCTAGCAATGTATGGAATGTCATGGATGGATGCTTGGATAGGCGTGTGGATGGATGGATATGGATTATCTTGCGATAAGATGAGGTGTTTGGATAAAGGATGCTCATTTGGATTATGCTTCATGGCTTAGATAATGCTGCATAGGATAAGATCAATTAAAATGGCCCATGTCAAGATGTTTACCATAACCAAGCATAAAGTGTGCCCCAAACTTTCATCAAGATCAAGATAACCTAGACTATGGATGAAGATGGATAAAGATGGATTGGATCAATGGTTTATGGATGAATGGATTTATTATTGATAAGACGGATGGAATGTTGGCTTTATTATGGATGGGATAAGATGATTTCACCTGAAGTGGCACACATAGATGCTCGATTCTACACATGATGCATGTTTACTAGGTTTTCATCATGGTCTTGCCCAAAGCGCCGCCTATGCAGTTTTCACTAGAGGACAATTTTTTATCTCTTTACTGTTTTCAATCCTTTTTCTAATTTTATTTTTTTTTAATTTTCATATTTATTTTTTTTGTATTTTTCTGAAAGATTCATGCTAAACCACCTGGTGGTATTGATGTAGATGCCCCTGTCATAATGTTCCATCAATATCCTGCTTGAAGAAGTTGCTTTGCTAAGATACGTGCACTTGAATACAACTTTTGAGATTCTTGATCTGCTTCATTGATACCGGAGTTAACTTTGTATTTGTGTGCACATCAGAATAGAGTGCCTTTAGAATCCTTATGATGAAGGGTTATTGCCAATACATGGTCAATGTGAGAATTGGATATCATGTGTGGAGGTGTGGATAGAGTATGTTTAGGGATAAAAGATGGATTGGTTAACAGTTTGGAATCTTTGACTCTCCAAACTTGGGAAGATGAGCAATGATGAGTGGATATGGAAGTGTGCGTGGAATTAGGACCAACTACTTGATACACTTTATACGTCACTTAAAAAGCCTACTTTTTCTTTTGTAGACATTTTTGATGGATACTTTTCCCTTTTTTATTTTTCCCCATAGTTTCTTTGACTGATGGAGTTTGATAGGGATAATCTTTCTTTGTATGTTTTGGTATCCATGGGTATTTGATTTTTCCATTATGCTTCTTAGCTTCTTTTGCTTTGATAACGTTCTTCGTACTTTGATTCAATTCTTTCTTTTGACGTTGGTCCCAATTCGTGGATGGGGTGATGGGTGGATGAAGATTCATGATGTGACTAGTTGTAGTATTGGCATCAATTTCATCATAAGGATTCTTCATGCTCGCTATTTTGATGTTTTCTTGAGACAAAGTTTCCCCCAGTATGGCGGTGGTAGTACCTTCATGCTTTGATTCCGCCTGTTATGAGATCTCTTGTTTAGAATGCATTCTTTGATAAATGACCATCGTAGGTGACATTGTTTCAATTTGTTGCTCTGCTAACTCTGAATTATACTGTTCTGTCTCACTTGTTTCCTTGAGTGGATAATGTTGGATATCCACATACCTGATGTCCTCATCTAAATTTGGGATATATTTGATCCTGATGTTGACAACTCTATTTGATTATTGGAATCAATAACCTACTCTTTTTGTGTAATAATATTAGGAGTAAAGGAATCCTGTTTTGAATGAAGATCATCTATGTGTCCATCCGTAGATAGCATCTCATGGGTAGATGGAGGAGTATGTGCTACATGGATATGATCATCTTGCATAGATAGGAGAGTGTCCATTAGATTATTGTAGTATCTTGAAAATACAAATTCTTGATCTTGAATGATTTCAGAGTTTCTTTCGACATGCTTTGGATCAAATTCTTGACATGGGTCAGTTTCAAAGGATGGATTGCTTACAAAGGGTTCTTGGATGTCATCATTAGTCATGGTAAGTGGTTCAATATCTTCAAGTGTCAAGTTCAGGGTTCCTTCAATAGTTGTAACCATGAGGTCAAAGGGGGTCAACATGTCTTGGAAATGACCATTGCTAGACCTTAGTGAAAGATTTTGATCATGCTTTGGAATGAATTCTTGAGATATGTCCTCTAACTCATCAGATGATGTAGAGACATTTTCATCATGATCACTCGTCAATGAATCGTGCATTATGTCAATAGGATCAAATAATCCTAACACTCCTTGAAATAGATCACTAAAAAGTGGCTCTTAATGTATGGTGAGTTGATCATCGGATGGGGTAGAAACATCCTCAATATGCTCCTTAATTGAGAGATCTTGAACATTGTTTTCAACAATTGTGGTGGAGAGATTGTGAATGTCTTCGACCATAGAGTCAAGGGATGTTGACATTTCTTGAATTGGATCATTGTAGGGTATTGTTGGTGGATTTTGATCATGATTGAGAAGTGATTCTTGACATATGTTAATTTGATCATTGGATGAAGTAGACATAGTTTCAAGGTGTTCAGTGGTGGATTGATCTTGATCCTTGTTCTTAATAGTTTTCATTTTTTGTGTTTGTGATTGTGCTTGTTGGGCAGCTTGAGAGGCTTGTTGCACTTGTTGAGCTCGTGTTTCTTGTTGTGTGGCTAGATATTGTTGGATGGCCTTTTGGTAGGCCTGGTGAGCTTTTAGCGCAATGTTATATTGCCTTGCTATATTTGATTTTGGTGGTAGTGGTGGCGGATTTGGAATTGTGTTGGATGTAGTGATGAGTGGTTGAGATATGCTTGGACTAATTGTGAGGGTTTGAGATGTGATGGCATTGATCGAGGTGATAGGAATGGCTGGAATGACTGAGGCGATAGGTCCTTGGGAGACCATGTTTTGATTTTTCGGGACCGACATTGTTGTTTGATTGGATACCATCTGTTGGTGTGATGTCGATGGTATATTCAAAGTATTTGATGTGATGGCTTGATTGGTGTTAGGTGGATTGATTTGAATGGCGTGACTAGTGCTAGGTAAAGGGGGAAGCCCTAAGCCAAGGGACGATGTTGAGATGGGTAATGGTGGTGGAGATGTCTCTTGGCGCAATGACTCAACTATTTTGGTAAGTGTAGCAATTTGATCTCGCCAAATTTGATCTTGATTTCAATCTTGATTCCCTTGATATAGTTGATTTGGTTTTTGTTCAAGAAAACTTGGGATGCATACTTGTGGTTTTTGAATGGGATCATGGACAAATCAATTTTGGACATTGTTCTGACTTGGGATGATGTTCATATTTGGCATGATAGGTTGAAATTGACCATTGTTGATGTTTGGAATATTCGTATGATTTTCAAACATATTTATCCCAAAGTTTTTCGGATTCATGTTTGGAAAACTTGTATTTGGTACATTCTCATTTGGCATGTAGGGATTTGGTGGGATGACGTTGTTCATTTGAAGGCTCATGCATTGATTGTTTGATTGATAGATTTGTAGTTTCAGATTTAGATCTACCATCAAGAAAGTTGTTCCAAACTTTGATTTGGGCATACTCGCATTTGTTGTACTATTGAAATTTGTCGAAGGTAATGATCCCATGTACGGTTTGTATAGATGTGAGTGTTGATAATCAAACGAAATTGTAAGGCTTTGATAGCTTAGTTGACTTGGATTACTCATGATGTATGGATCAAGCTTGTATTCCATGTTCTCCTTGTGTTTTTACCTTGTTGCAAAAGTGACCTCTAAGATTCTTAGGACTAATGACGAGATGAAGGATGAAAGGCGTAAATGATATGAGTGTTGAATGTTTAGGGACTTTGGATTAATGCTAGAATTAGGGTTTGATTTTGATTGGTTTGATTTGGATAATGAACTTGTAAACCCTAAGATGTTGGATGTGATCTTAGGATGAATTTTCTCAAAGGATTGCTAATTCAATTAAATGTATGAGAAAGGATGCATTCCCCTACACCTAACTAAACAAGGTGATTTTGATTTTGATGATCTACCCAAGTCTTAGAATGTTGTTTCCAAAGATCTAAAGTTGTTTGGTGGGATGGATTTTGATAAGTGTTTGGGATGGGTGAAATGTTTGATTTGATCCTAAATGAACCTAGGAAGGACTTGTTTACTAGACCAAGATAGTGAACAACATGCCTTTCTTGAAGAGTAATTCAAAATCAAAAGACCAATGTTTGCATGAAAACCATAGGACCAAAAGATGCCAAGCACATATGTGGGGTCCAATTGATTTAATCTTTGCTTAATGGATCCTTTTTTTCAACAAACATGCTCTTGATTAGATTTTAAATCTAGATGTCTAATGTCTCAACTTTCCCCTTATCCCACAAAGTGTATTATGCGGAAACCAAGGAAATTTGAGGCAAGAGTTACCTATTGTTGACCTTAGTAGGAGTAAATTGAGATGAAATCCAAATGCTTAGAAGCCTCTAAGGATACGAATCCAAAGGGCAAGAAATAACATGTGAATTTTTTCAAGGATATTTGCTTCTCCTAAAGGGTTTGAGATTTGATGCTCATGTTGAATGTTGGTTTTCCAATATTTTCGATCAAAAGCATTGTGTTTTCAAACTGACTCACAAGAAATATAACATCCTAGCTCAATTGGTACATTTTTCTTGGTGGGCTTGACTCATGCCCTTAGTAGAAGAGATGATTTTACATGCAACCAAGGAAAGAGTATAAAGGTATGTTAAGAATGAATTCTTAACCTCCATACTTTAACCAAGATTGGACATGGTAAGTAACTTCTTGGAATCTAAGTTCCAATGCACCACTTTGATAAACTCGCTCAATGGATTAATAGGCCACTACAAACAAGGGCTTTATTTTGGACTTTCCATTCATGGAGATTGACCCATATGGCGAGAGTCCCCTTTCGGATCCATCTCATCGGAATCAACTGCGTGATATTGGTGTTTACTCCAATACCTAGATATATATCCCAGTTGGAAATACTCTTGGCTTTAGAGTGTTGCCGGTTGAGTCATTCCCTTGGGTGAGTACCTTTTCCCCAAGGCAGGCCCTCTAAGATAGACAAAAGTGAGCAAACTTATTCATAGTTCGATTGAACCTTGTTTAGACGCAAAGGGAGAACACATGCAATAAGATCACTCACACTCACACAAGATTTTGTTCAATTTTAAACCCAAAATGAAGTGTGGGGGTAATTAATTACACAATTTAATGTCACCAAAATCCTTTTGATTCTCAAGATTGTCGTGAGGCGTGAGAGAAGCACATATGCATTTTGATGATATTACTTTGTGTAAATAATTACAAAACAATAAAGACACACATTCATTTTATCCTTCAAAGCAATGATTTGATTCGTTTTAAGCACCAAAGGAAAGATGAAGATTTGATTGTTCAATTTGTTAATCTCAAATGAAATCTAGTCAAGTTGCCTAAAGTTGATTTTAACCTCTTTGCAATGAAATTTGAAAGCCTAGGCAATATTCGTTTTAAAGCCTAAAACCGAAAAATGAGTTAGCCTAAAATAGAAAATTAAGGTGTGCAACGGAGGAAAAAAGCATTTAAAAATGCTTTTGGGTTTCAAGTTTTGATTTCTCAAATCCTTAGCTCTGATCTTGCATTCATTTTTTATCAACTCCAACGCTTGATTCCAATGTTGATTTCACCTTTTTCCTTTGTTCTCCTTTGTTTTCCTTCATTATCCTTCATTAGCCTTCTTCGCTTTCCTTTTTCTTTTCCTTGTACCTTCCTTGTTTTCCTATTTGGGAAAAAATCAAGTTAATAAAAATCATTTTAAGCATTATCTTTAATGACATAATGATTTTTAAATGACAAAGAATAATGATTTTAAACTAATGAAATGAATTATTACTTAAAGTCATAACTTAAAAATAGATAAACATTTGCAACAATTTTAAGTAGGATTTCAAATCCCCTTCACTTATCCTTAAAAAAAAATCATAAATGAGCAAGACCAAGTAACGAGGGTACCTACAAAATATAAATGAGTAGTTTCAAGATATAAATGTTATCTATGATTATACTCTATCAATGCCATCTTATCTTGGCCTTCCCCTAAGAAATTAAATGTGGGATTTAAGCTTTATGGTCTAAGTTTTTGGCTATATCTCCCACTTGCGCTTATGGATACATTTGCAATTGTATTTGAAATTAATGCCTTGTTGAAAGAGTATTCATCTTGTACTTTGTTGTTTATTCACCTCGGAGGGGAGCGCATTTATTGATAGCGGAAATAAATATGGCATGATTGGATTCCTTTAAAGACACACTTTTATCTTAGTCAAGCCTTCTAGCAAAGCCTAAAAGATTTGTGGCTATGGGAGCTATAGAGAAAGGCTGAAATCAAGAATAATTTTCATGTCATGGAGAAGAACAAGGACAAACAAACAAAAGGCTAACCCCAAAGTCAAAATGATTCTACCCAACATTAAGTCACAACAACATT
Organism: Sequoia sempervirens; assembly: GCA_007258455.2. Classification (NCBI taxonomy): domain Eukaryota; kingdom Viridiplantae; phylum Streptophyta; class Pinopsida; order Cupressales; family Cupressaceae; genus Sequoia; species Sequoia sempervirens. The sequence goes on along the minus strand of VDFB02047397.1, from coordinate 80,317,303 downwards.
AAATAAAAGCATCATGATGTCAAAGGGGTCACAACAATTCGTATAAGCTCGTGGCAGAAAATGGAACGAAATGAGTGATATGACACATCGAATCTCCCTAGATTGTCATTCGGTGTGAAAAACTACCTTGGTCTATGAGCGAAGGAAATGATTTTAATTGGTATCTGCAAAAATAAAAGCCAGCGATTTCAAGCTAATACATTCATTATTATTACCAACCATGCATGAAGACTAAATGTGAGGTCGATTCTACCTGTCAAGGATTTGACATTTTTATTGATTGTACAAGACTCTCTAATGCTTCCTGTTAGAAAAATGTGAAAATACTAATGGGAGAAACAATGTCAATGCTTCTTATGCTTGAACTGCATGCAATATCAAATTTTCATTCAAAACAAAGAACAACTAGATCATCAACATTAAAGAATCCTCCTTGCTTAATTCACGCACCTCTGAAACTTACTTATAATCGCATCTATAAACTATGAAATATAAAGTCTTTCCACCTTCAATAAACTTGAATCGCATCTACCTTATGGAATAGATATTTCATCATTCGCATGGGTACCAGCAGGACTAAAGATTCTCAAGCTTTGTGGAGATGCACAGGTCCAACATCCTCTTGCTTCTTCTATGCATGATGCTGCAATCATTGCGGGCCATAAGACCATGCCTTTTTTCCTTCTATCAATTAGTTTATGTGTCTTGTTCATGCTGTCACATAAGCACATCATTGATTCAAAGAAAAATCTTTAGACATTTTAGAAAAAATGTGATGGGCAGGTGTAAAGACAAATTTCTCAGTCGTTCCAATAGGGGTAAATTTTCCCACGGCCTTTCTGCTTGGGTTGAAATATTTAAGCATAGAACGGGAATGCTTCAAACAGACATGGAAAAAAATGACATTCACTAAGGGAGATGGGTAGAATGCAATGCATATTTGTTCAATATTTGCACCTACCTACATCACTATTAAGGTGAAAATGACATTCAATGAGTGACAGAGATGAATTCATATAAAAATGACAATGATTATAACACTATGCACAATATAGAAATGATAGAGATGAATTCATATAGAAATGACAGCCATTGTCTTAATATGAAAGGATTTGTATTGCAACAAGCACCACATGGTGGAGCGGCTTTCTACTAATAAAAAAAATAACCCAACGCCACTCCTCCCTTATGGCGTTTTCTTACTACAGTCATAGGATACGCACAAGATGGTTTACTATGGTAATAGGACACACACAAGACAGACTTGTTGAAAAGGCTTAAGATATTCTCAAGCAAAATAATTAGCTGTTGTAGGACCAAATTCCACGACCATGATCAACAAGCATGCATTTCAAATGTGAAGCATAGAAAGGACGCGTGAACTTTTTGACATAATGCTTACTTTGAAATGTAATCTCATGGAATGCAAAGATTATAGGAATGGAGATGAACAAAATGGATTTATCGAAAAGGATTTAACTTTCCAGTAAATGCTATTGGTAGGCATAGAACTAAATTCCACAACCTTGACCAGTATGCTCTATCTCTGCCTGCATCAAAATGGGAGCTTTGGAATAGGGTGCGGACAGGCTTTTAGGAGATACGTACACAAAAAATGCTATAGTTGGAAATGGATTTGGCAGATATGTACGCAGAATGTGGATGCATCAGCAAGGAATGAGAACTATTCACAAAATGTCTTAGAAATTACAATCAGAGGGAACACAATCATTACAGGATATGCACAAAAAATAGACTTGTTACGAGTCACACCATAAATAGTATTAAATGCAAATGGCAGGTGTAAAGCCAACAATCAGAAACATTCAAGTTAATGTATTCACAAAATAAATATTTCCAATCCCTGCAAATTTATCATTTTCTACAGGAGTTAGCTGCAAGTCTTTACCTCCAATATCATGTAAATGTTAGTAACATGTGTGTTATAATATCATGTGAGGTCTAAAAACTAATCTAGAATGCAGACTAAGGAAATATTTTCAGAAAACCAATTTCGAGAAAGCATCTTCAAACATGTAGACTTAAGAATGGTGGGTGCCAAAATGTGAATCTTATATCTGTCTTCTACTTCAAAATGAACAAATCTAAGATTCCTATGAAATAATAAATCATGTTTCAAAATGGAAACAAATTACAAGATAAACTCAAGCATATAAAACATAAAATAAATCCTATTTCATAGTGGATTGGTGCTATTGTGGAAAATAGCCCTTTCCCAACCCTTGATAAGCTTGATGTTGCAAATGATGGTGGACAAAATCAGTTCCTAGTTTAAGAGAATGACTTTGCATGAAGATTGTGGAGGATTTGATGAAGGATGAAAACTTTCATTTATAGATTATTTTGATGAGAGAAATAGCCAAATGGATGAATGTGGGACAAAGATTTAGTCAATGAGATGGAGCCACTTGTCAACTTGTGATAGGCTTGAGGATGAGCACATTTTGGTCAATGTGCCAAGGAGAGGAAGATTTCAAATTTGAATTTGAGAGTAAATGTTGAGTTTGACCTTTGGAAAGGGACATGTAAGAGCCATGTAAGAGCTCATAAATGCTTTGTTGGATGTACATGTCCACTTGCTTTTGAATTCAAACTTGAGGGAATATTCCTCAAAGATGCCATGTTAATGGAAAATGTTGAATTTATAAATGAGTTAAAATGATTTATTGGTGCAAGTGGGAAAAGCTAGAGGATGTGATGGGTGGTTAGATTAGGTTAATTAGGGTTAGATTAGATTAATGATGATTAGATGATTTGACCTCTTTGACTTGAATATTTTGATTTATTTAAATCAAAAAGGGATGGAAGGTGATTTCAGATTTAATTAAATAAAAGGCTTGATTTATTTAATTAAAAGGAGGGTGATGTTACTAGGATCGAGTTGATTTATTTAATATAAACTGATGACTTTAGGAGATTGATAAATAAACTTGATCTATTTGCTGAATGGATGAATATGACCTAATCAAATGCATTATGCCAATTTTGCATGTCTACAATCCCAATAACGCCTCTGGAAAGGACTTTACCACATCTATCCTGAGAAAACAAGGAAACACATCAAGTAATCTATTCGGATTGAGTGCTGTTTTTACAACACCACAAGTCCTCCCTAGAATAAACCCTTTGGGTATAGTGTTTTCTCGTGTAGATGTGTGTGTGGGAGGAGAGGTTCCACCTCACACTCATCCAAGAGCCTCTAAAATAGTCTTTGTTTTGAAAGGGAATCTCACCCTGGCAACCTCCTATATTCACAAGATCCAAAGATAAAGTGGACACTGGGTCTTGTCCTCTAAGCCTTGACAAGTGCTTCGAGTTGTGCACTTAATTACAAGAGAACCAAAAATCATGTTTCATAGTTCACCTTTTGAGAGGCATTACCTTCACATGGCGGCATCAATAGGAACAAAAAAATCACATCCATCTTGACACACACACATGGGAAACATTTATAGATTAATTTATGGCATGGTTATTGTAAAAGGATTTCCATCAGTATCATATATATGAGTTCCACAAACTGCACTAGTGAGGACTATCTCTAGTTAAGTATGAGTGTCACTTATTGGAACTATTGCAATATCTCTATTAATTATAGGATTAGAAGCTTCTTATCAACCAATTTATTGGGGGCCTAACTACAAGAATAGTAGGTTTGGTTCACATGGATGATCTAGAGGACCTTCAAGTTGTTGTAGAGAAATCTCTTATAGTAGAGGAGTAAAAGTACAAATTTTTGTCATACTTTCAACCAATTTATCAGCATTCTAACTAAAAATCATTTTTTGTCAAATATATGGTCTAGTAAGATTCATTCTAACTAAGTAAGATGTGTCCATAAATTTTCAACTAAAATTGTTGGCTAAATGCATAAGTAGCACCACTTTGAGGCTAATTTACCAAAAAAGTAAAATTGCTTGAAAAACTTATTGTTTCAACAACTCTTACTAATGTAAATAACATTTTTTATAAATATAAAAATACCCTTTTATAGATCCATAAGTGTAGTCTTCAAAAATGTATATTTTACTATTTTAATTATTATTTATATATTTTTTTTATTTTTACTAAGAGTAGGTTATCAACACAAAATAATTAGGTTGATTAATTTGTCAAGAAAAGTATTAAAACTTATTAAAATTAAAAAAACATGATGCACTAGATAAATAATATATATCAAGATGGTATTTTTTTTATTTTAGATAAATAGTTACTATGAAATTTGATGTTGAATGAAAACATTTTTTTTTTAATACACACACATTTTAATATTTATTTATAAATATATATTTTGGAAAAATATATATCCAAGCACTAAAGTTTCAAATTATAAATACACACACAAAAAATCAAGGAAAAAAATTACTATATAAAGATCGATGTCTCATGAAACATAATTTTTTCAGCATTTTATTAGTGAACCGTTGATTTTTTGTTCTTACGTGCTTCTCTAGTTTTTCTATGGTTTTTCACCTAAAAGGAGAGAGATAGGGCCCAAAAATGCTAAGGGTTCATTCAAATTATGTTATGTGAGATGTTGTCTAAATTAAATGAAGTAAGCTAAATGCAATTGAGTGATCTAAATGAATGAATTTGAATGCAAAACTAAGATTTAAACTATGTTTGAAAATACACTATGATATGCAAACAATTAACTAAATGATGAAATAATGTAGAACAGAAAGAAATAGGATGAAACAGAGTACACCTAGGCAATATTTGGTGAATCTAAAATGTTGTGAATTTTGACTGGAATTACTAAAATTTCACTGTGGGACTCATTTGCCCAGGGTGGCAAATTAGTCCTACTACTGGTGAAAAAGTGTCAGAAACTAGTTTCTAACTGTCGAGATCCAGAATCTGACAAAATTCATATTTCTAGTCCTAAGGTGGGACTCATTTACCACTGGTGGAAAATCAGTACTCTCCCAAAATTCTAGAAAATCAAGAGACAACTCTCCAACACTAGATCTAGAAATCACTAATTATCAGGTTGTCGAAGTCAATTCTGCAAGAAACAGACAGAAAACCTTCTCCAAGCTTGAAATATGAATGATTTTACTTGAAGCACCTAGTTGACTTGTTCTCCACTTTTCAACACCAAAATACTTGTTAAATCTGCATACCTAGGCCTACAAACACACATGCACAAAGGGAAACATGGTTGAGGGTTAGCAAACAGGGGTTTGCCTTGGTCAAACCCCACTTTTGGTAATCAAACCCTTAATGAAATAATGAAATGCAAGAGAATGACAAACTAATAACATGCAAATGCTATCAACTTACCAAACCCTTGATGATGCAAATCTGAAGTAATCTCAATGGATGCTCCAAAGTGCTTGAATATTGCTTGATAAGATGCTGTAAGATGCTTGAATGCTTGATATGTGTGAATGAATGCTTGAATGAGTGAGGAGATGTAAAATGAGGTGAAAATCACTTATTTATACAATCTTGTGCCTTAGTAACCCATTCATACCTCATCACAAGCCGATATCAAATGTTTTTAAATAAAAACCCTAAAGGAAATTTAAATTTTTTTGAATTTGGAGCCAAGGGGGACTAATTCGCCACCCATGGTGAATGGGTCCCACCTAGGACCTGAAAAAGAGTGCTGGGAATTAAGTTGCATTTAATGTTATTTATCGGGCTTAAATTCAAAAATACACTTAATTAAAGCATATGAGGACATAAAGGGGTCAAATAAGTCATAAGAAAGAGATAAATAGTGAAGTTGTTCCTAGAAAAGTTTGAAATCTTGTTACAAGACTTTAGAACACTTCAAATAGGACTTAATGATGAGTAAAAAGGTGATTTTTAGGTAAATTGTAATGAATAGAGTCTAGAAGAATGTAGAAATACCTTACAACACTTCACAACACCTTCACAAGACATCGTTATTTGAATTTTAGTACCTAAATATTCATTTTCAAGCCATGTTACATCATAAAATCATAGCAAAATAGATCAAACACCATGAAACAAGACCTAAAAGGCCATGAAAATGACAAGGGGCCATTTTTCTACAACACAATCAGTAACTAAATTATAGTGTCAATTTATAAAAATATATATTTAAATATTTTTTCATTTTTTTATAAATATAAATATAAAATAAACTAAGAAATACATATTTAATTAGTTTACATCATTTCAAAATTTAAAATATATATGTAAATTTTTAATGATTCAATTTTAAAAGTTGGATAAGTGTTGATTGTTTCCTCTATAAATGAGATTCATAAGGCCTTCATGAAGAATAGCCTTCCTAGGATTCTTCCTATAATCCTTGATACTAGTTTCTATAGACAGAAGGAGGTAAAAAGGAAAAAAACCTGATATTTATGGTGGAAGTGATTAAATAACATGAAATGATAGCCATATATAACAAAATACCTACCCTCCAGAGTGAAAAATTGCATAATAGCCAGTGCAATGCCCCTCCAAAGTGGATTAATAGATTTGTGGGAATACCCACCGCTTCCAATAAACTTAAGCTTCTGATTCTCTGAGCCTTTAAAGAAATTAGATAAGGTCATGTTGGTCGCAACCCTATCTCTGTAAAATTTCCTACCCTTGGAAGAAAGATTAGTTACCTTAGCAATGAAGTCCTCATTGATGTTGAATTCCACCCCCTAGCAGTGAAAAACCCTATTGTTCCACCCACTAAAAAATGCCTCTTTCACCTCAAGGTTAGGACCATGGAGCTTCAACAAATAGGGATAGACTCCACCCTTTTCTAGATGTTCCCAGACAGGTTTATTGCTACTATACTCTTCACAAGAGCTCAACTCCACTCTACAATAGGCACCTCCCATGGTAGCATGCAAAAAAATACACTTAACCTGAGCTCTTTGATCGTCTGCACAAGAAAAGTTAGGCAAAAAAACCACAAGGAAAAGCAAAAAATACCCACAAAACATGTGATCCTACCAAACCAAGTACTACCATACCTTAGCTCCCAGCCCATAATCTCATGAACATCTAAAATGCAGTAATTAAAAGAGCATGCACATAATTGATCATGCAAAAACTAGCCAAGGAAGAAATAAAATGACCTTTCTCCCTTCTTAACCACTTCCTTGACATGATAATTGGTCATAATTAGATATGTTCTAAAGATTAAGTGGCAAGGAATCATAAGTATTCCAATTAATTTGAGTCATCACTCCTAACTTAGCTAACCCATCAGCCTACGAGCTAGCCTCCCTAAACACATGAGTAATTCTCACCTCATCAAAAGTATTAATTATAGAAATAACATCATTAATTAGATGGGCTATAGACCAAGATGACAGGTTACTCTTCAAAAGACACTTCATAATGTTAAGGGAATCCCCTTCAATCCAAAGTTTAGAAACCCATGCTTCTTTAACCAATAATAGGCCATGATAGGTTGTTATTGCCTCTACAAAGTGTTTTTTTGGATTCCCAAAGGGAGTGCCACTATAGAGACAAACCTACCATTCTCGTCATGTAACACTCCCCCACAACCAACAGGTTCTAGATTCCCCTTAGCAACACTGTCAAAGTTAACTTTGAGCCATCCTCGAGAGGGATCTTTCCAATGAACCCCCTCCCTATACACTTTAATCTTCTTCACCAGAATAGAAATATCACAAGAAATATTCTACCGGTTCCCCAGTAACAAATCATAATTGGAGACAATAGCCTTAAGACCCAAAGAAGGGAGCACCGAGAATTCAGAGAGAAAATTTTCCTTTATGGCTTCAAAATTTTTGAAAGATAACCTAGAAGGAGAAAGCTCTAGCTAATGGAAAACGCATTTATTATGTTCCTTCCACACTCCTCAAGCCAAATGTGGAAAAATGAGAGACCATAGCATCAAGAGAGATGGATTTTTAGTAGGAGCCACCCATTGAAACCATAATTTTGAGATAGAAGCAAGAAACACCCAAGAAATATCCCACTACTGAAAAATATGAGCCCACACATCCCAAGTGAAACTGCAACCAACCAAAAGATGATAACAATCCTTAGCATCTTCTTTACATAAGAAACACTTGTTTGATTGTAAATAAATTCCCCTTCTCACGAGATTATTGAGATTCAATATCTTATCTTGACAAAGAAGCCAGAAGAATATATTAATTTACTTAAAAGCTTCACATTCCACAGTTGACCCCAAAAGGGAAGGGGACCAACCAACCAAGTCTAAAAATAGAAGGTTGAAGAAACTGAGAAATTACTCTTAGCAGAAAACGTCCACACCACAAAGTCATCTTGGGAGTCAGCAAGAATGTGAATCTGAGAGAGGAACATAAAAAGAGGTTCCAAATCCCTATTCACCAGATCAAGTCTAATCTATTTACCCCGGAGAATATAATTAGATAAAAAACACCCAATTCCCTGATACAAAAGGCTTTGAAAGGAGTTGTCCAAGGTTCATCCTTCAAGGGACCATGACCAATCCACCAGTCATCCTAGAACAAGATCCTCCTACCATTCCCAAACACCCACGCAGGCCAACAACAACAATGGAGCGAGCTTTAAGCATGAAATTCCAAAGGGCTGACCCGTGAGAGGGAAAAAAATTCTCCCTCAATAGATCTCTATACTTATTCACCGCCTTCAGATACTTCGACAAAGAGTAAATAGCAATCCATTCCTTATCATTCACAAGAAAATCCCACAGCTGTTTCACCATAAGGGAAGAATTAAATTCTTTCAGCTTACACAGGCCTAAACCACTTTGGATTTTTGACTTGCAAACCTCCTCCCAAGACAATAAATGCAACCTTTTCTTTTCCTCCACACCAGACCATAGAAACCTTTTTTGGATACCCTCAATATCCTCCCAAAACCTTCTAGGAATCTAGAACAAGCTTAGAGCATAAACTAGTAGATTCTACAAAGTTGAAAAGTGATTAATTGAATTTTACTAGCTTGGTTGAGAAGGGCACCCTTCCATCCAGCAAATTTCAAATGAAACTTATCAATAATGCCACTCCAAAGGAAACTGAGACCCCTTTAGAATAGAGAGGTATCCCTAAATAGGTTGAGGGAAGCTCCTCAATGCCACATTTTGAAATACTAGCAATGTTTTGGAGTATTAAGAAAGAAAATAGTGCTATTAGGTAAACTCACCTTCTAACCAGAAGCAGCCTCATACTGTTGAAGAATAAGATAGATATATTTAGCCACAACAACTGAAGCCTCGATAAGAATAATAGTGTCATCAACAAATTGTTGATGTGAGTAACAAAGCTGATGCAAAGAAGGGTAAAGGCCTTTGAAGGCCCCATTAGAAACCTCTTGAAGAAGAAATTTTCACAAAGTCTCCACCATAATAATAAAAAGAAAAGGGAGATAGGATCCCCTTTTCATAGCCCATGATAGCGTTTGAAAAAGGAAAAAGGTGAGCCATTGACTAGCACCGAGAACGAAGGAAAATAAATTGATTGTCCAACTAGTTGCATAACCCGGTCTAAGAAGCCAAACACCTTCAGGATATTGCAAAGGAAATCCTAGTTCACCCAATCATAGGCTTTCACCAAATATAGCTTCAAAATAAGCCTAGGATTCTTGTTAACCTTGATAGAGTGAATATTCTCATGCACCATAAGCACCAAATCCAAAATTTTCCTACTAGAAAAAAAAACCATTTTGTTGAAGCAAAATAATCTTAGGAAGGACTCTTTATAGCCTTAAAGCAAGAACTTTAGAAAAAATATTATAGATATAGTTACATAGACTGATAATCCTGAAATCACCAAAATGCTCAGCCTTGGGCATTTTAGGAATTAACACAATAAACATCAAATTCAATTCCTTAAGAAATTTCCTACTACCAAAGAACTCTTTAGTGCCATTGGTAACATCCTTGGCAATAATATCCCAATAAGACTAGAAGAATAACATCGAAAACCCATCCGGCCTAGGAGATTTATTTCTTTCAAAAGAGAACACAACGTTTTTAATTTCCTCTTTGGAAAAAATACCGGACAAGCCCCTATTCTCCTCCTTTGTCACCAAATTAGGAATAACATTAAGAAATCCTTACTCGAAACTAGGATCAAGAGGATGATCCTCCAAAAGAAGGTCCTCAAAGAAAGACTGGGCTGCAAATCTAATGTCATCATCCTCTTCAAGAGAGATGTTATTCACAATAATTTTAGATATCCTATTTAAGGATCTATGCTTCAAATTTGTAAGATGGAAGAAGCAGGCGTTTTTATCCCCACTTCGAAGCTAGATAGCTCTAGACCTCTACTTTTAGAACTCCTCCTTAGCCACGATGTTATGCAAACTAGCCAAAATGACACTTTCCTCCTAAAGAAGTGACAAATAATTCCCAGAGGCTTACATACGTTGCTGCAAGATATCCAGTATAGTCTTAAGCTCCAATTTCTCCTTAAAAATATTTCCAAAGGAAGATTTATTCCACTAGATCAAATTTTGCTTAATAGAAGCAAGTTTCTTAGCAACTTTATACATGGCTGAGCTGTCGACATTAATATTCCACCACTCAACAATTTTGGAATGTAACTCTAAGTGGCTAGTCCACATCTTTTCAAATCTGAATGGGAAGGACTTTTTATGACCCATTAGCTCAGTATTCAAGGATATGGAAAAATGATCCAATCCGAGCCTGGTAAGATCAAAAAGAGAACAAGCAAAAAATTACAACCAATCAAGAGAGATTAAGACCTGATCCAACTTAACCTAAATGAGAGCATCCCCAGTACACCTATTAGACCAGGTATAGGACAAACCACCCAAATCCAAATCCAAATCCAACAACAAATTATCATTGATGAAGTTCATAAGATCATAGCGGCTATCATCTGCAACCTAGGAGCCCCGAAACTTATCAAAGTCATTAAGCCAGGTATTAAAATACCCCATCACCAGCCAATTTTGAAAAGAGAATTGAGATCTAAAGGTATTCTAACTCCCCCAAAAATGATTTTGATCACATTTCGAATTAGGAGCATAAATATTAGAAAGTACCCATGAGAACTTATCCCTGGGACATGAAAAGGAAGTAGCCACATGACTATCAAAAGAAAACAAAGCAGAGCCCAAAACCACCTTAGGACTCTAAAAAGTATCCACCTCACTAGAGGCACCATTAGAATCAAACACCTACAACCACAATCCTCAAAAAATATATTCTTAATCTTTTCAACCTTCTCCACATCCGTCTTAGTCTCCTAAATCAAAATGATATCAGGACAGTGATCTCTCACAAGATTTGCAAGATGATCCTTTTTATGAGAATTATTTAATCCTAGAATGTTCCAGGATAGGATATTCATAGAATATTTTGTGAGGGGATTGTAAGTCACATCTCAAGCAGAGTAGCCTGTGAACCATAAGCAATATCATAGTTACTCTCCCTCTCCTAAATCTTTTGCAAAGATGGCCTTCCTGTACCCCTCAACTCTAAACCACAATCCAAATTCAGCTGGCTCCTCATAGTCATTCCCACCACTGAAGGAGTAGATTTCTTCTTATTATGAGATTTAGAAGCAAAGGAAATAAGAATCCCAGTCTCCTCCCCTTGAGAATCACAAGAATTACAAACATTGACAGAAGAGGTGAGCACCAACTTCTCTGACACAATAGTCTCCACCAACGACTCCCCCAAAGACAAAGCCTCTGAGACCATAACTGGTTCCTCCACCAGGGAACCCAAAAAATCCTCCTTGGATGCTAAAAAAAAAGCATTTAAGACTATCTTCGTAGGAGTCACCTTCTTTAGCTTAGCAACAACAAGAGACAAAGACTTACCACTAGCCTCCTCCACCAGATCCAAAACATGCTCCTCATCAAGCGAGGCCTTTACCTCACCCTCCTTAGATAAAACTTGCTCAACAAGGTTGATTCCAACAGATTCCATAGAAGATCCAAGAGCACTCTTAACAAGAGCCTCACACAAAACACTAGGTTCCACTCTAGTTACGAAAATAGAGGCACCCAAAGGCTGACCGTCACTCACAGCCTCTACCAAGGCCTCAACTAAACTCAACACTTCCCCTATATTAGAGCATTTTCCAATCTCCTTCCACACTTTGGTAGATTTCAACCTAGGGACCGAGTCCTTTTGAGAAGGGTCGAAACCTTTTGGGAGGGCACGGGTATGTGCAGGATCATGATGGGCTAAAAAGTGGCAATATGATGGGTATGTAGCTGACGACTATTTTTTTACCCAAAGTTGATGAAACGAAAAGGGTTTTTAAAGGAGATTCTCAGTTTTCACCGATATAAATTATGCTTTACTTTGAATTTAATAAGTAATTATTATTCATTTTCTATTCAAATTATGACTAAAGTCCTGATTGATAGGTTGATTGAAAAATATCTATAGCTTTCAAACGGTATCACATTTTTGAATCCAAAACATGCATCACATTCTATGCTTCACATCCTATAGGATTAAAAAGAAAAATTGAATTTCATGAAGTTTTGACCAAGTTAAGGTGGTTAGACATACAAGTTTTTATATTTTTTAAAAGTTGTAATAAAAATTCATAATTAATTATTTACTTGGAAAAAATTACAAAAAATATGCATCACATGGGCATGAGTCCTCTACTTATATCTAAAATCTTATAAAAAATAATTATCATTTTATTGTGGTTAGGGTGGTCAGACATACACCTACTTCTTATTTTTTCCTTGAAATTTAAGTACCACTGCATTGAAATTTCAAATTTTCACCAAATAGATGTTTTTTTTTTCGAACAAACCTAGTAGTTTAGAAACTACATTCAATTTTCTACAGTTTCTATTCTTACATATTTTTGAAATAATATAGATAACTTATTCAAATTTTTACGTCAAGTTGCCTAACTCTGATTTTTCTAAATTTTTTGCCACTTAAGGGCCTTTTTTTTCCATGATGTTCCTGCACATACCCACACCTTAGGCTTCAGAGGACACTTCTTCACCCAACGACCCACCTTCTTGCAATGAAAATAGGAAAAAGGGACAAACTCAAACTCAATTTCCTACTCCCATACTCCCAACATAGAATTAATCTTGATCGAAGATGGAAGATCTGTAGCTTGATTCAAAATCACACACAATCAAGAAAAGACAAGCCGATGCCATGAAGAAGTCAGATTATCAATAGATAACAGGCGTCCAAATGTAGAAACAATACCTTTGAAGACTTTCTCATCCTAGAATTCAAGAGGAAGCCCTGGCAAGCGAACCCATACAGGAGTCGAACCAAAAGAATGGGAACTCAGAGAGCAACTTGCCTACCATTTCTTCAACACCAAAGTAGATTTTCCAATGAGCTAATGGCCCCCCCACCAAAACCTTCAATAAACTTGCAAGGACTGCTACCTCAACTTGACCTTTCAGGTGCCACCGATTCTTAGGCAGGTTGAGAACCAGGTCAATATTGGGATAGGGCCCCAAAAACTTACCAACCAGTGATTGCTCCATGGACAGAATGCCCTTATCAATAATACAATTTGGAATAGAGACAAAATATTCACCAGCAGATGGGTCTGCAAAGAATTCCACCAGAGGCGAGGAAATCTTCTCCTTAAGCTTTGCACCAAACAAATTTGACCAAGTCTTTTCCTCCAACGAAGCAACAACTTTTTGAATAGCTCCAATGTCCACAGAAGCCTCGAGAGTCATAGAAAGAGACCCCAGCTTGACCAAAGAAGTACCATCAGGACCCATACCACCAGAAAGAGGAAGAACTTTTGAGTTATCCAATGGAGAGGACCCACAAGTTGTCCCATTTGAAAGACATCCATTTGAAACCCTCCTAATGTCTGCTTGACCTTCTCCATTAACGCTAGCCCCCGGAGCAAGGCTTCTTGCCTTACCAAAATTTGAAATAACCTTACCCATATCACCATTTGCATCTATAGCATCAGCTCCACTCGACAACAACTCCATAATAAATGAACATGAAGATTTTTAAAAAGGTTTTTATTACACCTTCTCAAAAATACCATTTGTAAATAATTAATAATATAATAATTAATTAGCTTACTAATTATAAAATGACACATATTTATGAAAAAAATTATAATCATAAAACTTAGAATAAGAACCCAATTAACATTATATTCTCACAAATATATCACTTAGTATTCTTTAAGTAATTTATTTACAATATTTATAGTAATTTAAATAAAAAAAAAAAAAAGACAATTCTCCACTAAAAAATAATATTTATGTAGTTATAATAAACAAAATAATGTTAAAGTTTAGATGAAGTAATTCTTAATAAAGAAAATGACTTAAAACATATATTTCTAAATTTTATATATAAATGAATTTAATATATATGAGAATATAATAATTGCATCAAACCTAACAAAATAGAGAGCTGAAATATAACATACTGATTTTTCTTGTGTTTGGTAAGTTTACAAGCAATAAATTTTTATTGTCGGACAAATTATTTTGGTTGGTTCTTGGTATTCTCTTATTCATGTTGTCAATGAAGATAATCAAGATGATAATGATGGATGAGATCGACACTTCATATCTCTTTCATGTATGAATCAGATGGGATGATTGAGATCCTTATCCTCATGGCTATATTCTTGTTTCTCCTACATAACACTTAATTTTTATTGTTATAATGTTACTATAACTCTGTTGAACGTTAGATATATGAATATTTCCATTTTTTTAAATATATAACACTATTTCAAAAATGATAATATCGACAGTACTTATAACACTATTTTAAAAATAATAATATGGACAGTATTCATTAAAAAATTAATGGAAGATGAGCACGTCTGTGGAAGTCAATGATGTTAAATGTATATATTTATTTGTTGAAGAAAGTTGCAGTTACAGAATAAGATGTTAAATATGTTTTTCTTGAAACATATTATTAAATTGAAGAATGGAATCTGATAAATACGTTAACTTTTATATCTATTGTCATTCATTGAATATATTACATACTCGCTAGTTGCCTTCCCCGGTTTGTTTCATTAACATTTGAAGTCAACATCATCATTAGTTGTGACGAGAAAGAGGAAAAATAGTTATGAAATCAAAGCATAAATAATATATTTTGCAAATTAATAATATAAGTAACATATTAACCACTCACACGTTAGTCTAGATTAAGAGTGAGTAATTATGATATAATGTATTGACCGTTTCTAAAATGTAACTAAGGTTAGTTCTAGAGAGTTGGGAAAATTTTGAAGTTTAGAGATTTTTTTAAGAATTAAAGTAGATTATCAATAGAATATAATATCACAAATATGTAATGAAGAGAAGTAATAGAATCATATCAAATGTATTAATTTGAATTATAAACTATTGAAGATGTTTGATTTATATTTGGGTTTCTTACAATTAAAGGTACAATAGAAAGATGGACTTGAAGTCACTTGTTAGATATTATGGAAATGATTACATGAAGTATTAAGATTAAAATTCATTATTGAAATTAGATGAAGAGAAGGTATCCGAAGGAGATCTTTATTTTCAAAAGCGCATGTAAAATATTTTCAAAATTTCTCAAGAATAATATAAAATTAGATCGTGTGACATAATTATTCATAGCAGATGTCATGGTAAGGATCTCCATGAAATGCTTCAAAACTTGAATCATGTTATAAGAGAAGATTGATGGAAAATATCATTATCAATAATTGTTAGATCTCATGTATCTCATTTTTTCTCCATAGACTAAAATTAGCCATGCCACATCATTTCTTTATCCTTATCCACAAAACAATGGTAAGATGACAACTTATCATTTTGCATAATTTCATTGAATGTTAATAAATGGTGGGGGATAAGTTTTATGTGGGTTCATAATTATTGCTTCCAATGTTATGTGTGATTTGAAATGTAGGAAGGCTCCTTAGAAACATATATTCTATTGAGGATGTGAGTAGTTGGAAACAAAAAAAAATTATAGAGGTTATTTTTATAATATTTAGTTCTCTTTAAATAAGATAAACTCTATTGACAATAAATAGCTTGTCAAACATAGAATTATTGATTAAAAATTGTGGATTACAATAGTGTTCTTCAAATACTACATTTCAATTAATGTTCAAATACTTTTATTTGAATTTATAATGAATCTAAGTCTTATTAATGGGATTTGAATAGATGTCAAAACTTCAAGATTAAAATAATATTTTTAGTTAATTTTTTTTAAAATAAGACAATTTTTTTTAAAAAGAATTAAATGCTCTATGGTTAATGTGTGGTTGGGAATAATTTATCCAATATTCTTCTAATTTTTAATTTGTTGTTGATTAGTGGTAAAAATATTGCTATCTTTAAATTATATAAAAGGTTAAATCAAACTATATAAAAATGAATGCATTTCCAAAATCAGCAATAAATACTACATCTAAGTCATAGTCACAAAGATTAAAAATAGGATTAGTTTGAATGGAGAAAATAAAAAGATGGTGAAATGGGGATATTTGAATTTAGGCCTATTAGTGATAATTTTAATTTTTTTTGCAGATGTGAAGATAAAATTTGGAGGAATATATTTATAAGAGATGAAATAAGGAGAAATGAACTATAGAAGTTATTTTTTGTGTTATATCAAGGATGGAGAATTTGTTGGTGCAATCACATATGGAGGGTTTAGAAAGAATTGTCCAACCATGTAGCTTAGAGTCAACACAACGAAAATGACACAAGAAAGTATTCTGAAATTATAGAACATTATTGAATTGGCAATCTTGCATGCATCATATGCCTCATAGGAAAATAACTAGGGCTCACAAGCCTATCACAAGGGCATTCAATATTACAACTAGCTAAAGGGCTTATTTGAATGACTAATCATATTGACTTGTGATCTACCTATCTATCTACTAGATACTAATTGAATGAGTGCTTTCAAAATGATTAAAATGACCTTAAATATGACTCCCCAACTCGAAAAAAGTTTTGTGTCGGTCTCAAGGATTTACAAACCCTAATGAATGATCAAATGTGAATGTCAGCCTTAAAACATGAAAAATAATCCTCCTTGAAATGAAATGAATTGTTGATCTCCAAGATAGATCCCACTATACCCAAAATTCATTTGTGATCATGTCCCATTAAGCTTCGTACACTCTGGAATAGGTCTGCACTATGAAATCTGGACTAGGTCAGCCCCAAATGCTCTGACTGTGTATTATAGTGAAATTATGAGAACAATAACTTTCAGTACACAAATGTAAATGATCTAAAATTTGGACATGATGTAGATGGCCTCATGTAGATGATATATCCTACTTTGCAAGTTGAGAAATGATAATGTGGTGAAATGTGGAATGAAATGTTGAAACTGCTACAAACTAAAATGCAAGAAAATAAATGTTTCTGGTTGATACATGATTGCTTTACAACCAGGCATGCTCCTGCATCAGACACTTGGGGTTGGAAGGAAATTGGGTCCCTCACTTTCTAGGGGCTAGAGGAAAACCAAAGTGGTTCACCTCAGCCTGAGAAATCCATGATGAATCCTCCACTGATCTACTTTTCAACTTCACTATATATTCTTTGTACTACTTGTTCCCAGTGCTCCTTCTGATTTTGGTATCCAAGATCTACTCAATCTCCTTTGGTAGTTGATGTGGTAACTACTCTTGTAAATCTCCTTCTATGTTGTTGCCACTTGACTTTCCTTCATGGTACTCATAGATATCTACAATATTGAAAATAGGTGATAGACCCAATGTCTCTGGTAACTCCACTTCATATGCATTTTTAGAATCAAACTTCCTTACAATCTTACATAGTCCAAACTTCCTCATCTTCATCTTATTATATGTTCCAACTAGAAATCTATCCTTCCTCAAATATACCATCACTTCATCTCCAACAAAAAATTCCTTACGTCTTCTTTTCTCATCCTCCTTCTCCTTATACTTAATATTCATATCCTCCATGTCTTTCCAAACTTGATTATGCAATGTCTCCATGAATCCTACAAAATCTTCTGCCTCTACACTCCTTTTTTCACCCTATTGGTGTCCCCTAGTTATACAACTCCTTTGGGATGTACTCATATCATAATCTCAAATGGTTTTTTCCTTGAACCCCAGTTCACTGAATTATTGTATGCAAACTCTGCTTGTGGTAGAACTATGTCCAATTTCTTGCCTTATCTCTAACAAAACATCTCAACAAGTTACCCAAAAAAAAATTTACAAATTTTATTTTTCCATTTGTTTGTGGGTGATATGTTACACTAAATTTTAGGTTTTTCTTTATCTTCTTCCACAATATCCTCTAAAAGTATCCAATGAATTTAGTTTCCCTATCTGAAACTATACTATTAGGTAATCCATGCAATCTCACAATCTCCTTGAAAAATAAGTCAGCAACATGCACATCATTGTTAGTCTTCTTGGAGGGAATGAAATGTACCATTTTAAAAAAAAAATCCAAAACTACCATTATGAAATCATATCCTCTTTGTGTTCTTGGTAATCCCAGTATGAAATTCATGCTTATATCTTCCCAAGGTCTCTTCAGTACTATCAAAGGTTTGTACAATCTAATATTCTAACTACTCCCTTTTGCTACTTGACAAATTCTACAATTTTGAACACACTTCCTAACATACTTATATATCTGTGGCCAAAAATAGTGTTCACTCACCAAGGCTTTTGTCTTATCAATTCTAAAATGCCTTGCTAATCTACCACTATGCTTCTCCTTAATCAGATTCTCCCTCATTGAATTCTTTGAAATAGACAATCAATTTCCCTTAAACAACAAATCTTCCTAGATGAAATAATCTAGCCATTGGCTTTGTTCTATCACTACTGGTTCCTTACATGCTCTCCAAGATTTGGAAAATTTTGGATCATTCTCATACATATTTTTTAGTTCTTCAAAACCCAGTACTTCTATCCTTGTCTTTGTCAGCAAATTATTTCTTTTTCTCAATGCATCTACAACTTTGTTTGACTTACCACTCCTATGCTTCAACACAAATGTATAAATCTATAAAAACTCAACCCATCTCATATGTCTCTGGTTCAACTTCCCTTGACTATTCAAATATTGTAAATCTTGATGATTAGTGTACAACACAAACTCCTTAGGCAAAAAATAGTGTCTCCACTTCTTCAAGGCTTGAACTATGGCATAGAATTCTTGATCATAAATTGAATATCTTCTTCTGGAATCATTCAACTTCTCACTGAAATAACCTATAGGTCTTCCTTCTTGGCTCAACTCTTCTCTTATTGCATTTCCACTTGCATCACAATCAACTTAAAATACTTTATCAAAATTAGGCAATGCTAACACTGGTTGCTTTGTCACCTTTTGTTTCAACAATGCAAAACTTCTTTGTGCTCTAGATTTTCACTTCAATTCCTTCCTATCTCCTCTCATTGTTTATGTCATAGGTGTACAAATGCTACTAAATCTTCTAATAAATTTCCAATAGGAACTATCCAATCCATGGAATGATCTTACCTCTCCAATGTTTACCGGTGTAGGTAAATCAACTATTTTCCTAACCTTCTCAGGGTCCATCTTCAATCCTTGAGTAGAAATAACAAAACTGAGATACACCAACTCTATCTTCCTAAAGTTACTTTTCTTCGTATTAATCAACAACTTCTCTTCTCTTAATTTTTGCAATACTTGTATGATGTGCCACAATTTTTTTTCTCTAGTCTTACTAAAAATTAGAATATCATTTAGATAAACAATGACATAATTACCCAAGAATTTCTTTAGAACCTCACTCATCAATCTCATGAAAGTGATAGGTTCATTAGTCAATCCAAAGGGTATTGCTAACCACTCAAACAATCCTTCATTAGTCTTAAATGCAATCTTCCATTCATCTCCTTCTTTGATCTTGATCTGATGGTATCCACTCTTTAAGTCAATCATTGTGAAATATTTTTCTCCACTCAAACATTCCATAATCTCATTCATCCTTAGAAATGGGAATATATACTTTATAGTGATCCTATTGATTTCTCTTGAATATATATGCATCATCTAGTTTCCATCTTTCTTTGGTGCAAGTATAGCAGGTACCGCACATGGGATTAAACATTCTCTAATCAATCCTTTCTTCAACAACTCTTGTATCTGTTGGTTTAACTCTACACTCTCTATCAATTTCATTTATGTGTTTCCTTGTTTGGAAAATTTTCTCCCTGTATTAGATATATATGATCACTGATACTTCAGATTAGGGGTAAGACATCTAGTACATTCTCTGATGCGATGTCTTCATACTCTACCAATAGTTTTTCCACTTCTGTATGTGGTGGATCCACTCCCTTTGTTGTCTCTGGACTACCACCCTTCTTTGGAATTAATTAAAAACACATATTTCCATGCCTCAATACATCCAAAAACTCCCTTCCATCTACCAAACATAGTCTGATAGTTCTACAAACTTCACTTTTATCTTCTTCCTCCAAATGTATCAACTTAATTATCTTTCCATTGGAATTCACAGTATAGGTGTTCCTTCTTCCATCATGAATTTTTTTCTTATCATATTGCCATGGTCTTCCTAATAGTAAATGACATGCATCCATAGACATAATATCACACAACACTATTGATAGTCTGAAATACTGAGAGGGGGGGTGAATCAGTATTCAATAAAACCAGTTAGATGTAAACCACCCAATTATTAAAGCACATATGACTACTAACTAGAATGAAGACATTGAAATGAACATCATAACACAAAACACATCAACCCCAGATTTTTACGTGAAAAACCCAAAATGGGAAAAAGCACGGTGAGGATTAGCTCACAATATAGTATATCCATATATAGAATATTATAGGGCTCACTACTAGGACTAACTATCCTTAGAAGGCTCACAACCAAAATATACAATGAAATGGCTAATCACCAAGATACAAAAGATATGGCTCACTGCCAAGAGTGTCAATTGATGGAATGCACCTTCAATGTGGTTTTTTAGTTACAATGAGGTTTTGAATGTGAAGTATTGATCAACATAGCATTCACATAACAATTCTACTTTGATCCTTGTCTCCTTCCACAAAATGATGCTCACAACTGATAAATCATTTAATCTTGCACATCATTTCCCCTTTTCGCACACACTTATTCACATCCTCACTCTCTCCCTTCAACTCCAAAAATTCTTGTGTATATATACAAGTATATTTCATACATCAATTAGGTCAACCTAATTATATGTAAGCAAACCAAACAAAAATAACTCATGTTGGCACCATATCAGATTTAAAACATTTTTATCCATGTTGTGTATCATATCAAGTTAGCATAGTTCTTTAAGGGATCCAACTAATAGTTGAAAAGTATAATTATTCATCTTAATACACACCATATATTAGGTTGGCCAAGAATAGGAACTAATCACAAAAACTCCAAACCAACACACACTTCAAGTAACACACGTTTAGGATCCAACATTACTTCAATTTCTCATCACATTAACATCAAGGAGATCACCATTAGAACTACAACACTAGAATGTTTTTTCTAAGAATATGCAGAGTCTCCCACACTAGCATACTGACTAGAAAAACAACTATAGTGTATAGAGTTAAACTCTGTCATTGGTGACTTTTTTTACACAACACAAAACTTCTCAAGATCCTGGATATAGCTATCTGAGTGAGTCATAATAATGATATTAAGAGAGCAGAGTCATATCTCATCTTGCGGTGAATTCTGGACTCAAAAACCAATGTATTGGCTCAATGGTAAAGAACGTTTCTGGTAGAGATTAGCTTCCGGTATACCAAATATGTTTCCCACCATTTTTCATAATTTTGACATCAATTACAACACAAGAAAAATAAAAACATCCTAAATACACTTCATTCTCATGTTGTAAGGTTCCCATATTTCCAACAATCTCCCCCTTTCGCATTGATGGAAACATGCATACCAAAAACATTTTTTATCCCAATAAAATACAACTAAATACTCCCCCTTTCAAGGTTCATCCTTAAAAAATTATTCTTGTCAAAAATGTTTTTCCTTTATCTATCTATCTCTCCCCCTTTGACATCAATGTAAAAGGTCATGAAATGGTTTGGTATAATTCCTCAAATATTTATGTACACAAAAAGAATTAATCAAGCACAATGAAACAATGTTAACCTAAGGAAGAAAAAGCTTTGAGATTATTCAAGATATCTTCCCATGTAGATTTTCCTTCTTCCCACAATCATTTTGTGCTCGCAAGAGTCTTGTATAATAGCTCAAGCTTAGTCAAAGACTATACCATTTTTCAAAGTATTGGGACTGAGATTAACTTTTGATAGACTACCAATACTGTCAAGAGCACTAGATACAGGTATGTATCTGAGTTTTACCATATCTCTGAGTGTCATAAACTTCTTAATTACTTATGTTCTTTGATCCTGTAAGGAAAATAATTTTTCCTATAGTTGCACAATGTAGCACCATCTCTGGTTGTCCCTATCATCTACCAAGCTATACACATCTACTTGAGTACTCATTCAAGTTTCACTTTTCCTTATTGCATCTCTTACATTTAGTGTCATATTGGACCAATTAAAATAGAAAGAAAGAAAATCCTGAGATTATTTCTCACAGTCCTGTACTTCCTTCAATTCCTTCACAACTCTGTGATGTGCATCTGCACATTTCTTCTTGATATCTTCTAAATTTTCTTCAGCAAACCTGTTTCCTATTTTTTCTTCTAGTTTACAGATGTATGCTTTCAAAGATTTAATCATATTCCTAACATTTTTTACAATTGATACATATGAATTGAAGTTGGCACCGAGGATTACATTCTACAACTCCTTTAATTCTTCTTGAATATTTATGCTTTCATGCTCATGTTGAGCTCTCTCTAATTCACTTCCTTCTGATATTTCTTGTCTGATAACAACACATTTTCTCTTCTTACCTATTCTTGTTGCACTGCCAGAGGATTTAGTCATAGAAATTTTGTCTACATTAGGGTTCTTAGGGTTGTCTAGAAGCACTTTTGCATAATGATCAATCTCAGCCTCAGTTACTTCATAATCCAGTTTAGAAATCCACACTAGTCTCGATTCAACTGCTTCCATATAACAAAAATTTGTAAAAACTAGGAAATTAATATTTTTGAAGTACTTCTCAATCACATTTTCAGAAATCCTTGTTCTTCTATTCATTCTCATTTGAAATTTTCCAAAGAATACAACAAGAGTAGTTTCTTGTGCATCTAAGCCACCAAGTTTTTCCATGCAATTCCTAATATAATGAGCTATTGGTTTTGAGTTTGTCCAATCTATCCTTCCAATTATTAGTAACTCTTTCATAAAGTAAAATAGTAAACAAAATTTTAAGGTACCATATCAGAATGTACTTTTCTTGCTCTTCTTTATTTCTTTTAAGTTCTTCAATAGATGTAATTGAAGTATCTCATAAAGATCATAATCCACTCCATTCCTAACCATATCCAGAGTAGTGTAAACAAAAGCAGTAGAAATTATATCATGGGCATTTCTTGGTAGGAAAATTTTGTGTCCAATAACCATTGCAACAGAACAAATGACTGGATCTTCAATTTTACTCAAAATGATTTATTTTCCATCTAGGGTTGCACCAATCATCTCAATTATCTCTTGTTCATTAATAGTCTTTCATCTGGGAATTGGTCTAAAGGAACACAAAAACTAGTTACATTTCATATAGCTTCTTTGGTTATCAGGTAAACAATCCTAATAGATTCATCATGAATCCTGCTTAAAGTCATTTGCATGTATTTCTTGTCGAATTCAAGGAATGGGAATTTGTGCCATACATCCAACTTCTTTTCAACTAAGATTTTGTATGTGTCATTATTTTCTTCCAATTCATTCTTCCATAGAATACTCAAGCAGAACGGTGACATTTCCTCAATTTTAACATAAACATATGCATAAATGTCTTCAGTGGGTAGCACTCTAGGAGAAATGCTAGCTAGAAAATGCACCAACTGATTCTTCTGAAAGATTTTTTAGAGAATAATTCCTTAATTTTATTTTCAATCTATCTAAAATATTTGTCACCTTTGAAATATCCATGGCATAAAATTGAGAGAATGTTTAAGTAGAATACCTCTGTAATAGACAACAAAGAATATAATTAGATGTTTAGCTTCCAGAGCATGCTTTGAATCCACTTCAATTTCCTCTTCCTTCATTGGATCCTAAAACTATGTTGTATGGAATTTCCCTGGTTTCTTTAACCTTCTTCTACATGCTTCTCCTTTTTCACAAATGCCTTTTGATGAATGCAATTTCCTTGATACTTCTGAATTTAATTCTTTCATTCCAAATGCTTTTGCAATAAATGCTTCAAATTGTAGGTAGATCACCTCAAAATTTGTGTACACTTGAACCATCCTTTCAAATTCTATGAAATTCATTCTTCACACGTGTCTATAAATTCTTTTCGCATGAAGTCTTGAATTCATAACCTTATTAAATGCACTTCTATTATGATATGAAATCATACATCGATAAGGGGTTTATTAAAAAAAAAAATTATTGCTCCCCCTTAGTCATTACCTGACTCAAAATTTGACAAGCATATCTGCACTAGAGGATGGCACAGATAAAACTGATGATCCTAGTTCAGCTAGCTTAAATTCTCCTTCCTTTCTCTAGACTCTTTTCATTTCCTTTCTTACTTCTTCTGGGTCTATAATTAGTTCATGTATCTTTTTTCGATAGTTATTTTTTATCCTTCTATTTTTGCAATCTCTAGCAAAATGTTATGGATTACTATAGTCATGACAAACAACATTCTTCCATCCAAATTTTCTTTTATTTAATCTATATTTGCATTGATTTTCCTTGTGTCCAAATAAGTTGGAGTGATAATAGTAGCCATTAAATGATAAAAATTCCTTGTTAGAATTTTGACTTCTACATTCCATCTCACTCAAAACTTTTGTTGGAGAATGATAAAGTATCATTCATTCTACTTTTACAGTTTTTTTCCCTCTATCCAAATTTATTACAAAAATAACAGACACCATTAAAAGATAAATACCTTTGAGCATTAGGTTGTCTAATGAGAGTCCTTTTGGTATTGCTTCTATGATTCTTGAATTGTCCATCATTATATTGAATCTTCATGTCAGGTGGTTGGTTTTCCTTTGAGATTCGTCCTTCTTCAAACCCTAAACCATTTTATCCTTTGTATGTCTCTAAGAAATAATCAACTCATCAAGCATTGTAGTGCTTGCCTTGAATTTATCCTCATGTCTTTTTTCCTTTTCTAGATCTAATTTTAAAATTTCCACTTCTTTCTCAAGCTTTGTACATTCATCCACCTTCTTCTGAATTTCAACTTTATGTCAGTCTTCAATTCTTTTCTTTTCTTCCATTTTTTCTAGCAATCCAGTGATATCATCATATGCCTTTTTTAATTGATCACTAATTTCTCTATTTCTTTCCCTAAAATCCTTAATACACTTATTTGCTTCCTTCAGCATGTCCTTTAAATCTTAATTTTATTTTGTATACTTAGTAGATATTTCTTTAAGAGGAATAAAAAAATTATCTTTCATAAACTCAAATTCTGGGACCTTCCTCAATCTGTTAGACTTCTTCAAAGGAACCAAGCTCTGATACCAATTGTTGATAGTCCAGAATATTGAGAGGGGGCGTGAATCGGTATTCCATAAAACCATTTAGATGTGAACCACCCAATTATCAAAGCACATATAACTGCTAACTAGAATGAATACATTGAAATGAACATCATAACACAAAACACATCAACACCAAATTTTTACATGGAAGCCCTAAAATGGGAAAACCCACAGTGAGGATTAGCTCACAATCTAATATATCTGGATATAGAATATTACAAGGCTCACTGCTAGGTTTCACTATCATTAAAAGGCTCACAACCAAAATATACAATAAAATAGCTAACTACCAAGATACAAAAGATATGGCTCATTGCCAAGAGTATCAACTGATGGAATGCACCATCAATGAGTTGTGTTCAATTCCAATGAGAATCTGAATGTGAAGTATTTCTCTACATAGCAGTCGCATAACAATTTTCCTTTGATCATTGTCTCCTTCCATAATGTGATGCTCACAACTGATAAATCATTTAAGCTCACACATCCTTTCAACTTTTCACACACACTTATTCACATCCTCACTATCTCCCTTCAACTCCAAAATTCTTATGTATATATACAAGTATATTTCATACATCAATTAGGTTGGCCTAATTAGATGTAAGAAAACCAAACAAAAATAACTCATGTCGACACCATATAAGATTTAAAACATTTTTATCCATGTGGTGTATCATATCAAGTCAGTGTAGATCTGTAAGGGATCCAATTAACAATTGCAAAGTATAATTATTCTTCTTAATACATGTCATATATTAGGTCAACCAAGAATAGTACCCAATTAAAAAAATTCCAAACCAACACACACTTCAAGTAACACACTTTTGGGATTTGACATTACTTCAGTTTCTCATCACATTAATATCAAGGAGATCACCATTAGAACTACAACACCAGAATGTTCTTTCTAAGAATATGCGGAGTCTCCCACACTGGTATACTAACCAGAAAAATAACTATAGTGTACAGAGTTAAACTCTGTCATTGGTAATTTTTTGTACGCAACACAAAACTTCTCAAGATCCTAGATATAGCTATCTAAATGAGTCATAATAATGATATTAAGAGAGCAGAGTCATATCTCATCTTGTGGTGAATTTTGGACTCAAAAACCAGTGTACTAGCTCAATAGTAGAGAACACTTCTAGTAGAGATCAGATTTCGGTATACCAAATATGTTTCCCACCATGTTTCCATAATGTTGATATCAATGACAGCATATGAACAATCAAAAAATCCTAAATACACTTCATGCTCATGTTGTAAGGTTCCCATATTTATGACAATCTCCCCCTTTGGCATTGATGGCAACATGCATATCAAAAACATGTTTATCCTAGAATAAAAGACAACCAAATACTCCCCCTTTCAAGGTTAATCCTTATTCAACTTATTAACCTTATTCTCATATTTGATCATTAATCATGAAAGCATAAAAGAATAACACATCAGAATCACACATAAATGCCAAAAAATTTACATGGAAACCTTGTTAAGGGAAAAACCACGGTGGAGGTCAGTCCACAAGATTATACCTTTTTAAAAGTATAAGAAAATATGAATGGGGAATGCACATGCATTCAGGCACACTTCCTAGAGCTCACTGCTCAAATACAAAATAGGCTTACTACCCAAAGGAAGACACACTGTCTTATAGAAAGGTTCTGATTAAATCCATCAGACTTTGAACTGAGAAAATAGCATATGCTAATGTCTGGTTATAGTTCTAACTAAGCACATGAACACGTCTTCACTCTTCTCCACTCTTCTTCACTCTTCTGCTCTTCCTTTGAATGATCTAAACTTTATTCACACATAGGACTCATACACTTTACACACACACCTTCTTCGCTCTACAAAAATGATAAAACAATCGCTCTTATATATCCACAATAGGAAATTCCATCGCTATAAGTCACCTCCAAAGAAATAATAAAATAATTACAAATAGACGGTCCAAAAAAAATTAAGATTATTCATGTGAATCAACCAAGGTTGGCCTCAACATAGTGAAGATTGAAAATAACATCCTCAAACATGAACCACTTCAATTAATTACTCCTTGAAGATCCACAACATGCTTCAACACCTTGTCGTCCAAGAACATGAAAAACATGACCACACAAGAGAAAATCTCATATCACAAGCACAACGATCAATGCATATGTGCAACACAGATAGATCATGAACTAGAAACATCCACAAGCATCATGAAACACTAGAGAATAATTTGTAACCGAACAAACTGAAATCACATGATCTTCATTCAGGAACACAAACTGAAGTAACAGAAAAACTGTCAGAAGACAAATCTTCATAACTCGATCAAATCTTCGCGCAGATCTCATAAACTTGTCGAGGATAAACTATATATACTCCATAGGAAACCCTTTATTCCACAACCTCATAACAATGACCTAAACACACCAACAGAAAGAACTTCACTTCACCACTAACAACTTGTACCACTTCTTATTACAATTTTCTCAATATCCTCAACATATATGTAGCTTCTAATGCAACAATGCTAATAGTGTTGACATCAATGACAACCACATATCAGCAACACACCACAACATCCAACAATCTCCCCCTTTGGCATTGATGGCAACACATGATGTGCAAAATACCATCAACACAACTACACTTACTCCTCTTTAGGTTTTGAATCTTCTTTCCTCAACTACTCTTCTCCCACATGACTCTTCTCTCCTAGAAATATTTTTCACATTGCTCTTCTCCCCCTTTGACATTAATGGAAAATATCTCCTCTACACAAGCTTTGAACCACATATCTAAACACCTAAACTTCTGAACATCTGACTACTCCCCCTAAGTAGCAGGAACCACAACATCAATGGAGATCAAAATATGATCATGAAATACATGGATTGATGCAAATCAATGCATCCTTAGTTTTTATTAGGATGGGTAATCACCTGTAACTTCCCTTTGAGATACTCAAAAGTATCCTTAGGCAATGGCTTGGTAAATATGTTTGCAATCTACTCCTTAGTAGGCACATACTCTAATTTGACTTCCTTTTCACTGACTTTCTCTCTCAAAAAGTGGAACTTGATAGATATATGCTTTGTCTTCGAATGCAACACCAGATTCTTAGAAACATTAATAGCACTTGAGTTATCATTGAATATAGCAATAGGCTTATCATACACAATTCTGATATCTTTCAACATCTACTTCATCCACAACACTTGAGTACAATTATTAGTAGCAACAATGTATTATGCCTTTGTAGTAGATAAAGAAATGGCATTCTACTTTTTGCTTAACCATGAAATTAGCTTCTTTCCCAAGAAAAATGCTCCACCACTAGTACTTTTCTTGTCATTCACATCTCCTACCCAATCAGCATCAGTAAAGGCACTCAAAGTAAGATCATCATATTTAGGATACCATAGACTAAAATCAACTGTCCACTTCAAGTATCTAAAAATCCTCTTCACATCAGTCACATGAGATTCTTTAGGATCAGGTTGAAATTTAGCAACAATACATACAACATTCATGATATCAAGCCTAGTTTGAGTCAAATTAAGCAATCCACCAATCATTGATATATAATTAGTCTAATTTTCCTTTATAGAATCATCATCAGTTTTCAAATTGCATCCCATCACCATGGGTATACCAACTGGCTTTGAATCTTCCATACAAAATTTCTTTAGCAATTATTTCACATGCTTGGATTGAGATATAAAAATCCCTTTATCTAACTGAGTAATTTTCAATCCTAAGAATAATTTCATCTCTCCAATCATTGACATCTCAAATTCACTCTGTATCTCATTAGAAAACTTCATACACAAGCTATCATCTCCTCCAAATATGATATCATCAACAAAAACTTCCACAATCAAATCTTTATCATCATTCTTGAAATAAAGATTACTATCAGTAGTAACTATGTTAATCCAAGCTTTACCAAATACTTATCCAATCTAGCATACCATGCTCTAGGGGCTTGTTTGAGTCCATACAATGCTTTGTTCAATTGGAAAACCATATATCACTGGTCAGTCAACTAGAATCCACCAGGTTGCTCAAAACACACCTCTTCTTCCAATTCACCATTTAGAAAAGCAAAATTGACATCCATTTGATAAACTTTGTAGTCTTTGTAAGCAACATAAGAAAGAAACAATATCACAACTTCAATTCTAGCAACAGGGGCAAAGGTTTCTTCAAAATCAATACCTTCCATCTGTGAATATCCCTTACATACTAGTCTTGCTTTGTTTTTAACCACTTCACCTTGTTCATTTAGTTTATTTTTAAATTCCTATTTAGTTCCAATTACATTCTTATCCTTAGGTTTGGGAACAAGAATCCATGTATCATTCTTTTCAATTTGTTGTAGTTCCTCTTTCATTGCTTCAACCCAATGTTTATCTTTGCATGCTTCATTCACATTATTAGGCTCAGTCTTTGAAATCAAACAATATTCTTCTGCAATTCTTCTCCTAGTCTAGAAACTTTTGTTCTTATCACCTATGATCTGATCCTCTGAATGATTCAATCTTACATACCTTGTAGTCTTCTTAGAATGTTCTTCAATTTCAGGCTCTTCTGATCTCTCTTCTATTCTTCCACTAGTTTCTCCTTCCTCTTGATCTTGATACACCGAAATGATTTGCACTTGATTTGAGTTATTACCTTGCTTTCCTTTTTTTGTACTATCATTCTAATCATCATAATCATATCCACATGTTTTGGATAGTCCACCAAAGTCTTTATCAACCTTAACATTTTCACTTTCAACCATTTTCTTCAATCTTTTATTATAACACCAGTAGGCCTTACTCTTAGTAGCATAACCTAGAAAGATTCCTTCATCACTCCTAGCATCAAACTTTCCTATATCTTCATCTCTTTTGATATAATACTTGCTTCCAAAGATCTTGAAATATCTAACAGTAGGTTTTTGACTAGTCCATAGCTCAAAAGGAGTCTTACCAGTATCACCTTTGATTTGTACCTAGTTAAGTGTGTACACAACATTACTCACAGCTTCTCTCCAATAGATATGAGGTACATTTTCTCCCAGCATCATGGTTCTAGCAGCATCTAGAATTGTTCTATTCTTCCTTTCCACAACTCCATTTTGTTGAGGGGTCTGTTGTGTAGATAATTGTCTCTTTATTTCATGCTCTTCACATAAAGAATTAAACTCACCGGAAGTGAATTCACCACCTCTGTCTAATCTCAGACATTTAATCTTCAAACATGTCTCTGTCTCAACCATAGCCTTAAAGATTTTGAACTTTTCTAGAGCTTCAAATTTCTCCCTTAAGAAAGTAGCCCACATCATCGTTGAATAGTCATCAATAAGTAACATAAATTATCCATATCCTTGTAAACTTCTAGTTCTAGTAAGACCACACAAATCAATATGCACAAGATCCAACAATCCATTTGAATTTTGTTGTTTACTCTAAAATGAAATTCTTGTTTACTTTCCTAACTAACATTCTTTGTATATGGCATTAGTAGGTTTCATCAGCTTAGGAAAATATCTCACAGCCTTAGTGGAACCTATCTTGACCATATTATCAAAGTTAGCATGACACGTTCTCCTATGCCACAACCAGCTTTCATCAATTTTAGCAATCAAACAACTTTTACTAGTAGCACTTAGATGGAAAATATTACCTTTTTTTTTGTACCTGATGCAATCACATTTCCAAAATTTCCCAATATTTTGCACTTTTCATCCATGAACTAAAGATTGTATCCCTTATCAACCATCTATCCAACACTTCAAATATTATGCTTCAAACCTTCAACATACAAGACATCATCAGTGTTATGCTTACCATCTAGAGAAATGTATCCTCTTCCATGGATCACACCAACTGTATTATCACCAAATCTCACAACACCACCATCATACTTTTCCAAATTCACAAACTTAATTTTATCTCCTTTCATATGATGAGAACAACCACTTTCAAGTACCCATTCATCTTTCTCTTTAACTCGAGCAGCTAGGGATTTCTCCACATTTGTAGAACTAGCAAATTCAGTAGACATGGGATTATTTTCCTTGATAGCAATAAACACAAATTCATCTTCACTTGCATTTCCTTTGTCAGACTCATCATCTGTCACACCTTCATCAGCAACATAGCAACACTTCTTTTGGAAATTAGGCTTGTTATATCTTGGCTTGGAAACTCTCTTAGGACACCTTGATGCAAAATGACATATCTTATTACAAGAGAAACATTTAATAGGTAACTTTCCTTTGTACTTACCTTGTCCTCTGGCTTCTCTCTTCACAATCAATGCTTCAAGTTCTTCAAGTTATATTTCTTCTGCATCAAGTTGTCTCATTTCACCCTCATACTTGAATGTCTTTCTAGATGAACTTTCACCTAGATCATATCTTCGTCTATCTCTTCCAAAAGTAGTAGCCTTGAATGTAGATTCAACCTTAGGAAGTGTATCACTGAATTCACTCAAGTCAAAAGAAGTAAACTTACGAATCAACATATCTCTAGTAACATTTGTCATAGTTTAGAGATCTTCAATAGCACTAGCCTTGACTTTCTAGGAATCAGGAAAGGATCTAAGAAGTTTAATAACAATCCCTGATTCATTTTTCTAACCACCAGCACATCTGATACCACACCCAAGTACATTCACTATTTGCATGAAAGTAGTAAAATTTTCATCATCACCCATTTTCAAATTTTCATATTTCCCTTTCAAACTTGTAGCTTAACAATCTTCACATTAGCATCACCTTCATGTAAAGTCTCCAACTTTTTTCAGATCTCATAAGCAATCTTAAAATCCATCATATTTTCCATATCACTATCAGTCAAAGCACTCAACAATTCCACCTTAGCCCTCATATTATATTCAAAATCCCTAATCTTTGCAAAAGTAGTACGACCATTAACAAAAAAAATTTTAATGCTCTAATACAGTTCACCAATGCACCTTAGATGGCACTCCATTTGAGTCTTCCATAAGGAATAATTTGTTTCATCAAATCTAGGACTATCCTTCTTATAAGTTTCCATTCTGGATCATCTCAAGCTGTTAAAATTTTTCCAAGGAACCACAAGCTCTGATACCAATTGTTGGCAACACAAGGCCAAACAACTCAGAGGGGGGGTTGAATTAGTTGTCACCAAATTTCTTCCTTATTCAACTTATTAACCTTATTCTTAGATCTGATCATTAATCATGAAAGCTTAAAAGAACACAACATTATAATCACACATAAACACCAAGATTTTTACGTGGAAACCTTGTTAGGGGGAAAACCACGGTGGAGGTCAGTCCATAAGATTATGCCCTCTTAAAAGTATAAGAGAATATGAATGGAGAATACACCTGCATTCAGGTACACTGCCTAGAGCTCACTGCTCAAATACAAAATAGCCTTACTGCCCAAAGGAAGACACACTGTCTTACAGAAGGGTTTTGATTAAATCCATCAGACTTTGAACTGAGAAAATAGCATCTGCTAATGCCTAGTTACAGTTCTGGTTAAGCACATGAAAACTTCTTCACTCTTATCCACTCTTCTTCACTCTTCTGCTCTACCTTTGAATGATCTGAATTTGATTCACACATAAGACTCATACAATTCACACACACACCTTCTTCGCTTTGCCAAAATCATAAAAAACTTGCTCTTATATATCCGCAACAGGAAATTTTGTCACTATAAGTCAGCTCCAAAGAAGTAATAAAATAATTACAAACAGTCAGCCCAAAACAAATAAAGATTATTCATGTGAATCAACCAAGGTTGGCCACAACATAGTGAAGACTAAAATAACATCGTCAAACATGAACCACTTAAATTAATTACTCCTCAAAGATCCACAACACGCTTCAACACCTTGTCGGCCAAGAAAATGAAAAACATGAACATGCAAGAGAAAATATCAGATCACGAGCACAACAATCAATGTGGATGTGAAACACAGATAAAGTACAAACTAGAAACATTCACAAGCATCATGAAACACCAGAGAAACATCTGCAGCAACTAAACTAACTAAAATCACATTATCTTCATTTAGGAACACAAATTGAAGTAATAGAAAAATTGTCAGAATACAAATCTTCATAACTCGATCAAATCTTCACGCAGATCTCAAAAAATTGATGTGGATAAACTAGATATAATCCATAGGAAACCCTTTAGTTCACAACCTCAAAATAGCAATGGCCTGAACACACCAACAAAAAGAACTTCACTTAACCACTGACAACTTGTAGCACTTCTTGTTACAATTTTCTCAATATCCTCAACATATACAACTTATAATGCAATAATCCTAATAGTGTTGACATCAATGAAAACCACATATCAGAAACACACCACAACATTCAACAAGATCAAGGCCTCATTGAGTACAATTTATCATGAATTATTCCCAAATCAAGCAAGGAAAAGACATCCTTTTTTCTATGTTACATTTAGCCCCCACTTTAGTGAGAGGATAAACTTGCTTCAAACTCATACTAAAATAGACATTCAAGAAGGGTCCAATTGTACCAATGTAGATGAAAAAGGATAAAAAAGATGAGGGGAAGAGATCAAGCCCCTAGGATCCAAGATCCTAAGTCAAACCAACATAAGTGTAAAAGGACATGCACAGGGTGACTAATTTGTAGCAGAACAAGATACATGATCATTAATGGCAATAACTAAAAGGGATATAAAAGCGAAAATAAAAAGGTTGATCAAGCTTTGACCAATTTTCCAACATGTTGTGGATCAGATCTAGGTTGTTTGTCCAAGAAAATACATGTACTCACTCTGACGCTATAAAACTCTTGGTTGTCTTCAGGTGGGAAGTCTTAAAAGGTGAGAAACATACACTCATGGCTGGTATGTACTTACACACACACAAGTGACTATGGGGAAATTCATGCCTCGAAATGGGCTTCCCACTCAACCATACCAATGTTATACCTCCTGATAATTTTAATAAGGCACCACGCAGGAAAATGATTTTTGACTTCTATGAGGTAAGCAAAAATTTGTATGCTTGACACTCATAGGATGGCACCACAGGCATGCAAGTTGTATTATGCAAGGTCACGGCCATATAAAAATTGTTGTAAATGTGAAAATAGTGTAAGGTGTGCTCAAAGGTATTTTGCATAGTTCGTGTAAGGTCTCATCTTAGCAAACATCATGCTTAATTTTTCCAAGACAGGATGTGTCAAAAGAAGTATCTTGCTCTTAGAGGGAATCAAGCCCAATGACACCACCAAGAAAAGGATACATCACAAGAAGAAAGAAATCACACAATGAAATGTGAGTGGTGATGTATGCCCCCACTTTAAAGCAGTTGCGAACACCAATACTGTGAGCAATTGCTTTAAATTAGAAGAAGAAGACATGAGAGCTTATGTGGAAATCCCTATGCCAAGTCATATGTTTCCAATAAGCTACATCATGAAAAAGGGTAGTATGTCATGTGTGGCCAATCTTAAGGCATTTTGTCCACATCCCAAGCTTGCTCTTATATGTTCATGAAATTTTAACGACTAGCCAAGAGAGACATTGACAAGTGACATACAAGGAAAAGGATACATAACCCCATTCCCCCACTTAGTGCAGGACAAGAGTGAGCCAAAATAATTAATGAAATACATGCCAAAGTGAAAATTAGTATCAATTAGAGAAATTAGGTGCCCCCCAAATAAGGAAGAACACTAAACTCCCTAAGATGTTGGAATTTACTACTCAAATCCTTACATTCATTAGTGGAATTACCGTGAACTCTATGATAGGCACAAAATGAAGTCTTGTAATAGCATTTCTTTCGAGTTCTATGAGGAAGGGATATCAAGTGATTTTGGAGGAGTCTCAAAAAGATATCTTCTTGACTAATGGGAGAAGGTAGGTATGTGGGTCATGGTAAAGATACATCTTACTTAGTATTAGTTGTCATACCTACGCAAGACTCTTTAGATTGCAAGATTTTGTTTTCTCCATTATAGGAGGGTAGAAAATCTAACATATTCAAATCATGAACGTTTTGTGAGATGACATTGACATTAAGCGAAGGTGTAGCTATGTGTTGCATTTTTGGTAAAGTATTATGTTCAAGACCACTAGTTGTTAAGGATGATTTAGGAGTGTGTTGTGTGAGATTGTTGATGTTGAGTGAAGGTTTGGTGATCTCAGACAAAAGACAATAACCAAGACCATGATTTTTTTGTTGTGTGTTAAGCTCTATAGGGTTGTGGATACCTTGTTCTTGAGCACCACATCCTTTTCCACTATATCCAAGTTTTTTCATGAGGTCATAACCTTTTACATAGAGTTGCCTCATTGCTTTGGGATCAAATGGTGGTTGATCATAAGTGTCATCAAAGGTGACTGTATTTTTCTTCTTATCTAAAGTAGTGGAGGTGGATACTTTCAAAAGATCTTCTGAATTGTGTGTTGACATTATTGTTGGTTGTTCTTGTTTCTCATTTTTCTTTTGTGTGAATATGTATTCGCCCATAAATGATGGTGTGAATTCAAAGGATCTCCAATCATCACCAAATAATTTAGACACTGATTCCTCATTGTTTTGTTTAATTTCAAGAGGGTCTATGTTGGATGTTGAAATCAATGTTTTCAGAGGACTTGTAGCTCCTTTTTCAAGGTGCAAGAAACTTTTAGGCTCGAGATTTGCTTCAACTTGATAAATGTTATTGTTATGGACATATTTGATTATAGGATGAAGGGTTGAGGCCACTGCATTCATCTCATGATTCCATGGTCTTCCTAAAAGAAGATTATATGAAAGATCATAAGGCATGACATGAATAGGATTTTCCAAAGTAGCCACCCCAATTGTAGTAGGAAAATTGATTACACAAAGCGATTGCTTTATTTTTTTATCAAATACTCTAATAGATACAAAATCAATTTTTATTTGTGAATTTTCAACACATAATCTATCAAGGAGATTCACACTACACACATTAAGGGCAGAACCATTATCAATAAGGGTTCACTTTATGCCTATCCGATTGTATCGAGCAATGACCATGAAAGATTCATTTTTTTTGTAACTATAAAGGAGGGAGCTCATGTTGATGGAAAGTAATGTCTAGATTAGTTTTATTAATTTGATGGATTAAAGTTGCTACATCATTCATAGTTGTACCAGGAGGAACTACAATTTGTTGTAAGGTTGTTTGAAGAATAGTGTGGTAATTTGGTGTGTTCTGAAGTAAATCCCAAAGGGAAATCTTGGCAGGAGTATTCTTTAATTGTTCAACAAGATCATACTCCTTTGTGTGTGGTAGGTAACAAGGAGCACTAAGTGAATTGGGTAAAGGTAAAGAGGATGTCGTCGGTTGCGATGGTTGTTGGTTATTTCAAGTGTTATATGTATGAGCAATGGTATTATAACCCAGTTGTTGCAATACATTATTCTGAGGTGGGTAGAGGATAAGTTCAGGTTTATTTTGAGTTTGTTGTTTGTGCGAAGGTGGGTGGAGAGTAAATTCGGGTTTAGGTGAGGGTTTATGTGAAGGGGGATAAAAGATGGGTTGAGGTTGAATAATGTTAACATCCCATAACAAGTGAGAGTCTTCATTGTCTTTGAAGGGCATGTTATCTATGTCTTGGGTCATAATATCCTCCCTAGACAGAAAGTTGTAGGAGAACAACAAACTACATGTTCATGAAAATTAAGGTTTGGTTCATCCAAAATAACTTCATCACAACTAAGGGAGTTATTAAGGGTTGATTGTGTTTGATAATTGATAGTAGGGAGATTCGGGGAAGATTTTATTTGATTGTTGATTTTTTCTAAGGTCTCATTCTCTTGTTCCATTTTATCTACCTTGCTAGGAGAGCTTGTAATATGTTCATATAAGGTTGAAATTAGCAAAGTGGCTTCATCACAAGTGGGAGAGGTATCAAGAGAAGGACCATTATGAGTGTCAATGTTTCTAAAGAGATCTTCCCATAGAATAGGGACATTAGGGAAGGTAGGGGAAATTTTCTCATAATCTTGAATAGGTTTATCTTCTAACACCAACCTATCCTCTTTGCATCGAAGAGGGACATTAGGAGAAAAACAAGTTTGATTATCATGGGTATGGAGACTAGGTAATGTAATGTCTAGAAATGTGTCTATGATCTCATCTTCATGTTGTGTGGTGTGATCGTCATGATTACTTAGTCTAATTTCCTCTTCTTTAGTAATGTTATGTCTAATAGGAGAGGTAAGAGGACAGAAACAACTCAAATTATCAAAACTCTCAGCAATTGGATCTTCTAGCACTAACATATCTACTTCACAAGTGAGAGATAATAGGAGAAGAAAAAATATAAGTGTTATGATTATAAAATGTTTCTTTCACTAAACTAACCTCATCCACAAAAGGGGAACTAGGAGAGGGATCGATAACGAACAAAAAGAGAGGGGAAAGGACCTCATATTCATATGCTTTTAACAAAATTCTCTTACAACATGCAATAAGATCTAAAAAGAGAAGATGCAAGATGATAAATATAGAACTTTGTAATGAATACATGATGGAATGATTATTCTAAAAACTTGAAATGTAACAATGCTAAAGCAAAGATGCAAAAGAGGAATATAATTTTTCAGATTTTAAAGATGATAAGTGACTGACTATGATATGTAACAAGATGTAAATGCAAACTTGAAATTGAAACCATACATGAAATGAGCTAATTTAGGATAGATTTAATGAAATAAATGTTATATAAATGTAGCTAACTGATATAGGTAGGTTAAGGCGCCAAACAAAAGCTTAAAAATAGAGTTTTGAGTTCTATAAAATGTAGTTTCAGGGGTCAAAAGGGACTAATTCGCCCAGGGTGGAAAATGAGTCCCGGTATGGACATTTTAAAGATTTTTCAAAAAAATTTGATGGATTTTTATGGTTTCTGAGTGCTATGATGCTAGCCTAAATGAAAAATGTAGAATTTTAGAAAACAAAAATGAATTTAGATGTGAAAAATGCAACCTAAATGCACTTTTTTATGACTGCAAAATTTAACACCTAGCATGCAAATGAATCATGCAAACCCTAATGCAAGCTAGATATATGATGATGAAGGACTCCAAATCAGACTACAAAGCATTCAAAAAGCAGGTTCACCAAAATGAACTATAGATTTTTGGCACCCTAATCCTTTCTAGCACTTCTAGGGTTTTTCATTTAAAAGGAGAAAGAAGGGTCAAAAGATCTAGCTAGGTTCACTCAAATTAAGATGTGTATGATGTTATTAGGGATAAATTGAATGATATAAATGCAACTAAGCTAAGTAATTGATTGATTATGAATGCAAAACCTAAGAAGCAAATGATGTTTGAAAACACATTGTGTAATGCAAGAACACTTGGAAATGAATGCAAAACTAAATAGAAATAAGCCAAACTAAAAATGTGAACCTAGAATGTGGATGAAGATGAAATGACATTTGAAATGCTACCAATGCTGATTTTCAGGCCTGGAGGGACTCATTCACCATTCTGGGTGAATTAGTCTCAGTTCTGCAAAATTGTGTCGGAACCTGTTTCTAACAAAAGGGTATCTAAAAATGCAGAAAACTAATAATTGACCTAGAAGTGGGACTCATTCACCACTCATGGAGAATGAGTCCACTTTTGAATTTCTAATTATTCAAAGGTGGATTCCAGAGCTTCCAATCTGCACTTTAGCTTTCTACAAGTGTTTGCTTCCAAAACTCTAATTTTTGAACCTGAAAATGAGTTTTTATTAATATTTTGACTTGTTGAATGAAGAGAATACTTGAATAAACTTGAAACTTGATCTTTAATGATTTCCAAGCTCCCAAGAGTCCTAAATCTACAAACACAAAAGGCAAGAGAGAGAAATGTTAAATGTTAGGGCATGGGGTTTGCCTTGGTCAAACCCCTTTTAGGTAATTAAACCAAAATGATGAAAGAATGGAATGAAACATGCAATAATGGAGTTGATTACCTTTCCATGATGTTTGATCTTGATATTCTGCAGCAATGGAGGAAGATTTAGCCCTTGAATGTCTTTAGAAGCTTTCTTGATGACTTGTAATGATGAAGCCCTAATGTAATACCCCTCTGTGTCGGTTGTTTTGGACTTGTGTGTGTGTGTGTTTCATTGGTTACTGAGTTATTTGATTGTGTGGAAAATATAATATGTTAGTAATCATGTTTAAATAATTAATTAAATCATAAATGAAAATGCAAGGTTATTTAAAATATAATTAGGAATTAAAATAATAATCAATTAAATCAAATCAAATGATTTAGAACAAATGATCAATCAAACTAATTCGTTAAAAGTAAAAGTGATATTATTAGATAAATTGATTTAAATTGTTATGAACAAGTAATCTTGAAAAGATAATTATTATAACAAGAAATTTAATGCATACTTATTTAGAATCTTGCAAATGGTTGATTTTAATTATTCTAATGTGGAAGTAATTAACAAATAGTGTATTGTGAAGATAATGAATATATATTTAAATAAAAAGTTCATTTTTGTGGATTTAAATTTATTTAGTTTAATCAAAATGCATGATAAAAGAAAATGAAATATAAATACTAGAAAAGGCAACAAAAGAAATTAAAGGGATTAAATATTATTTGGATTTATTTCTTGAGTTGTGACTTTTGGTTTTCACTGGAGAATATGAAGAATAAACAAATATAAAACTCCATCTTTTGTGGATTTGAAGGTAATTAAATTTAATTTTTGGAGATGTGACCTCTGGTATTCACGGGAAGAGGAAATTGAAGCGATTCATGGGAATGGATTTTAAGAGGGGGTTTCTTTGTTTGAGGGGATGTTTTTTTGGGAATGCTGGAGAAATTTCTTTTCCAATCAATTTTCTGTCCTTAGTTCTTTTCTGTTTGTGGAGAAATTGGTGAAAAGGAAGGAGGATTCAGATCGGTTGCTGGAGGATTTGCAGCAAAGGAATTAGTACAGCGAAAGGATCAAAGCTTCTTCAATCTTCTGCAAGCGAAGGACGCCAGGTTCCTTCTTTTAATTTATTTACCCTCTATTAAAATAGGGATTTGTGCTTGTGAATGAAATTTGTATTTAAGATTGAAAATTAGGAAGAAAATTTACCGGGGGTTACAGTTCAATCAAAGGAAATTGGGGATTGTTATTTGATTGATGAAATTTCTGGGGTTTCTGGGTGATGGCTGGTTATTTAAAAAGAGGGGTTTTAAATGAAATCTGGGAATTAAACAATACTCTGTTATTTCATTTTTGTTTTAAAAATTTGTGTTATTGTTTTAAAAACAATTACCTTCCCTCAAATTTTTGGTTCATATATATATATATATATATACTTCCTTAGAAAGCATTTTATTTCAAACCTGCACAGCAAATTTCATGTGAACAGTAATTCTCTGTTACTGTAATATTCAAACCTCTGAAAATATATATATATATACATATATATATATATATATATATATATATTTTTTTTTAATTGAATGAAAATTTGATTCGAAATTGTTAAAAACCCGTCGCACTGTTCATACACTTTAATTTTGATTTTATTCATATATATATAAAGGCTGTGTGGTGGATGGCCTCGGGCGTACCCACCACACGGCCTTTTGGTGCAGATGGTACCGTCGGTACCGTGGACAGTCTACACACTGTCCACGGCAGTCCTTTGGACTGCCGTGTGCAGTCCGTAGACTGCCCACGGCCGGCGGGGTCCGGTCCTCTATGCAAATGTTTTGGGATTAAATCCCATTTAAATTTTAATGTGTTTTATAATGTTTAATATGCATTTTTTAATATATTAATTCTGTGCGAATTTTTATTCGGATATATATATATATATGTATGTGTATATGTATATATATATGTTTGTAGATATATATATATATTTATATATATGTATAGATTAATTTATTAATTCTGGTTGTAGTATTATTTAAATTAATTTTTCTATTATTTAAGAAGAGAATATATGTCTACTGATTTAAATCTGTTTAATAGATATTCTGTTGATTTAACTGTTAGCAAACCAATGCATCAATATATTATGTTTTGATTAATATTTTATTTTCTGTAACTTAGCTGTTATCTAGAAAATAGATACTCATAGTTAGATTCTGTTTCTTTTCTAATTAAAAATAAAGCAGGAATTTTTACAAGGAAAATATTAGTAAAATAGAGAGAAATCTGTTTTATTGATTTGTTAAATTACAACTTGGAAAGGATATTGTTAGCAAAAGAAAAATCTATTACGAAAGTAAAACAGCATTGTTTATTTCATTCTTGTTTAAATGTGAATATTTTGGGAATATAATTTATTATGGGATTAAATAAGTTGTTCTTTTTATATTTTGTCTTGTAGTATTGTTGGATTCGTAGAACAGATCTTTTCTCTTTTTACTTTCCCTCCTCAAAAAGGATTAAAATATATAAATAAGTAGTGGTATTTAGGTGTGTAAATTTATTTAGATAGATTTAAGATTTTAAGGTGGTAAGTTCTAATATGTAGTTTAAGTATTTAGAATATTGTATTATTGTCTTTTTAAAGTATAGACAATTGGTCTTAAATGGTTTTCACAATTAATTTAAGTATTGGAGGTGAATGTTAAGTTAGTATGATGAAAGGGGAAATTTAAATGTATGTGCATCATTAGAGATTGATTAGGATATTCTCGAATTGGTTAGTTTATTGGTGAAATGTGATTTTAATCTTTTGAAAATTGACTTTCTTTATATTCATTTAATGGTTGATTTGTAAGTCCTCTTTTTGGATAAATCTTTTAGAATACTTGTGATGGTTATCATGAATTGGTTTAGTATGGGGAAGTTGTAAAGTTATTTAGTTCTGGTCATTAATTGATTGGTTAATAAATATTGTTCTCGATTGAATTGTTGGTTGATGTTTATTATATAAGTGTTTTTGTGGAGTTGTGAGTGATTGAGTATTTAAGGTGTTCTTAAATTTGGTGCCTTGGATGTCTGGTTGCATGCTTTTACCTCTGTTGTTGAAGGATTGTTCCATGTTGGTGTGAATGCCTTTGGAGGTTAGTTTTGATTCAAGGAATCCTTTGTCCTTTTAAATTTGTGTTGCAATGTATTTGGGAAATTGTATTTTGTTGATGAGTTGTGGGAGGTTCATCTTCTTGGATTTCTGATTTATTTTGTATCAAAGTTGTTCATGTGGTTTGGATGGGGTGGTTAATCTTATTTTAATGTATTCACTCATTATTTTTGAATTGAAATTAGATCTAGTGGCCTTGCAATTATTGTTGTCATTGCTATGTTATTGTTTTTATGAAAGTGATTTGCGTACCATCATAAGGGGGTTCTTGTGAGGAGAAAATTGAGGTCTCCCATGGAATGCCTAGTTGGTGGCTTTTGGTTTCATTTAGTGATTTCGTGAATTAAAGGTTGATTTTATTTTTTTGCGTTTTCCTATTTGAGGTGATGCCATTGTTAATTTGTAGATGGGTCTTGATGAATCTTTCCTTGTTATGGCTTTTTCAGATTTACTCTCACATTTGAGGAAATTTTATCCTTGTGTTGAATTATTGGAGAAATACTCATGTTTCTTCACTTTACCTTTGTTTATGGGTTTTCATTCTTTTGGCTTCCAGAGGCTTGAGATGATTGATAATTGATGTTCTCTCTCTTTATGGGCCCTTGATGTGGCAAGTGTTTTGGTTTCATGATTTTAAAAGGGTTGTACGGAATTTGTTGAGACTTGGAAATTGTATTTATAGCGAGATGGGTAATGCCTCGCATGCTTCTCAGTTGTGATATAATATTCTTGTTATGTTGTACAACTCTTGGTTTCTTGGTTTTATGTGGTTGGGTCTCTAGGGAGAGTGGCT
Organism: Sequoia sempervirens; assembly: GCA_007258455.2. Lineage (NCBI taxonomy): Eukaryota > Viridiplantae > Streptophyta > Pinopsida > Cupressales > Cupressaceae > Sequoia > Sequoia sempervirens. The sequence continues at coordinate 80,273,832 of VDFB02047397.1, read as the reverse complement.
CCTCATGGGGGCCGGTGCCCCGCTTGAGGGGAAGAGCACAGGATAACCCACGAGTGAGTTTGTAATTAAGTGAAAACCTAATAATTAACTTAGGAGGGTTGGGTAGTAATATCATTATAAGATTAATAAAATGGATGCCTCATCTTCATTAGTGCTTTCGTAGGCTAATGGAAGGCTGAGAAGGCCGTGGTCGGCAAGGTCGTGACCTCCTCTTCACGAGAGGTCTATGGCTCCGCATGAGTCACCCTATGGACCGGCGCCTCCAGTTGGGAGGAAGAGCATAGGACAACCATAGATGGGACTGGTGCCTCCAGTTGGGAGGAAGAGCATAGGACAACCCATTTAGGACTATGCGATGACACTCTCCCCTAGTTGCCCATGTGTTTTACTTTATTGTGTACCTATGGAAGTAGGTTGTGGGAGTTGTTTTAGATTGTTGTTTGAATTGATTTAAATTGATTTATGATTATTGTTTTAATACATCTTTAGTATGTTTTGTGGTCTTGTACGATCTCATTTATATTTGATTTATGATCTTGTATCTTATGATACTGTGATATGATGTTATTGTGTTGTTTAATTGCAATTTGGAATTGTATTATGTTTAGTTGATTTGGAAGTGTTTCATGATCATCCTTTGGTTACTTGTTACTGGTCATTGCTTTGATTTATGTGATGAGATGTATGATTTTAATTTATTTTAATGACTCTTGGTTGTTGTTGATTATGTCATTGTAATCCTTGAGTTTTATGATACTTTTGTATGTTGTTGAGACTTGTGGTTCCGTGTTTGGATGTTCTTGGTTGAGGACTCTTATTGTTAGCTCCTAGCATGGGGGGTGGGTCTTCAGACTCACATGGTCGGGTGGAACGTGCTAAGCACCCCATTGGGTCCCCAGTCGAGGATCGAGAGGTGTGGATTGGTGCGGTTGTAGCGACTCCAGAGTTGTATTCATCTTGGAGCTAGTTTTCATTTGTTTATTTGTATTATGTTATCTTATGTATGGTTTCCATTTATGTTTGGAAACACTCTTGTATCATTGTACCTTTAGAACATTGTACTATAATGTATTGTTAACTCGGTGTGGTTATTGGCCATGGCAGTTGTTATTCATTGGGTTGAGTTAATTATTTATATGTTGTATTTATATACTCAAATGGTTTCTTATCAATGATTATCATGTATATGTTATATTTGTTAATGTTTATTTTGTTATGGATTATATCTTTGGATTTTATTCTTTATTGTTGTTGTGTGGATCTCAGTCTCGTAATGACTCTTTGTGTACCCCAAGGGATGTATGTGTTAGTGAATCTGCTTAAATGGAATTCATGTCATGACTTAATGTGTAATACATGTATGTTATGTTTACTTTAAAAAAAAAAAATTGTGCTGTAATTATTATGTATTTGTCCTTTGGGGTTCACACGGCAGGGCGTTACAACATGGTATCAGAGCCTAGGTTCATACACTAGGCACTATGTGTGCTCACTATGTAACCTTGCGCTTAGACCCGTGAGTCTTGAGTTTCACTTTTATTTTGTCATAGTTGTGAATTTGAATTTCTTTCGTTTGATGATGTCTGGTCGATGGTGCAGGAAACTGATGGGAAAGGATAGGACCCTCGGTGTAGTGCGCAATGCACCGATATCCTTCCTGTCGGGGATGCTCTATGGACCCTTGAGTTTTAGTGTGATGTGTTTCTTGACGATGTGTTTTATGTGTGTGAATATGTCAAGTGTGTGTGGAATTTGCGATTTTGTTGTCCTTGAGTGAGGAATTATGTTTTCTTGAATCTGTGAAGGTGAAAATTTTTACCCTTTTTTTTGAAATTGATGTGAATTTTGGTGTTGAATAATGGTTAAAGTGGAGTTCTTTGTGTGAAAATTATGAGTTTTAATGAAAATGTAAGGTTTTGTGGATAATTATTCTATGATTTTAGCAGAATCTAGTATCTTGAGGGTAAGATGTAACTTGAATTATTGGTACTAATGTGCAATGCTCTATGGTAGCTTTTGATTTACAGGAAGTGGGCTTCAGAAAGCATAATGACGAAGGTAATGTAATCGTAATATGCAGGTATAGATACTTATAATGTCAAGTAGTAATTCATTTTGATATAGTAGATGAATTAGGTTTATGGTTAGTATCCTTATACGAATATTTCCTAACTAATTAGAAGAAAATTGTTTACGAGTTACTAGAATTGTTTTGACTTTTATGTGTGGTTTGGTGGGAGGGACAGTGTGGTATCACTCGCTCGCGAGTGCCCTACCATGCTGGGATTTCCTCTCACGATGTATTTGTGATATATATGTATTGTGCACAACGTTTGCTTGCATGCAGGATTGCAGGAACTAAGCCTCGATTCCACCTGCATTGTCAGGATAGGACGAGCACCATAAACACCCAATGGGATTGATGTGGAAAATAGGAACTGACAAGAAAGTTTCCCCAACCTAGTTCGTCATCTGTCCTTGTGTTTGCCAAATTGGTCTGGTTGCAACCCTGCCACCATTTTTGTTTTGGTATCCTTTCCTTATTTTTTTGGTTTGTTTAATTTTCGTTGTTTACTTGATGATGTTTAATCGATGTTTTAATTTATGGTGATGATGTGCTTATGATCATTGATACATTTAATATTAGATAGGGTATAGGAATAGTAATCATGTTTAAATAATTAATTAAATCATAAATGAAATTGCAAGGTTATTTAAAATATAATTAGGAATTAAAATAATAATCAATTAAATCAAATCAAATGATTTAGAACAAATGATCAATCAAACTAATTCGTTAAAAGTAAAAGTGATATTAGTAGATAAATTGATTTAAATTGTTATGAACAAGTAATCTTGAAAAGATAATTATTATCATAAGAAATTTAATGGATGCTTATTTAGAATCTTGCAAATGGTTGATTTTAATTATTCTAATGTGGAAGTAATTAACAAATAATGTATTGTGAAGATAATGATTATATATTTAAATAAAAAGTTCATTTTTGTGGAGTTAAATTTATTTAGTTTAATCAAAATGCTTGATGAAAGAAAATGAAATATAAATACTTGAAAAGGCAACAAAAGGAATTAAAGGGATTAAATATTATTTGGATTTATTTCTTGAGTTGTGACTTTTGGTTTTCACTGGAGAATATGAAGAATAAACAAATATAAAACTCCATCTTTTGTGGATTTGAAGGTAATTAAATTTCATTTTTGGAGATGTGACCTCTGGTATTCACGGGAAGAGGAAATTGAAGGGATTCTTGGGAATGGATTTTAAGAGGGGGTTTCTTTGTTTGAGGGGATGGCTTTTGGAATGCTGGAGAAATTTCTTTTCCAATCAATTTTCTGTCCCTAGTTCTTTTCTGTTTGTGGAGAAATTGGTGAAGAGGAAGGAGGATTCAGATCAGTTGCTGGAAGATTTGCAGCAAGGGAAATTGATACAGGAAAAGGATCGAACCTTCTTCAATCTTCTGCAAGCGAAGGACGCCAGGTTCCTTCTTTAATTTATTTACCTCTATTAAAATAGGGATTTGTGCTTGTGAATTAAATTTGTATTTAAGATTGAAAACAGGAAGAAAATTTATCAGTTATAAAGTTTAATCAAAGGAAATCAAGTGGATTGTTATTCATTGATGAAATTTCTCTCTGGGGTTTCCGTGATGGTCAGGTTATTTAAAAAAGAAATAAATGAAACTGAATTAAACACCGTTATTTCATTTTTGTTTTAAATTTGTGTTATTGTTTTAAAAACAATTACCTTTCTCATTTTGGTTCATATATATATATATATATATATATATATATATATTTCCTTAGAAAGCATTTTATTTCAAACCTGCACAACAAATTTCATGTGAACAGTAATTCTCTGTTACTATAATATTCAAACCTCTAAAAATATATATATATATATATATATATATATATATATATACACAGTATATATATATATATATATATATTTGAACGAATGAAATTTGATTCGAATTGTTAAAAGTCTGCTGCATCGCTCATATTTTCATTTAATTTTGATTATATATATAAAGGTTGTGTGTGTGATGGTCACTCACCACACCACCTTTTACAGACGCAGATTGGCTGCATTGTGATACCACAGATCATCCACGGCAAATTCTTTTGAACGCCTACCTTAGCCCTTTTGATTGCCCACGCCAAGGGTCCGGGTCCTCTATGCAATGTTTTGGGATTAAATCCACTAAATTTTTAATGTTTATAATGTTTTATTATGCGATTTTAATAATATATTAATTCTATGGATTTTTATTCGAATATGTATATATATGTATGTGTATATGTATATATATATATATCTTTTAGATATATATATATATATATATATATATATATATATATATATATATATATATATATATATATATATATATATATATATATATATATATTTATATATATGTATAGATTAATTTATTAATTATGGTTGTAGTATTATTTAAATTAATTTTTCTGTTATTTAAGAAGAGAATATATGTCTACTGATTTAAATCCATTTAATAGATATTCTATTGATTTAACTGTTAGCAAACCAATGCATCAATATATTATGTTTTGATTAATATTTCATTTTCTGTAACTTAGCTGTTATCTAGAAAATAGATACTCATAGTTAGATTCTGTTTCTTTTCTAATTAAAAATAAAGTAGGAATTTTTACAAGGAAAATATTACTAAAATAGAGAGAAATCTGTTTTATTGATTTGTTAAATTACAACTTGGAAAGGATATTGTTAGCAAAAGAAAAATCTATTACGAAAGTAAAACAACATTGTTTATTTCATTCTTGTTTAAATGTGAATATTTTGGGAATAGAATTTATTATGGGATTAAATAAGTTGTTCTTTTTATATTTCATCTTGTAGTATTGTTGGATTCGTAGAACAAATCTTTTCTCTTTTTACTTTCCCTCCTCAAAAAGGATTAAAATATATAAATAAGTAGTGGTATTTAGGTGTGTAAATTTATTTAGATAGATTTAAGATTTTAAGGTGGTAAGTTCTAATATGTAGTTTAAGTATTTAGAATATTGTATTATTGTCTTTTTAAAGTATAGACAATTGGTCTTAAATGGTTTTCGCAATTAATTTAAGTATTGGAGGTGAATGTTAAGTTAGTATGATGAAAGGGGAAATTTAAATGTATGGGCATCATTAGAGATTGATTAGGATATTCTCGAATTGGTTAGTTTATTGGTGAAATGTGATTTTAATCTTTTGAAAATTGACTTTCTTTATATTCATTTAATGGTTGATTTGTAAGTCCTCTTTTTGGATAAATCTTTTAGAATACTTGTGATGGTTATCATGAATTGTTTTAGTATGGGGAAGTTGTAAAGTTATTTAGTTCTGGTCATTAATTGATTGGTTAATAAATATTGTTCTCGATTGAATTGTTGGTTGATGTTTATTATATAAGTGTTTTTGTGGAGTTGTGAGTGATTGAGTATTTAAGGTGTTCTTAAATTTGGTGCCTTGGATGTCTGGTTGCATGCTTTTACCTCTGTTGTTGAAGGATTGTTCCATGTTGGTGTGAATGCCTTTGGAGGTTAGTTTTGATTCAAGGAATCCTTTGTCCTTTTAAATTTGTGTTGCAATGTATTTGGGAAATTGTATTTTGTTGATGAGTTGTGGGAGGTTGATCTTCTTGGATTTCTGATTTATTTTGTATCAAAGTTGTTCATGTGGTTTGGATGGGGTGGTTGATTTATTTTGTATCAAAGTTTTCCTATTTGAGGTGACGCCATTGTTAATTTGTAGATGGGTCTTGATGAATCTTTCCTTGTTATGGATTTTTTTGATTTACTCTCATATTTGAGGAAATTTTATCCTTGTGTTGAATTATTGGAGAAATACTCATGTTGCTTCACTTTACCTTTGTTTATGGGTTTTCATTCTTTGGCTTCCAGAGGCTTGAGATGATTGATAATTGATGTTCTCTCTCTTTATGGGCCCTTGATGTGGCAAGTGTTTTGGTTTCATGATTTTAAAAGGGTTGTACGGAATTTGTTGAGACTTGGAAATTGTATTTATAGCGAGATGGGTAATGCCTCGCATGCTTCTCAGTTGTGATATAATATTCTTGTTATGTTGTATAACTCTTGGTTTCTTTGTTTTATGTGGTTGGGTCTCTAGGGAGAGTGGCTCCTCGTGGGGGCAACTGCCCCGCTTAAGGGGAAGAGCGCAGGATAACCCACGAGTGAGTTTGTAATTAAGTGAAAACCTAATAATTAACTTAGGAGGGTTGGGTAGTAATATCATTATAAGATTAATAAAATGGATGCCTCGCCTTCATTAGTGCTTCCGTAGGCTAATGGAAGGCTGAGAAGGCCATGGTTGGCAAGGTCATGACCTCATCTTCATGAGAGGTCTACGGCTCCGCATGAGTCACCCTATGGACCGGCGCCTCTAGTTGGGAGGAAGAGCACAGGACAGCCATAGATGGGACCGGCGCCTCCAGTTGGGAGGAAGAGCTCAGGACAGCCCATGTAGGACTATGTGATGACACTCTCCCCTAGTTGCCCATGTGTTTTACTTTATTGTGTACCTCTGGAAGTAGGTTGTGGGAGTTGTTTTAGATTGTTGTTTGAATTGATTTAAATTGATTTATGATTATTGTTTTAATACATCTTTAGTATGTTTTGTGGTCTTGTATGATCTCATTTATATTTGATTTACGATCTTGTATCTTATGATACTGTGATATGATGTTATTGTGTTGTTTAATTGCAATTTGGAATTGTATTATGTTTAGTTGATTTGGAAGTGTTTCATGATCATCCTTTGGTTACTTGTTACTGGTCATTGCTTTGATTTATGTGATGAGATGTATGATTTTAAGTTATTTTAATGACTCTTGGTTGTTGTTGATTATGTCATTGTAATCCTTGAGTTTTATGATACTTTTGTATGTTGTTGAGTCTTGTGGTTCCGTGTTTGGATGTTCTTGGTTGAGGACTCTTATTGTCAGCTCCTAGCACGGGGGGTGGGTCTTCGGACTCACATGGTCGGGTGGAACGTGCTAAGCACCCCATTGGGTCCCCAGTCGAGGATCGAGAGGTGCAGATTGGTGCGGTTGCAGCGACTCCAGAGTTGTATCCATCTTGGAGCTAGTTTTCATCTGTTTATTTGTATTATGTTATCTTATGTATGGTTTCCATTTATGTTTGGAAACACTCTTGTATCATTGTACCTTTAGAACATTGTACTGTAATGTATTGTTAACTCGGTGTGGTTATTGGCCATGGCAGTTGTTATTCATTGGGTTGAGTTAATTATTTATATGTTGTATTTATATACTCAAATGGTTTCTTATCAATGATTATCATGTATATGTTATATTTGTTAATGTTTATTTTGTTATGGATTATATCTTTGGATTTTATTCTTTATTGTTGTTGTGTGGATCTCAGTCTCGTAATGACTCTTCGTGTACCCCAAGGGATGTATGTGTTAGTGAATCTGCTTAAATGGAATTCATGTCATGACTTAATGTGTAATACATGTATGTTATGTTTACTTTAAAAAAAAAAAATTGTGCTGTAATTATTATGTATTTGTCCTTTGGGGTTCACACGGCGGGGCGTTACACCTAACTTGCTTGACTTGAGATGGAAGATTGGTGGATGAATAATGAAGAATGGTTAATGAATTGAATGGGGAGATGTAAAATGAGGAGAAAAACACTTATTTATACACACTTGTGCCTTAGTAACCCGATGATACCTCATGACAGGCCGACATAAGGTAATTTTGAATAAAAACCCAAAAGAAAATTTGAAATATTTTGAAATTGGAGCCAAGAGGGACTCATTCGCCACCCATGGCGAATGAGTCCCACCTTGGACATGAAAGTGAGTGGCAGGAATTAAGTTGCATTTAATGTTGTTTGTTGGTTTTACATTCAAAAATACACTTAATTAAGCCTTATAAGGGCATAAAGGGGTCAAATAAAGCATAAGAAAGGTGTAAATAGTGAAATTAATCCTAGAAAAGCCTAAAATCTTGTTACAAGACTTTACAAAACTTTAGAATAGGACTTGATGATGAATAAAAAGGTAATATTTAAATGAGAAGAGTCTAGAAAAGTGTAGAAATGTGTTACAACACTTCACAACACCTTTACAAGACATCAATAAAAGCATGTTATTTAATTTGCAAGGGTTCAAGACCTCTTGTGGGTGTGAAAAACACCTCACAACACCAAGTCAAGGCCTTATTAAGTCCAATTTATCTAGAATTATTCCCATGTCAAGAAAAGGGTACTTTTTTCCATGTCAAAGAAAGCTTTGGAAGGGTCATCTTCTTTTTTTTTTTGCCTATTTGAATCTTTGTTGATGATTTTTTATTCGCCCATGAATTCATGTTCGAAATCCAAGGAACCCCAATCATCTTCTAATAGTTGTGTAACTTGTTCAATAGCTTGTTGTTTGTATTTTTGTTGTGTAGGTTCCACTTGTGTGGTTGGTTTTAATGTGTTCAATGGGTTCACTTTTTTTGTCTTAATTTGCAACACTATAAGGTTCATGATAGCGTCGAGTGTGCACATTTTATTGTTGTAGATGTGTTTCTTTTTTTGTTGAAGAGTGGAAGGCACACCATTCATTGCATGAATCCATAGCCTTCCTAGAAGAAGGTTATATGAAAGATCATGAGGCATAACCTGGATTGGTGTGTTCAATGTGACTTCTCCAACTATAATAGGTAAAGTGATAACACCAAGCAATTTCTTTTCTACATTGTCAAAGCACTTAATAGATAATGAATCAGGTTGAATTTTTGAGTGATCCACATGAAGCCTATCCAAGAGGTTTATGCTACACACATTAAAGGTTGAGCCATTTTCAATAAGGGTTTGTTTTATTCCCATCCGATTGTATTGAGAAATGATCATGAAAGCTTCATTTTTTTTTTGCACTACCAAAGGGGGGAGTTCACTTTCGTGGAAAACAATGTCAGCATTTATTCCTTGGATCATGGCTGCTATGTCAGTTGGATGCACATTAGAAGGGATAGGAACTTGTTACAAGGTTTCTTGGATCATGTTATGATAGTGAGGGGATGCTTGAATAATATTCCATAAGGATATCTTAGCAGGAGTATTCTTTAGTTGTTCGACAAGATTGTACTCCTTAATGTGTGAATTTAATCGAGGATCTCTAGGAAAAATGGGATTTGGAAAAGGTAAGGGTGTTGGGGTGGGTTTTTGTGGTTATGGATTATTTCTAATGTTGTATGTGTGAAAAATGGTATTATTACTTAGTTGTTGCGACACATTATTCTGAGGTGGGTAAATAGTAAACTCAGGTTTAGCTAGAGGTGGAGGTTTATGTGATGGTGGGTAAAGGATGAATTTAGGTTGGTTTTGAGTCTTGTTTTGTGTGAAGGTGGGTAGATAATTAGAGGGTTCTTAGGATTTCCCATGGAGTATTTATGAGATCCATTAATCAAGGGGGATCTAATGGACACTTGCGCATTTATAACCTCAGGCGTCTTAGTTTGATGTATCTTTAATAAAGGGAAATCTATACTCACCTTTTGGTCTAAGGAAGACACATTACTATCATTTTTCGGCACCATGGTATTCTCCCTAGGAGGAAAGTTTTTAGGAGAACAACAAATCACATTTTTTTGACATGCATGGATCGGTTCTTCTAAAATGACTTCATTGCAAGTAGGGGAATGATCACTATTTGAATGTTCTTGCTCAATGAGAATTTTACTAGGTGAAGGGGGACAACTAAGATACTCATGACCTTCATCGATTGGGTTTTCTAACATAAAAGTATCTTCTTCATGACTAAGAGAGATACTAGGAGAAGAACAAATGTTATTGTCATGATTACCTATGGTTGTGTTGTCTTGTTCATCAATGTTTTGTTTACTAAGAGAGGTAAGAGGAGAGAAACAAGTAGGATTCTCAAAACTCTCATTAATTTATTCTTTACCGAAATATCTTCTTCACCAATAGGAGAGATATTAGGAGAAGAACAAATATGATTGTTAGGAATGTCCAAGGTTGTATTCTCTTTCACAAAAATACTCTCATAGGGAGGGGATTGGAAATTTTTCTTAACATATCTAAATATGCAAGGTGCTAACATTGTTTGAACAAAAATGAAAAGCACTTGTAACCATTTCATGTAATGTTCTAGCAATGTAAACAATGTATATCAAAAGATGCAAAACATTTTTATCCAATATATGCAAAGTTTTAAGAATGAAAACAATGTATATGCAAGAATGAAAAGCACTTTTATCAAACTTATGCAAAATTTTATGAATAGAAACATTGTGTATGCAAAATTGAAAACTAATTTTATCCATCTTATGCAAAATTTCAAAAATGTGAGCATTTTTATATCTAAGGATGTTTGTAATTGAAATGATTTCAAAAATGACTACCCTAAATTGATGTTTTTGAGCTAGATGCATAGAAAAAATGTTCCCAAAAATTTCTAGAATTATAGTATATGGTACTAGGAGGGTGAGGAAGCACAAAAATGAGGTTTCTGACACTGTAATAGATAGTGAAAAATTTGGACTAGGATTGATTCGCCCAGAATGGCGAATGAGTCCTAGTTAGGTTTTTTTCAAAAGTTTCATAAATTTTCAATTGGTTTTGATGCTTTTTATGTTGTATGATGTATACCTAAGATGTAAATGCAAAATTTTAGAAATTCTCAATGAAATTATATGCAATAATGCAAGCTAAATGAGCTTTTCACTAATTCAAGGTTTGAAACCCTAGAATGCAAAAAAATGCAAAACCTAATGCAATGTTGATGCAAGTTATTTCTAGGAGGATGATGGACTCTAAATTAGAAGAGAAAGTATTTGAAAAGAAATTTGAACAAAATGAACCATATATTTTTAGGTCTATTTACTTCTCTTGCACTCTTAGGGTTTTTCACCTAAAAGGAGAGAGATAGGCCAAAAACCTAGGTGGTTCACTCAAACTAATGCAAGTAGAATGGAAATATGAATGAAATGTGCCTACATGAGATAAAATAAATGTAAATAACTGATAAACGCTATTGATTATTAAGTGAAAACTATTGAAATGCAACTTGTTGGGAAACACATTGTGATATGTAAAAACACCTAGAAATGAAAGCAAACTGTGACATAAATGGATGAAAGTGAAGATGTGCACCTGAGATCTTGTTGAAGATTGGAAATGACATTTTAAATTTTGTTGATGCTGAAATTTTGGCCTACTAGGACTCATTTTCCATTCTAGGAAAATTAGTCCCATATCTGGGAAACTATTCTGGAGACTGTTTCAGACAAATGGGTATCCAAAACTGCAGAAAACATTTTCCAAGCCTGGCAGTGGGACTCATTCATTACTGATGGAGAATTGGTCCACTTTTGAATTTCTAAAAATCCTAAAGAGGAAACTAAAACTCCTGGTCTGCTCTTCGGTTCCTAACAAGTGTATGCCTCTGAAAATCTAATTTTCTGACCTGAAAATGAATTTTCTTGAGATTTTTCCTTATAAAATGAAGAGAAGACTTAAAAAAAATTGAAACTTGATTCCTAATAATTTCTAAGCTTCCAAGATTCCTAAATTTGCAAACACACAAGAAGAGAAGGAGAAATATTGAATGTTAGGGCATGGGGGTTTGCCTTGGTCAAACCCCTTTGTAGGTAATTAAACCAAAATGAGGAAAGAATGTAATGAACCATGCAATAATGGAATTAATACCTTTCCATGATGTTTGATTTTGAATTCCTAAGTTTTAATTTATCCAATATTCTTCTAAGTTTTAATTTGTTGTTGATTAGTGGTTAAAACCTTGATATTCTTTGTACTACTTCATAGTGCTCCTTCTGATTTTGGTATCCAAGATCTACTCAATATCCTCTAGTGGTTGATGTGGTAACTGCTCCTACAATTTTTTTTCTATGTTGTTTCCACTGGACTATCCTTCATGGTACTCATTGATATCTACAATATTTAAAATAGGTGATATACCCAATGTCTCTCGTAACTCCAATTCATATACATTTTCAGAATCAAACTTCCTTACAATCTTACATGGTCCAAACTTCCTCATATTCATCCTATTATATGTTCCAAATAGAAATCTATCCTTCCTTAGATATACCATCACTTCATCTCCAACAAAAAATTCCTTATGTCTTCTTTTCTCATCTTCCTTCTCCTTATACTTAATATTCATATCCTCCAAGTCTTTCTAGACTTGATTATGCAATGTCTCCATGAATCCTAAAAAATATTCTACCTCTGGACTCCTTTTTTTCACCCTACTAATGTCCCTTAGTTCTACAACTCCTTTGGGATGTACTCCTATCATAATCTCAAATGGTGTTTTCATTGAACTCTAGTTCACTAAATTATTATATGCAAACTCTTCTTGTGGTAGAACTATCTCCAATTTCTTGCCTTATCTCCAACAAAGCATCTCAACAAGTTACCCAAAATTCTATTTACAATTTTTTTTGTCCATTTGTTTGTGGGTGATATGTTGAACTAAATTTTAGGTTTTCCTTCATCTTCTTCCACAATATCCTCCAAAAGTATCCAATGAATTTGGTTTCCCTATCTGAAACTATACTCTTAGGTAATCCATGCAATCTCATAATCTCCTTGAAAAATAAGTTATGAACATGCACATCATTGTTAGTTTTCTTGGAGGGAATGAAATGTGTCATTTAAAAAAAAAAATCCACAAATACCATTATGAAATCATATCCTCTTTGTGTTCTTCGTAATTCTAGTATGAAATCCATGCTTATATCTTCCCAAGGTCTCTCTAGTACTGTCAAAGGTTTGTACAATCTAGTATTCTGACTACTTTCTTTTACTACATAACAAATTCTACAATTTTGAACACACTTCCTGACATACTTATAAATCTGCAACCAAAAATAGTGTTAACTCACCAAGGCTTTTGTCTTATCAACTCTAAAATTCCTTGATAATCTACCACTATGCTTCTTCTTAATCAGATTCTCCCTCATTGAACTCTTCAAAATAGATAATTGATTTCCCTTAAACAACAAATCTTCCTAAATGAAATAATCTAGCCATTGGTTATGGTCTATCACTACCGGTACCTACCCTACATGCTCTCAAAGCTTTGTAAAAATATGGATCATTCTCATACATATTTTTTAGTTATTCAAAACCCAGTAAGCTTATATCATCATCTTTTTTTCACAAATTATTTCTTTTTCTTAATGCATCTGCAACTTTGTTTGACTTACCACTCCTATGCTTCAACAAAAATGTATAACTATGTAAAAACTCAACCCATCTCATATGTCTAGTTCAAATTCCCTTGACTGTTCAAATATTGTAAAGCTTGATGATTAGTGTACAACACAAACTCTTTAGGCAACAAATAATGTCTCCACTTATTCAAGGCTTGAACTACGGCAGAAAATTCTTGATCATAAACTAAATATATTCTTCTATCATCATTAAAATTTTCATTGAAATAAGCTATAGGTCTTCCTTCTTTGATCAACTCTTCTCCTATTGCATTTCCTCTTGCATCATAATCAACTTCAAATACTTTATCAAAATTAGGCAATGCTAACACTGGCTGCTCTGTCACCTTTTGCTTCAACAATGGAAAACTTATTTGTGCTCTAGATTTTCTCTTAAATTCCTTCATATCTCCTCTCATTGTTTATGTCATAGGTGTACAAATGCTACTAAAGCTTCTGATAAACTTCTAATGGGAACTATCCAATCCATAGAATGATCTTACCTCTCCAATGTTTACCAGTGTAGGCCAATCAATTATTGTTCTAACCTTCTCAAGGTCCATCTTCAATCCTTGAGAATAAATAACAATACCGAGATACAACAACTTTGTCTTCATAATGTTACTTTTCTTGGTATTAATCAGAAATTTCTCTTCTCTTAATTTTTGCAATACTTGTCTAATGTGCCACAATTTTTTTCTCTAGTATTACTAAAAATTAGAATATCATCTAGATAAGCAATGACAAAATTGTACCCAAGAATTTATTTAGAACCTCATTCATCAATATCATGAAATTGATAGGTTCATTAGTCAATCCAAAGGGTATTGCTAACCACTCAAACAATCCTTCATCAATCTTCCATTCATCTCCTTCTCTGATCCTAATCTGATGGTATCTGCTCTTTAAGTCAATCTTTGTGAAATAGTTTTCTCCGCTCAAACATTCCATAATCTCATCCATCCTTAGAAATAGGAATCTATACTTTATAGTGATCCTATTGATTTCTCTTGAATATACACACATTCTCCACTCTCCATCTTTCTTTGGTGCAAGTACAATAGGTATTGCACATGGGCTTAAACTTTCTCTAGCCAATCCTTTCTTCAACAACTCTCGTATCTATTGATTTAACTCTACACTCTCTATATATTTCATTGATGTGTTGCCTTGTTTGGAAAACTTTCTCCCAATATTAGACCTATATGATGACTGATACTTTGAATTGGGGGTAAGCCATCTAGTACATTCTCTGATATGATGTATTCATACTCTATCAACAGTTTTTCCACTTCTGTCTATGGTGGATCCACTCCCTTTATTGTATTTGGACTACCACCCTTCTTTGGAATTAATTCAAAACACATATTTGCATACCTCAATCCATCCAAAAACTCCCTTCCATCTACCAAACATAGTCTGACAATGCTAAAAAATTCACTTTTATCTTCTTCCTCCAGAGGTATCAAATTAATTCTCTTTCCATTAGCTCTCTTATCATATTACCATGGTCTTCCTAATAGTAAATGACATGCATCCATAGGAATACTATCACACACCACTATTTATAGTCTGTAATACTGAGAGGGGGGATGAATTAGTATTCCATAAAACCATTTAGATGTAAATGACCCAATTATTAAAGTACATATGACTACTAACGAGAATGAAGACATTAAAATGAACATCATAACATAAAACACATCAACACCAAATTTTTATGTGGAAAACCCAAAATGGGAAAAAGTACGGTGAGGATTAGCTCACAATATAACATATCTAGATATAGAATATTACAAGGCTCACTGCCAGGACTCACTATCCTTAGAAGGCTCACAGCCATAATATACAATGAAATGGCTAACTGCCAAGATACAAAAGATATGGATCACTGCCAAGAGTATGAACTGATGGAATGCACCTTCAATGTGGTGTATTTAGTTCCAATGAGGCTCTCAATGTGAAGTACTACTCTACAGAAGAGTCACATAACAATTTTTCTTTGATCCTTATCTCCTTCCACTATATGATGCTTGCAACTGATAAATCATTTAAGCTCGCACATCCTTTCCACTTTTCACACACACTTATTCACATCATAACTCTCTTCCTTCAACTCCAAAAATTCTTATATATATATACAAGTATATTTCATACATCAATTAGGTCTACCTAATTAGATGCAAGAAAACCAAACAAAAATAACCCATGTCAGCACCATATAATATTTAAAAGATCTTATATGTGTGGTGTATCATATCAAGTTGATGTACATATTTAAGGGATCCAACTAACAACTACAAAGTATAATTATTCTTCTTAATACACACCATATATTAGGTCGGCCAAGAATATGACCTAATCACAAAAACTCCAAACCAACACACACTTTAAGTAACAAACATTTCAGATCCAATATTACTTCAGTTTCTCATCACATTAACATTAAGGAGATCACCATTAGAACCACAACACTAGAATTTTCTTTCTAAGAATGTTTGGAGTCTCTCACTTGGCATATTGACCAAAAAATAAATTGTAGTGTACAAAGTTAAACTCTGCCATTGGTAACTTTTTGTACGAAACACAAAACTTCTCAAGATCCTAGATATAGTTGTCTGAATGAGTCATGATAATGAGATTAAGAGAGCATATTCATATCACATCTTGTGGTGAATTATGGACTCAAAAACCAATGTACTAGCTCAATAGTAGAGAACGCTTCTGGTAGAGATTAGCTTCTGGTATACCAAATATGTTTCCCACCATGTTGCCATAATTTTGACATCATTGACAACACATGATCAATCAAAACATCCTAAATACACTTCATGCTCATGTTGTAAGGTTCCCATATTTCCAACAATCTCCCCCTTTGGCATTGATGGCAACATGCATATCAAAAACATTTTTATCCTAGAATAAAAGACAACTAAATACTCCCCCTTTCAAGGTTAATCGTTGCAAAATTATTCTTGTCAAAATTGGTTTTCCTTTATCTATCTATCTCTCCCCCTTTGACATGAATGGAAAAGGTCATGAAAGGGTCTAGTATAATTCCTCAAATATGTATGTACACAAAAAGAATTAATCAAGAATCATGAAACAATGTTAACTTGAGGAAGAAGAAGCTTTGAGATTCTTTATGATATCTTCCCATGTATATTTTCTTTCTTCCCATGATCCTTTTGTGCTCGCAAGAGCCTTCCATAATAGTTCAAGCTTATTCAAAGACTCTATACCATCTTTCAAAGTACTGGGATTGAGAGTAACTTTTGATAGATTACCAATACTATCAGGAGCACTAGATACAAAGATGTTTCTGAGTTTTACCATATCTCTGAGTGCCAAAAACTTCTTAGTTGCTTATGTTCATTGATCCTGTAGGGAAAAAAAATTTCCTACGGCTGCACAATGTAGGAGCATCTCTAATTATCCCTATCATCTTCCAAGCTATACACATCTACTTGAGTACTCATTCGAGTTTCTGTTTTCCTTATTTCATCTCTTAAATTTAGTGTCCTATTGGACCAATTCAAATAGAAAGAAAGTAAATCCTAATCTCTTCTTTCTCACAGTCTTGTATTTCCTTAAATTCCTTTACAACTCTGTGATGTGTGTCTGCACATTTATTCTTGATATCTTCCAAATTTTCTTCTACAAACCTATTTCCTATTTGTTCTTCTAGTTCGGAGATGTATGCTTTCAAAGAGTTAATCATATTCCTAATATTTTCCACAATTGATATAGATTAATTGAAGCTAGCACCAGGTATCACATTTTGCAACTCCTTTAATGCTTCTTGAATATTTATGCTTTCGTGCTCACATTGAGCTCTCTCTAATTCACTTCCTTATGTGATTTCTTGTTTCATAACAACACCTTTTTCTCTTCTTACCTATTCTAGTTGCATTTCCAGAGGCTTCAGTCAGAGAAATTTCTTTTACATTAGGGTTCTTAGGGCTTTCTAGATGCTCTTTTGCATAATGATCAATCTGAGCCTCAATTACTTTATAATCAAATTTAGAAATCAACACTAGTCTCAATTCAACCACTTCCATATAACAAAAATTTGTAAAAACTAGGAAATTAATATTTTCATAGTACTTCTCAACCACATTTTCAAAAATACTTGTTCTTCTATTCATTCTCATTTTAAATGTTCCAAAGAATGTAGCAAGAATAGTTTCTTGCGCATGCAAACCACCAAGATTTTCCATCCAATTCCTAATCGAATGAGCTATTAGTTCTGAGTTTGTCCAATCTATCCTTCCAATTATTGGTAACTCTTTCATAAAGTAAAATAGTAAAAAAATTGTTAAGATACCATATAGAAATGTACTTTTCTTGCTCTTCTTGATTTCTTTTAAGTTCTTCAAAAGATGCAATCAAAGTCTCTCACAAAGATCATAATCCACTCCATTCCTAACCATATCAAAAGCAGTGTAAATGACAACAATAGAAATTGTATGGTCATTGCTTGGTAGGAAAATTTTGTGTCCAATAACTATTACATCATGTTGAATGACCAAATCTTCAATTGTACTCAAAATGAGTTCTTTTCCATCTAGGGTCGCACCAATCATCTCAATTATCTCTTGTTCATTAATAGTCTTTTGTCTAGGAATTGGTCCGAAGGAACACAAACCAGTTACATCTCTTATAGCTTCTTTGGCTATCAGGTGTGTTTCATCAATCCAAATAAATTCATCATGAATCCTACTTAAAGTCATTCGAATGCATTTCTTGTCAAATTCAAGTAATGGGGCTTTGCACCATACATCCAACTTCTTTTCAAAGAATACTTCCTTAATTTGATTTGCAGTCTATCTTAAATATTCACCACTTTTGAAATATCCATGGCATAAAATTGAGAGAATGTTTAAGCAGAATACCTATACAATCGTCAACGAAGAATAGAATTAGATGTTCAACTTCCAGAGCATGCTTTGAATCCACTTCAATTTGCTCTTCCTTCACCAGATCCTAAAACTCTATTGTATGGAATTGCTCTTGGTTGTTCAAACTTCTTCTACACGCTTCTCCTTTTTCACAAATTCATTTTGATGAATGTGATTTCCTTGATACTTCTAAATTTAATTCTTTCATTCCAAATGCTTCTACAATAAATGCTTCAAATTGAAAGTAGATCACCTCATAATTCATGTACACTTCCATCCTTTCAAATTTTGCAAACTTCATTCTTCACACATGTGTCTAAAAATTCCTTTCGAATGAAGTCTTGAATTTGTAACCTTATCAAATGCACTTCTATTATGATATGACATCATACATCGATGAGGGGTTTATTAATTTTTTTTATTATCACTCCCCCTTAGTCATTGCTTGAATCAAAATTTGATGGCCATATCTACACCAGAGGATGGCACAGATAAAACTGATGATCTTAGTTCAACTTGCTTAAATTCTCCTTCCTTTCTCCAAACTCTTTTCATTTCCTTTCTTACTTCTTTCAGGTCTATAATTGGTTCATGTCTCTTTTCCAAATAGTTATTTTTTATCCTTTTGTTTTTGCAATCTCTAGAAAAATGTTTTGGATTACTGCAATCATTACATACAACATTCTTCCATCTAAATTTTATTTTATTTAATCTATATTTGCACTGATTTTTCTTGTTTCCAAATAAGTTGAATTGATAATAGTAGCCATTAAATGATAAAAATGCCTTGTTCAACTTCTGACTTCTACATTCCATAACCTTATGTCCAATCTTCTTTCACTCAAAACATTTACTAGAGAATGATAAAGTATCATTCATTCTACTTTTGCAATATTTTTCCCTATGTCCAAATTTATTACCAAAATAATAGACACCATTAAAAGATAAATACCATTGAGCATTATGTTTTCTAGTGAGATTCATTCTAGTATTGCTTCTATGATTTTTGAATTTTCCATCATTGTGTTGAATCTTCATGTCAGGAGGTTGGTTCGCCTTTGAGCTTTGTCCTTCTTCAAACCTTAAACCACTTTTATCTGTTGCAGGTCTCTGAGAAATAATCAACTCATCAAGCATTGTAGTGCTTGCCTTGAATTTATTCTCATGTCTTTTTTCCTTTTCTAGATCTATTTTTACAATTTCCACTTCTTGCTCAAGCTTTGTACATTCATCCACCTTCTTCTGATTTTAAACTTTTTGACAGTCTTCAATTCTTTTCCTTTCTTCCAAATATTCTAGCAATCTAGTGATATTATCATATGCCTTTTTCAATTGGTCACTAATTTCTCCATGTATTTCCCTCAGATCCTTAATACAGTTATTTTCTTCCTTTAGCCTATCCTTCAAATCTTCATTTTCTTCTTTATACTCAATAGAGATTTTTTCTGCAGGGATAAAAAAATTTATCTTCCATAAACTCAAATTCCAGGACCCTTCTCAATCTGTTAGACTTCTTCAGAGGAACCAAGCACTAATACCAATTGTTGATAGTCCAAAATACTGAGAGGGGGGATGAATCAATATTCCATAAAACCATTTAGATGTAAACAACCCAATTATTAAAGCACATATGACTGCTAACCAGAATGAATACAATGAAATGAACATCATAACATTAAACACATCAACACCATATTTTTACTTGAAAAACCTAAAATAAGAAAAACCACGGTGAGGATTATCTCACAATATAATATATCTAGATATAGAATATTACAGGGCTCACTATCAGGACTCACTGTCCTTAGAAGGCTCACAGCTAGAATATACAATGAAATGGATAACTTCATAGATACAAAATATATGGCTCACTGCCAAGAGTATGAACTGATGGAATGCACCTTCAATGTGTTGTGTTCAATTCCAATGAGGCTCTAAATGTGAAGTATTTCTCTACATAGCAGTTGCATAAAAATTCTTCTTTGATCCTTGTCTCCTTCCACAATATGATGCTTGCAACTGATAAATCATTTAAGCTCGCACATCCTTTTCCCTTTTTGAACACACTTATTCAAATCCTCACTCTCCCTTAAACTTAAAAAATTCTTATGTATATATACAAGTATATTTCATACATCAATTAGGTCAGCCTAATTAGATGTAAGAAAACCAAACAAAAATAACTCATGTTAGCACCATATAAGATTTAAATCATTTTTATCCATGTGGTGTATCATATCAAGTCGACGTAGATCAAGTTAAGGGATCCAACTAATAGTTGCAAAGTATGATTATTCTTCTTAATAGATGCCATATATTAGGTCAGCCAAGAATAGGACCTAATCAAAAAATATCCAAACCAACACACACTTCAAGTAACACACATTTTGGATCTGACATTACTTCAATTTCCCATCACATTAACATGAAGGAGATCACCATTAGAACCACAACACCAAAATTTTCTTTCTAAGAATATGCAGAGTCTCCCACACTGACATACTGACCAGAAAAACAACTGTAGTGTACAAAGTTAAACTCTGTCATTGGTAAATTTTTGTACGCAACACAAAACTTCTCAAGACCCTAGATATAGTTTTTTGAGTGATTTATAATAATTATATTAAGAGAGAAGAGTCATATCTCATCTTGTAGTGAATTCTAGACTCAAAAACCAACATACTAGCTCAACAATAGAGAATGCTTCCAATAGAGATTAGCTTCTGGTATACCAAATATGTTTCCCATAATGTTTTCATAATTTTGACATCAATGAAAACACACAAACAATCAAAACATCCTAAATAAACTTCATGATCATGTTGCAAGGTTGCCATATTTCCAACAAACACTTCATCTCTATATGATCCTATATGAAATTTCACCAAACATTGCTCATTTACCAATATCTTATGCTCATCTTGAATCCATGCTATCCTTTAGGGGTTTAGATGTTTTAATCTCTTCAAATTAAACTTGGTAAGCATCTCTTATGAAACCAAATTATCAGTGCTACCACTATCAATGATAACTTTACATACCTTTCCTTCATATTTTCATCTTTTTTATGAACATGCTCTTCCTTTGTAGTAGTTCCTCCATCACTTCTTCATTCATCAAAACTCTCCTTATCAGCAATGATTCACCTTTCTTGGGTTTCCCAACTGAATTAGGGGATTCAACAGTTTCGTCATCCACATAAGTTTATCTTCTAGTGTACTATGCTTTCTTATCGATGCTTCCTTGGTGGCATTCAAATGCTCTATGTCCTTCACCTCCACACTTGAAACAGGTTCCTCTTAATGGTCTCTTCTCATATCTTCCTTCATCTCTATGGTATACATCATTTTGGTATGAATTATGAACTCCTATGTCATTGCGATAGAAATTTCTATCTTCTCTTCCTCTGTGGTATGAATTACAGTCCTTCTCTTCACTCCAGTAGGGATTCCCATCTTTGTTTTGATCTGCATAAGGTCTTCTTTCTCCATTTTGTTATCCACTCCTCTAGAATCTTCCTCTTGCACTTTTCTACCTTTGTTCAAATTTCTTGTTCAACTTCTCCTCCACCTTTAATTAAAATTGGTATGCTTCTTCAACTAATGTCATCTTCACCAAGCTCAATTCTTCTTGAATTTTTTTTCTCATTCCACTGATAAACCTTGCAACCTTTTTGTTTCTTGATTCACTATGTCCAGTCCTAATGATCATCTTCTAGAATTCTTCAGTATACTCTTTCACAGATCTCTCCTTTTCCTTAGGTTCTACAATATTTTCAACAACTCAAGTTCATAATCAGTAGGTATAAATTGGCTCTTCAATTTTCTCACAATTCTATCCCATTTTATAATTTTATCCTTTCCTCTTCTATTTCTATCCAATTGAACTTCTTTCCACCATAAAGCATCATGTCCTTTCAACTTTATTTTCACAAATTTGACTCTTTTTAAATCTTCAATTTTTTCATATTCAAAGTATTCCTCCATTTCATTGATCCATTCAATCAACTCCTCATGATTTAAATTTCCCATGTAATTTTGAATTTCTACTCTAGGTTACTTACCACTTTTCAAAATTGTTTTCAACATCTTCATCTGATTTGATTCTTCTTCTTCTTCTCTAGGGCTTCTTCAATTTGATTCATAGCATGAACTAGGTCATCATCGCTTTCATCCCCATGTCTAAGGTTTAGGCCTTTCCTTCTATCTTCTTCTACTACATCTAATCAAGCTCACAATACTCATATCATCTCCAAAATTTCATCCATTCTTCCAATGACATTTTCCATAGTAGGTTCTCTCCTTGGTGACATCTCTCTCTTGAATCTAGTGCAACTACCTCAATTTGGCAATTTGGCTACAAGCATTTCATCTGCCTCACAGTCGGCGACTGGTTGAAAACACATGTAATCTTCCTAAATCCAATGATCTATTCACCACAAGGAATGCCTTCAAGACTCAAAAGCTTTCTCTGATACCACTTGGTGTAGTAATGGATGGAGGGTCAAAAAGAGTTGTCCAACCATACAACTTAGAGTCAACACAACGGAAATGACATAAGAAAATATTATGCAATTATAGATCCTTAACGAATTGAAAATCTTGCATGCATCATATGCCTCATGTGTGAATATCCAAGGATCATAGGCCTACCAAAAGGGAATTGAACATTACAACTAGTCGAAGGAATTATTTGAATGACTAATCCTACTAACTTGTGAGCTACCTATCTATCTACCAAATACTAATTGAATGAATAATTTCCAAATAATTGCAATGACCTTAAATTGATCCCCCATCTCTAATAAAGGTCTATGTAATCCTCGAGGGTATACAAAACCCAATGAATGAACAAATGTGAATGTTGGCCTTAAAACACAAAAGGTAATCCTCCATTAAATGAAATGAATTATGGATCTCAAAGATAGATCCCATCAGACCCAAAATGCTTGTGTGATGTCCAATTGAGCTCCACATGCTCTGGAATTGTGGATCCTAAAGATAGATCCCATCAAACCCAAAATTCTTGTGTGATGTGCAATTGAGGTCCACACTATGAAATCTAGACCAAGTCAGCCCTAAATACTCTGATTATGTATTACAGTGAAATTCTAATAGCAATAACTTTTAGTAGATAACTAAAAATGATCTGAAATTTTTATATGATGTAGATGGCCTTGTGTAGATGCTATATCCTACTTCATGAGCTAAGAAATGATAATTGAGTGAAATGTGGAATGAAATTCTAAAATTTCTATAGACTAAAATGCACGAAGAGAAATGTTTTTGGTGAATATAGGATTTCTTTACAACCAGGGATGCTCCTGCATCATTTGTGTTACACATGATGATGTTGAAGTTAATGTGCTAGATCAAAATGATGTAGATAATAATTGATTAGGCAGTGGCATGAAAAAGAACAAGAATTATAAGGTTATAGAGAATACTAGGGTTGCATTTATAATATTGTAAATGAGTTTGTAGATTTATGACACGATATTGATAAAGTTAGAATTTTGAAACAATTTACTAAAAGTGGTAATTTAGCAAGGATATAATACATGTGATAGTGGATTATTTGAAATTAAAAAATGAATAAATATATTTTGGAAAGAATGAGTCTAATAGTAGAGGAATGAAGAGGTGAATAGTGTAGTGGATGTAATTCTTAAGATATGTTTGTGTAGAAGGAAAAGTATTATAGTTTCTATATGTGATGAAAATTAATGGTGGGAGAAATTATATCTTTGATAGGATGATCTAATGAAACCGGATATATAAGTGGATAAAAATGAATCCAATGAGAAGTTGAGGACATTAATACATAGTTAGGAGATATGGTTAGCAACTAAAGGTTAAGCTTGCGGTAATGAAATTGAATTAAAATACATTGTAAAATTATTGGAAATAATTTATTTCATTTCAAAATGAGTTGGAAGAAAGAAAAACAATTTATTAGAGTAGAAAAAATAGAGAAATATGAATTCAATGATGTTAAAACATGAAATGTTTACATGGTAAAGGGAGATTATGAGAAATAAAGAGTAATGGAATATTTTAAAGTGGTGCATATGGAAATGGAAATCAATAGATTCTTGAGTATAACAAGATTGCAAGTTGTAGATAAAATGTGTAAGTTCCTTTGGAAAGAAAAATTCAGAGATAGGTTGTGTAGACACTAAAAAATGTCTTGGGCCTATGAACGTCATTTTTCATCGATTTCCCTTCGTCCCTACATAATTGAATGATTTTAATTATTTGATTATTTTATAAGGTCATATTCTTCTATTAATTAAATAATTTTAATTATTTAATTAATTCATTTCCCCTTCTTTATTCTTCTTTTGATTAATTAAATAAATTAATATTTGATCACATCAGTAATGTCCGTTTCTCTTTATAATCAAATAAATTTCTATTTATTTAATTATACATCCTTCATTTATTTCTTTTATAGTTAAATAATCATTTTAATTATTTAACTATTTCTTTAAATTTCAGTATTTAGAATCAGCCAAAATGTATTAGGAGCCTTTCCTAATTTATCAATTTTCCCCATGATAATATATTTTATCTTTTTTTCTTTTCTATCCCCCCACCCAAATAGATCAATTTGAAATAGTTCCCAAACTTCCTTAGCATAAAAATAGAAAAATAATAAATGAAAGATAAATTCAATTTTTTTACAAAGATAACAAATAGAGGTATTGCTTTTAGGATCAAAACTTGGCACTGGTTTTTGTAGTAGCGACATCCACTTGAAGCCTGCTTTTTCGGTTCAAGAAAATTAACCCAAATATTGGTGGAGATATTTCCCATTGATTCTGATTTAAGTTCAGATTCCAATTTTTATTAAGATGATCCATCAAGTTAGGGGAGCTATCAATAGCTTTATAAATTTCTTTTGCTTTAAGTTTTGCTAAATCTTTTCCCTTTAGCCATATTAAATCTTGCCTATTATTTACCACCCCATGATTTAAAAGATTGAAGTTATAATTTTTTAATCTTTCATATGTTCTTTTTTGAGTTTGGGGGAGATTGAATTTTTGTTTTAAGGTCTCCCAACTAATCGACCCACCATTCTCAAAGATGTTGTTGACCAATGAGACACCTTTTTTATTCCATTCTTTAGCCAAGAAGCCCTATAGAAGAGCCAAAGGCTTATCATTATGGTAGATATTCCACCAGAGATATTTATTAAGAATGTTTTATTTAGCTCACTGTCAATTAGAAATTTAGAGAGAAATTTTTCTTTACACAATTTCCAATCTTTCCACAAGCTTTTGAAAATAATAGACCTTGTCGATAAGACCGGGAATTTTCCAAGCAAGAGGTCTATGATGGGAAGATTCTTCCAAGCTTTTGCTTTGTTGGGCCCCCCACTACTGATATTATTTCTTATCAGAACCTTCCAAGGTTCATCTCCCACAAGAATTTTGTAGATCCATTTGGCAGCAAGGTCAATCCCCTACTTCTTAAGATCTTTTAACCCCAAACCTCCTTTCTACTTATCTAGGAAGCACCATTCCCAACAAACTGCATGCCTTTTCTTGCACCCCTTACCATCTAACAAGAGAAATTATCTTATGCACTTCTGAATTTCATTTACTTGGTATCCATTGAATAACCAGACCAAAGCATAATAGATATTATAAGAAGAAAGAATTTTCTGGCACACCTGATCCCTCCCTGCAATTGACAAGTATTGTTTATTCTAAGCATCCAGTTTCTTGAAGATTTTATTTTTTTAGTCATTCCCACATGTCCTTTAAACTAGGACTTAGAGCAAAAGGTATCCCTAGATACCTAAAAATCTTATTGGGGCCCCCCATTGCAACTCCTGCTCCTCAAGCCAAGCTAGCTGATGTGTTTCCCAGCTTAGTAAAGTGGTTTTTTCCTTAGATATTTTTGCACCAGCTGCTTTGGCATAAAGTTCCATATTTCTTAGCAAGTTTTCAAAGTTTTCCTTATCAAGTTTCACAAAGAGTGTTGTGTCATCAAAAAATTATGCATTCATCAATTCATTCTTGTTTGGGAGGGATATGCCATGTACCCTAGGGCTCAAGGTGGAGTCCTTTAGGATGTAGTGTAGGGCATCTATAGAAATGACAAATAAGGAAGGTGCAAAGGAGCACCCTTGTCTTATGGGTATTTGTAGGGTAATCTCCTTTGTTAGATTACCATTAAATTCAACTCTTGTTGAGGCATATTTTAGGAGGGTTCTAACCATTTGACATAGTTCTTTTGGAAATCCAAATGTTTCTCGTACCATCATAATGAAGGGTCATTCCAGCCTGTCACAAGCCTTCTCAAATTCCAGCAAGAGCATGTTAATATTTTGATTTGAGGTCCTGGACCACTCCATTGCTTCCCAACTAGTTAAAAAGTTTTCTAAAATGTAACTTCCTTTTATAAACCCTGTTTGGGTGTTATTAATGACTTCTGGAAGAACCAAAGTTAATTTTTGGGAGATGGTCATAGCCAAAATCTTATATGACACATTTAAAAGAGTGATTGACCTCCAATTTTTCACCAAGGTTGCATCTCCCTCTTTTGGGATGAGCTTTATGATACCTTGATTGATTTATTTTCCTAGTGATCCAACTTCAAGGGCTTCATTATAAACTTGTAACAGGTCTTCGCTAGCCCACTCAATATTTACCAAGTATAGAACTATGTAGGAAGCCCATCTATCCGAGGTGCCTTATCATTGGCAATTGAGAGTATTGTGTTTTTTATCTCTTCTTTCAAAAATGGATTACCCAACATGTATGTCATTTCTTCTATCACTTTCCTTGGGATAAGGTTCCTGCATTTTTCTTTAGATTCAATATAGGGTGTGTTATTGCATTCTACAATCAAAAGTCTTTTGTAAAACTGAAAGAATTTCTCTTTGATGCCCTCTAGGTCTTTAACTAGCCCTTCTTCATCTTAGACTGCACTAACTTGTTAAAGTTGTTTCTGTTGAGAACAAAATGGAGTTGAACTTCAGAAATGGGGCTACAACTCCAGAGTGCTAGCAAAAAAAGGGTTTGGAGAGGCCACAAGAGAAGGATGTTGGGAAATGGAAGGTTGATAGTCAGAGTCAACAAGCGACTAGTAGTTGTCATGGTGTTTGGCAGAGTCCCTGTGACATTTCAATGGAATAGCAGAAGGAGGCTGCAAGGGTGGAGGATGGGTGGCAAATATTGAAGGGGAAGAAAGCAAAGAAGGAGTAGAAGAAAGCCTTTGCAATGGTCCTTCGATCTCAAACTAAAGGAAGACTAGATAGAGCTTCAAATTTGTGACCTATTAATAGGTCCTTAGGGATTGTTGGCTATAAGATTGATTATCAGTTGTAGTAAGTTTTTTTTTAGTTCATGGAATGGTTTCCAACATATTGGAGGTAGGTCTAGGGGTGCTTATTTAGGAATTAATGGGGTATGGATGGGCTTCTAAAGGAAGTTTGTATCGAGTAGCCTTGTTCAATCTTTAATTTTTATTATTAATAAAATTAACTCCGTTACCAACCAAAAAAAAATAGAATAAGACCCCAATTAACATTATATTCTAACACAAATATATCTTTTAGTATTATTTAAGTAATTTATTTAAGATATTTATAATACTTTAAATATTAAAATTTCAATAATAAAAAAACAATTCTTCACTAAAAAATAATATTTATGTAGCCATAATAAATAAAATAATTTTAAATTTAGATGAAGCAATTCTTAATAAATAAGTGCCACGTAGTGGCGAGTACTTGTCTTTATAATATTGTAATTATTGTTTTCTAGATTTGAAAAAATAAATGTAAGTTTTATTAATGTGAATAAAAATAAATGTTTAAGTTTTGTTAATTATAGTGTTTTAGTAATATTAACTAGTTATTTGCATGACCTAACCCTAACCCTAACTCACACCCTAAGTCTAACCTTAACCCTAACAATAAATTCTAAACCATTATCCTAATCTTAGAACTATCTATAACCTTAACTATGGTCGTAACAATATCCATAACTACACAACCCTAATCCTAACAATAAAGAACTGTAGAGTGACATTACAAAAAAAGAAATCTATGAATTAATATTGGGAATAAAAAAATTGGAGCATTATATCTATTCATCACATTTAATCATATTTAGTGATTTTATTAGTAATATTTCATTTTTAATTTATTTTAATTTTTTAATAGTTCTAATAATAATTTTTACCTTATTATTTTAATCCTAATCATAATTATAATATTTTAGGATTATAATAATTAATAATAATAGGATTAGAATTATAATATTAATAATAATAGGATTAGAATTATAATTTGATTAATTATTTATAAACAATTTGAGTTATTTAAATTTAGTTCTTATTTGTATTTATGTATGTTTTGAAGTTAATAAAATTTGGGAAAAAAAAAATGGCAATGTTAAATATTAAGATTTAATTTAAATTTTTATTTTAATTGTGTAAGATTATTTTATATGATAATTTATGGATGTTTTTAAATTTTATTATTTTAATAGTGTGAATTCAAATCTTTATAAAATATCTAATTGTTTTTTTGTTAGATATATAAGTAAAAAAATCATTCTTAAAAAAATGTAAAAATAAGTAATAGTAACAATTACATACATTAAAAAAATCATTCTTAAAAAAAGGTAAAAATAAGTAACATTTATTTATTTTAGAAAATGTAATAAAATGACTTTATAAAACAAAAGAAATGAAAAGCATAAAATTTTAATTTTTAATTGGTTGAAAACCAACATATTAATAACTAATTAACAAAATGAGTTGAAGAACTGATTGCAATAGTACTATTCCTAAGAAGCGTACTAATAAAATGACTTAAAACATATATTTCTAAATTTCATATATAAATGAATTTAATATATACGAGAATATAATAATTGCATAGAACTTAACAAAATAGAGAGCTCAAACATAACACTGATTTTTTTAGTGTTTGGTAAGTTTACAAGTAATAAATTTTAATTGTTGGACAAATTCTTTTGGTTGGTTCTCGGTATTCTCTTATTCATGTTGTCAATGAAGATAATCAATATGATAATGATGGATGAGATCACTTCGTAGACACTTCATATCTCTAATATATAAATCAAAATGATTCAGATCTTCATCCTTGTCGCTATATTCTAATTTCCCCTACATAACACTTATTTTTTATAGTTATAATGCTCTCTTTTCTAGACTATAACTATGTTGAACTTTAGATATATGAATATTTCAACTTTTTAAATATATAACACTATTTTAACAAGAGCTACAGAGCAACGAAGTTGCTGCCAAAGTGCAAGAACGGTTTTGTTTTTGTTTGCAGGTTGTTTGATTAGTTTTGTAGTATGCAAGGATTGTGCAATTTGCAAAAGTAAAATGAAGCATTCATAACTTTAAACTGGACAGTCCATGAAGGAGACATTCTTAGGTTTGAAGCTTTAATCATGCCACCCATTTATATAAGACTTGTGAATAGATGGATGCATTGAAACAGAAAAATGAATTCATTAAAGATATTGTTCAAAAGATAATGCAAGAAGACAAGACAGTGTGGTAAGAAAATGAACTACAAAATTAAAACAATCTACCAAAACAAGCTTTACAAACATTCAAGCAAATTCAATTGGCGGATTTAAGGCCAAATTCCAAATTCCACGACTTTTCCTAGCATCCTGCCTGCTTGTGGCTGGATGGGAGCTTTGGAACAGGGTATGGAAATTCATCAAGGATTACAGAAGGGGTATTTTTGTCAGATGTTATAGTTGCAACTGCCCTGGTAAATATTTATGCAAAATGTGAGAGCATAGACAAGGCACCTGAACTCTTTGACAAAATGTCTCAAAGAGATGTGTCCTCTTGGACTACAATAATTGCCGGATATGAAAAAAAAACATATTTATGCCAAATGTGAAAGCATAGACAAGACACCTTAACTCTTTGACAGAATGCCTCAAAGAGATGTGTCCTCTTGGACTACAATAATTGTAGGATATGCAAAAAAAAAAACCAAAAAAATTGATTTGTTGAAAACACTTTAGAAACATCCAAGCAAATGCAATTGACAGGTGTGAAGCCAAAATCCACAACCTTTAGATATCCATATTTCTATTAGTACTTCATCTACTAAATTGATAATTGATGCAGAAGCAGGGGATTTGCAAACTGAGAAAACACAAATCTTCAATGTTCCATCCACATGACCTCATTGTTTTATAATACCATGAAATCAAATTATCAAAAAAAAAAGGCTACAATACAATGCTTTGAATTAATTTAAGATTATTTTGTTTTCTGCTTATAGCAACTACGACTCACTATCATAAGAAGCCTAGTTATAGACTTCCACCAAGTCTTCTTTGGCTGCTCATAAACTCAAAAAAACTCTTATACGATTGACTGCCTAAATAAATAATATATCTACTTCAGAACCCCCATCAACAAACAAGGTGTAAGAACCAAAGATATTTTTTATAATCCTAGATTCTTAAGTACAACAAGTGAAACCTAACAACAAAAATGGAATAGAAAAAGAAAAGAAAAATCTTCAGCAACATGAATACTTTGACTTGGAAGCATCATTTCCATCAATAATTTTAACCCTGTCTAAGGACAATTCAGATGTATAGGAGTCATAGTTTAACGCTTTCCTACTCACACTATTGTAAACCTCTCTAACCACAATCTAGAAGGCGGACATGACTTTTGTGTTATCCAAGGCAGAGGTCTCTATTGAAAAAAGCCCCTCTGCTTCGGCAAGGCTCTTGCCATCTTCCACTGAAACTTCTTTGATATGCTCCAAATCACATTTGTTTCCCACAAGCATTCTCATCAGGTTGGTATCAATGTGCACTACAACACCAAAAAAACAAAAGTTAGAGCTGAAGCCATTAAACATACAAAATCAAATGTTCAACAAAAAGTCTAGTGGTACGGTAACAATATTCATGATTATGGCTTGACTTTAAAACCAATTAGACCATGCTCTATAGATCACAATGAAGCCATTGGATGTCAATATATATTCTCCTAATATGTACTTGTGCATTCTTGTGCTTATGAGTCATGTTTTATATCTACGTATAAAAGTGTCAATTATGATGAAGGCCTATCCATATTTAAGTCGAGTGCCTATATTTGGGTTGCCATCATGCCAAATTGCAATAAAGCTCAATTCTCCTGGTATATGAAAAGGTTCGTCCTAATTTCTTAATAAAGTGTAAAGTTAAGTCAAATTAGTCAAAGTGGAAATTTGAGAGACATTTGTCAAATTTATAAGTGCTTGTATGTTGCATTGATATGGAAGTCCAAGAAAATTTTGTAAAAAATGTAGAAGCACAATGTTGAATCTAAAATTATAAGATAACCCCAGACCTCTGGTAATGAAAATTTTTTAAGTCCATAAGAAGGTTCATGGGAAATCCATCAATGTTTTGGCATTGCATTGGTGAGTGGGTCACAGTCTTATAGTTAAGTCAACTGAACACTAGTACAACTTTCATACAAAAAAAAATCTATTCAAATTGCCAAAAAGTTGAAGTCCAAGGATCAAGGAGATTGCAAATTTCACCAACATGCTAACAAATCAGTAGTAGGTACATCCAAAACTTGCCACCTCATCCAGCACCATTCATTGGAGACAAATAGTCAGGGGATGGACAGATTATAAGAAGTTGATGATTTATCAAGGTTTTAATCACATTGTGTGTCATAACTACATCGTACGCTAACAATTTTCAGTGTTACTAGATGCATTGCAAATCTAATTCAGATAACTTTCTAATAAGAAGCATATTCACATAGCTTGATTTTAAAGTGCATCTAAAGTTTTGACCAATAATCCCAGCCATAGGACTGAGAAAGTTTAATTGCATACACTTGGGGATCTCTTGAGCCACAATATTGTTTCATCACACTTATGGGTCTACATTCTAAAAATTGGCACTTCCTTGACTTAATGTTAAGTTTTCAGTAACTGTTTGGAATTACAGTTGGGGATCTCTCGAGCCATAATATTACATTCTAAAAATTGGCATTTCTTTGAATTAATGTTAAGTTTTCAGTAACTATTTAGAATTACTGCCCTTTTTGCAAAACACATAGTAAAAGTAGTATGTGTTGATGTAGATAAAGTGTTCATGACCACCTGTGAGACTATTAGTATCTAGAAGAAAAGCTATATTCATGTACAACTCATTAGGAATTCTTGGAATAAATTGCAGAATCTTATATTTCAAGCTTGCAATTAAAAAAGGAGAATTGTATGACATGTAAAGGAACTTAAATTTGTCACATAAAAGAAAGAATAAGGGCTTCCTTGATCTAGGATAATTGATGAAGGTAGTTCTGAAGTATTGATAGGTAGCTCTCATAATTTTGCTCTGGAATGTATGCATGCCAAGTGCCTTCACAATTAGTAATTTTTTTTCAAATAATTTTGGTGTCATATCAGTCTTGAAACATCATGAGATGGCTTCTTCAACTCATACTTGAAGGGACTAATTTTAGTAATTCTCTGTCGTAAAGTTGAGTTTGAAATCTAATGAGATAGAGGGATCTCTCTGTTTCTATTTTAGTAATGACAGTTACAGGGACAGTAAGCATAACAATAATAGAGGGGAGTCAAGACAGTCATAGAAGGCTATGTTGAAGACATGTTACATACCCTTGCTAAAACCTTTGTTCATTGTTAAAGCCTTCCCTAACCCTGTGCATTCTACCAGTTCTAGATAACAGACCAATGAGTGATAGGTTAAATAGAAGGACAATGTTGTTTTAAACATCATCAGCTTTGAGAGGGTTGGAAGGACTTGTGATGATGTTGAAGAATGAATAAGAGACAGTCCATTATGATTTGGGGGTTTCACAAGTCAACAAGACAAGGATCACATGACAGTAAAACTTATGATGAGAGGACCATTATGATGCTGAGTAAATGCTGCAAGACCCAAAAGCATGGATATGGCACATGGAAGGAGTTCAATCTTCAAGGCATTCAAGACAAGACACATAGACAGGTCTGATATGGCAGAATATACACAAAAAAATATGACAGTCCCATGAAATGAACCTAGTAGGCGAAGAGTTTGAGGACAGTTTTAGTTGTCAGTTTGACTAAAATTGATGTCAATATTTTATGCCTTGTTTTCCTTCCAATCCACAGTGAGCAAGCCATGGAGGACTGAGATGTATGAAATTTTGCATGTATATCTTAGATGATAGGTGGACAATACCAAAGTTAGCATAATAACCTCATATAGTTATATCAGAACAGTGGTAGTCCTTCACAGAATAGTCATCATGAAGTATAGTGATAGAACAGTCATATTGAAGAGATGAATGACAGTCTATAATGGGAAATGACCATCCTAGGGCAGATAAAAGAAATATGACAGTATTTCAAATGGCAGTATATTCATGACAAGTATAGGGCAGTCTATGGAGGGCAGTAGAAGTGCACAGTCAAAAGGAGTCTAAAAGACTATTACTTACCATGGCAACCCAAAAGGGAGGATACACTTAGAGACAAACACAAATGATCAATCAATGGCAGTCATGACAATGAATCAAATTCCAAATCACAAATGGCAATCCATGAATGGCATAAGGTCTGGAAGAGATTCATGATAGTAGATAAAAGTCTAAAAATGACTGCCATCACAAAGATATGATTATCTAAAGGTAATGCGTCGGTGCTGTCACCTGAAGGTTGTGTTTCAAATGATCAAGTTGAGAAAAGAGGCTACGAGAGTGTTGACAGAGATGAAATAGTGGCCATATGAGGACAGTCACGAAGAGTCATGAATGCACAGTCCAGTCATGAAGATAATATAAGGACAGTCATGAAGACTCAAGAAGCACAGTGAATCTATAGCGCATAAATAGTGAAAAAGAAACAGTTAGTCGAAAAATATAGTCACCTATACGACCATGGGATATTTACAAAGACTATCACAGGACAGCCATAAGAGATGAATGAAGGACAGTGTTGAGAGGAGTCAAAGAGAATCCACTACAGTCTAAAAGGGACAGTCACAATAGTGAATAGATAGAGATCTATCTAAACTGAAAAATAAAGTGAAAGACAAAAGGAGAAATTCGGTAATGTGTGGCATTTCAATGAGAAGAGGACTGTAGTTGAATAACAAAAGTAGCATGACAAAAGAACCTTGAAGACGTAAAGCATGTCTCAAATTCAAACCTGGAAGTTCTCCTACGCCTCAAGGGATTGTTGACCTTGTCAAATCATCAACACATGTCCTGTAAGCATGGTAAATGAACAGTTATGAGTAGTTGCCTGTGTTCTTATTAGTTATAACCACAGCCTCTAAAATATCTCCAAACTGCTCAAAGTACCTGCGCATGCTATCACTTGAAGTCTCCCATGCCAAACCTCCAACAAAAACTTTGGTAAGTGTGGTGTCTCCAGACTGCGAACCTGTAACTGAAACTGATCTAGGCGCCCTTATTCCCTGTACTTTAACAACAAACACCCAGTACCACTGCTGCCGGGAAGAATATAATGTAACCCTAACAAAGCAGAAACAAAATTGCTAAACAGATTAAGCACAATGAAGAGAATGCACAGATTAATGTGCAACTGAATCTAGGATTCTTGCAAGCTGTGAGAAACAAAAATGAGAATTAGGAGATCACCAAGAAGATTGTGCATTAATCAATCCAACCATCAATAATTTCAGTTTACCTGAATGAAAAGTAAATTAGACTGTTGTAGATCAACACGGATATCATATATAAGTCTCTCGAGATTTTGTTGGTAATTGTCAGCAGTTTCCTCAGAGTTGGCATCACTTTCACATTGATACCATAAAAAAGCCCTTAAAACTTTAGAGCTTTCATTATTGTATTCAAGAGCTGCTCTGCCTGTGAATAACAACCGATGGTGACCGCCTTCATCCTGCAGACCAGCCACGTCTCCTCTACATGCAAACATTGACACCATGTTAATCGCCAAGTGTCACAGCCTGTCAGATGCAAATCGTTTATCATGCGGTCTCTTGCCTTGAAACGCTACAATAGCTCCTGACAACCTCTGCAGCACCAACCACAGGCAGACAAAAATACTGAATAAATATTTTGACATAAAATTCGTGCATGTTTGGCCCCCCCGAATTATCACTGCTCTGTAAAACTTGGAAATATCTGCATAATGATTGGCCAAACCAATATTGCTTTAATCACTGTTTAGCGATTGAAGGGTCCGCTATAGTTCCCGGCAGGAACTGAAAATGATAAAATCGACAGTATTCATTAAAATATAATGAAAGATGACCATGCCTCAAGTCAATGATGTTAAATGTATATATTTATTTGTTGAAGAAAGCTGCAGTTACAGAATAAGATGTTAAATATATTTTTCTAGAAACATATTATTAAATTGAAGAATGGAATCTGATAAATACGTTAACTTTTATATCTATTGGCATTCATTTAATATATTACATACTCACTATTAATTGCCTTCCCCTGTTAGTTTCATTAACATTGAAGTCGACATCATCATCAGTTGTGACGAGAAAGAGGAAAAATAATTATACTACTCTATATGCCATGAAATCAAAGCATAAATAATATACTTTGTGCAAAAGTTAGCAAAATTAATAATATAACTAATTAATCATTCATACGTTAGTCTAGATTAAGAGTGAGTAATTCTGGTATCATGTATTGACTGTTTCTGAAAATGTAATTAAGGTTAGGCCATGAATAAATTTGTAAAAGTAAATGCAAAGGCTATGATTCTAGCATGGTTCTAGAGAGTTAGGAAAATTTTGAAGTTTAGAGATTTTTTTAGAGAGTTAGGAAAATTTTGAAGTTTAGAGATTTTTTAAAAATTAAAGTAGATTATCAATAGAATATAATATCACAAATATATAATGAAGAGAAGTAATAGAATCATGTCAAATGTATTAATTTGAATTATAAACTATTGAAGATGTTTGATTTATAATTGGTTTTCTTATAATTAAGGTTCAATATAAATATGGACTTGAAGTCACTTGTTAGATATTATGGCAATGATTGCATGAAGTATTAATATTGAATTTTATTATTGAAATTGGATGAAGATAAGGTATTCAAGGGAGATCTTTATTTTCAAAAGTACATGTAAAATGTTTTCAAAGTTTCTCAAGAATAATATAAAATAGATTGTGTGGCATATAATTATTCATGACAGATGTCATGGTAAGGACCTCCATGAAATCCTTCAAAACTTGAATCATGTTGTAAGAGAAGATTGATGGAAAATATCATTATCAATAATTGTTAGATCTCATGTATCTCATTTTTTCTACATAGACTAAATTTAGCTAGCCACATCATTTCTTTATTCTTATCCATAAATGAATGTTAAGATGACAATTTATCATTTTGCAAAGTTTCATTGAATGTTATTAAATGGCGGCGGATAAGTTTTATATAGGTTCATAATTATTGCTTCGAATGTTATGTGGGATTTGAAATGTAGGAAGGCTCTTCAAAAACATATATCCTATTAAGGAAGATGTGAGTGGTTGGAAAAAAAAAAATTATCGAGGTTGTTTTTTTATAATATATAAACTCTATTGACATTAAATAGCTTATCAAACATAGAATTATTGATTAAAAATTGTGGATTACAATAGTGTTCTTCAATACTACATTTCAATTAATGTTCAAATACTTTTATTTGAATTTATAATGAATCTACGTCTTGTTAATGGGATTTGAATAAATGTCAAAACTTCAAGATGCAAAATAACATTTTTAGTTAATTTATTATTTTTGTAAGATAAGACATTTAAAAAAAAAATGAATTAAATGGTCTATGGTTAATGTATGGTCAAGAATAATTTATCCAATATTCTTCTAAGTTTCAATTTGTTGTTGATTAGTGGTAAAAACCTTGCTATCTTTAAATTGTACAAAAGGTTAAATCAAACTATATAAAAATGAATGCATTTACAAAATCAGCAATAAGTACTACATCTAAGTCATAGTCACAATGATTAAAAATAGGATTATTTTGAATGGAGAAAATAAAAAGATGGTGAAATGGGGATATTTGAATTTAGGCCTATTAGTGATATTTTTTATTTTTTTTTGCAAATAAAATTTGAAGACGAATATATTTATAAGAGATGAAACAAGGAGAAATGAACTATAGAAGTTATTTTTTGTGGCATATAAAGGATGGAGAATTTGTTGCTGCAATCACAGATGGAGGGTTTAGAAAGAATTGTCCAACCATGCAGCTTAGAGTCAACACAATGAAAATGACACAAGGAAGTATTATGAAATTATAGAACTTTATCAAATTGGAAATATTACATGCATCATATGCCTCATGGGAAAATAACTAGGGCTCACAAGCCTATCACAAGGGAATTCAACATTACAACTAGTTGAAGTCCTTATTTGAATGACTAATCATATTGACTTGTGATCTACCTATCTATCTACTAGATACTAATTGAATGACTACTTTCAAAATGATTGCAATGACCTTAAATATGATTCCCTAGCTTGAACAAAGGTCTATGTCAGTCTCAAGGATTTACAAACCCTAATAAATGATCAAATGTGAATGTCATCCTTAAAACATGAAAGATAATCCTCCTTGAAATGAAATGAATTGTGGATCTCCAAGATAGATCCCACTATACCCAAAATTCGTGTGTGATGTCCCATTAAGCTTTTCACACTCTAGAATAGGTTTTCACTATGAAAAATAGACCAAGTCAGCCCCAAATGCTCTGATTGTGTATTACAATGAAATTTTGAGAACAATAAGTTTTGGTACACAAATGTAAATGATCTAAAATTTGGACATGGTGTAGATGGCCTCATGTAGATGATATATCCTACTTCGCAAGTTGAGAAATGATAATGTGGTGAAATGTGGAATGAAATGTTGAAACTGCTACAGACAAAAATGCAAGAAAAGAAAAGTTTTAGGTTGATACATGATTGCTTTACAACCAGGCATGCTCCTGCATCAGACACTTGGGGTTGGAAGAAAAGTGGGTCCCTCACTTTCTATGGGCTAGAGGAAAACCAAAGTGGTTCACCTTAGCCTAAGAAATCCATGATGAATCCTCCACTGACCTACCTTTCAACTTCACCAGATATTCTTTGTACTACTTGTTCCTAGTGCTCCTTCCAATTTTGGTATCCAAGATCTACACAATCTCCTTTGGTGGTTGATGTGGTAACTACTCCTATAAATCTACTTCTATGTTTTTTCCACTTGAATTTCCTTCATGGTACTCATAGATATATACAATATTGAAAATAGGTGATAGACCTAATGTCTCTAGTAACTCCACTTCATATGCATTTTTAGAATCAAACTTCCTTACAATATTACATGGTCCAAACTTCCCCATCTCCATATTATTATATGTTCCAACTAGAAATCTATCCTTCCTCAGATATACCATCACTTCATCTGCAACAAAAAATTCCTTATGTCTTCTTTCCTCATCTTCCTTCTCCTTATACTTAATATTCATATCATGCAAGTCTTTCCAGACTTGATTATGCAATGTCTCCATGAATCCTACAAATCTTCTACCTCTACACTCCTTTTTTCACCCTACTAATGTCCCCTAGTTATACAACGCCTTTGGGATGTACTCCTATCATAATCTCAAATAGTGTTTTCCTTGAACTCCAGTTCACTAAATTATTGTATGCAAACTCTTCTTGTCGTAGAACTATGTCTGATTTCTTGCCTTATCTCTAACAAAACATCTCAACA
Source organism: Sequoia sempervirens (assembly GCA_007258455.2). Classification (NCBI taxonomy): domain Eukaryota; kingdom Viridiplantae; phylum Streptophyta; class Pinopsida; order Cupressales; family Cupressaceae; genus Sequoia; species Sequoia sempervirens. The sequence continues at coordinate 80,234,886 of VDFB02047397.1, read as the reverse complement.
AGTTATGCAAAATTCTATTTACAAATTTATTTTTTCCATTTGTTTGTGGGTGATATGTTACACTAAATTTCAAATTTTTCTTCATCTTCTTCAAAAATATCCTCCAAAATTATCCAATGAATTTGGTTTCCCTATCTGAAACTATACTCCTAGGTAATCTGTGCAATATCACAATCTCCTTCAAAAATAAGTCAGCAACATGCACATCATTGTTAGTCTTCTTGGAGGGAATGAAATGTGCCATTTTAAAAAATATTTTCACAACTACCATTCTAAAATAATATCCTCTTTGTGTTCTTGGTAATCCCAGTATGAAATTCATGATTATATCTTCCCAAGGTCTCTCTGGTTCTATCAAAGGTTTGTACAATATAATATACTAACTACTCCCTTTTGCTACTTGACAAATTCTACAATTTTGAACACACTTCCTAACATACTCGTATATCTGTAGCCAAAAATAATGTTCACTCACCAAGGATTTTATCTTATCAATTCTAAAATACCTTGCTAATCTACCACTATGCTTCTCCTTAATCAGATTCTCCCTCAATGAACTCTTTGAGATAAAAAATTGATTTCCCTTAAACAACAAATCTTCCTAGATGAAATAATCTACCCATTGGCTTTGTTCTATCACTATTGGTTCCTTACATGCTCTCCAAGATTTGGAAAAATTTGGATCATTCTCATACATATTTTTTAGTTCTTCAAAACCCAATACTTCTATCCTTGTCGTTGTCATCAAATTCTTTATTTTTCTCAATGTATCTACAACATTGTTTGACTTACCACTCGTATGCTTCAACACAAATGTATAAATCTATAAAAACTCAACCCATCTCATATGTCTCTGGTTCAACTTCCTTTGACTATTCAAATATTGTAAAGCTTGATAATTAGTGTACAACAAAAACTCCTTAAGAAACAAATAATGTCTCCACTTCTTTAAGGCTAGAACTATGGCATAGAATTCTTGATCATAAAAAAAATCTTCTTCTAGAATCATTCAACTTCTCACTGAAATAACCTATAGTTCTTCCTTCTTGGATCAAATCTTCTCCTATTGCATTTCCACTTGTATCACAATCAACTTGAAATACTTTATCAAAATTAGGCAATGCTAACACTGGTTGCTCTGTCACCTTTTACTTCAACAATGCAAAACTTCTTTCTTCTCTGGATTTTCACTTAAATTTCTTCCTATCTCCTCTCATTGTTTATGTCATAGGTGTACAAATGATACTAAATTTTTTGATAAATTTTTGATAGGAACTATCCAATCCATGGAATGATCTTACCTCTCCAATGTTTACCAGTGTAGGTAAATCAACTATTGCTCTAACCTTCTCAGGGTCCATCTTCAATCCTTGAGAAAAAATAACAAAACCAAGATACACAAACTTTGTCTTCATAAAGTTACTTTTCTTGGTATTAATCAACAACTTCTCTTCTCTTAATTTTTGCAATACTTGTACGATGTGCCACAATTTTTTTCTCTAGTCTTACTAAAAATTAGAATATCATTTAGATAAGCAATGGCATACTTACCCAAGAATTTCTTTATAACCTCACTCATCAATCTCATGAAAGTGATAGGTTCATTAGTCAATCCAAAGGGTATTACTAACCACTCAAACAATCCTTCATTAGTCTTAAATGCAATCTTCCATTCATCTCCTTCTTTGATCCTTATCTAATGGTATCCACTCTTTAAGTCAATCTTTGTGAAATATTTTTCTCCACTCAAAATTCCATAATCTCATTCATCCTTAGAAATGGGAATATGTACTTTATAGTGATCCTATTGATTGCTCTTGAATATATACACATTCTCTAATCTCCATATTTCTTTGGTGCATGTATAGTAGGTACCACACATGGGATTAAAATTTCTCTAATCAATCCTTTCTTCAACAACTCTTGTATCTATCAGTTTAACTTTGCACTCTCTCTCAATTTCATTTATGTGTTTCCTTTTTTGGAAAACTTGATCCCAATATTAGATATATATGATGACTAATACTTCATATTGGGAGTAAGACATCTAGTACATTCTCTGATATGATGTCTTCATACTATATCAATATTTTTTCCACTTTTGTATGTGGTGGATCCACTCCCTTTGTTGTCTCTAGACTACCACCCTTCTTTGGAATTAATGAAAAAAACATATTTTCATGCCTTAATCCATCCAAGAACTCCCTTCCATCTACCAAACATAGTTTGATAGTTCTACAAACTTCACTTTTATCTTCTTCCTCCAAATGTATCAACTTAATTATCTTTCCATTAGAATTCACAGTATAGGTGTTCCTTCTTCCATCATGAATTGTTTTCTTATCATATTTCCATGGTCTTCTTAACAGTAAATGACATGCATCCATAGGCATAATATCACACAACACTGTTGATAGTGTAAAAAATTGTGAGGGGGGTTAAATCAGTATTCAATAAAACCATTTAGATGTAAACCACCCAATTATTAAAGCACATATGACTACTAACTAGAATGAAGACATTGAAATAAACATCATAACACAAAACACATCAACCCCATATTTTTACATGGAAAACCCAAATGGGAGAAAGCATGGTGAGGATTAGCTCACAATATAATATATCCATATATATAATATTACAGGGCTCACTGCTAGGACTCACTATCCTTAGAAAGCTAACAACCAAAATATATAATGAAATGGCTAACCTCCAAGATACAAAAGATATGGCTCACTACCAAGAGTGTGAAGTGATGGAATGCACCTTCAATGTGTTTTGTTTAGTTCCAATGAGGCTTTGAATGTGAAGTATTGATCAACATAGTAGTCACATAACAATTCTATTTTGATCCTTGTCTCCTTCCACAATATGATGCTCGCAACTGATAAATCATTTAAGCTTGCACATCCTTTCCCATTTTTGTACACACTTATTCACATCCTCACTCTCTCCCTTCAACTCCAGAAAGTCATATGTATATATACAATTATATTTCATACATCAATTAGGTTGACCTAATTAGATGTAAGCAAACCAAACAAAAATAGCTCATGTCGGCACCAAATAATATTTAAAATTTTTTTATCCATGTGGTGTATCATATCAAGTTAGCATAGTTCTTTAAGGGATCCAACTAATAGTTGCATGAAGTACAATTATTCATCTTAATACACGCCATATATTAGGTCAACCAAGAATAGGAACTAATCACAAAAACTCCAAACCAACACACACTTCAAGTAACACACTTTCAGGATCCAACATTACTTCAATTTCTCATCACATTAACATCAAGGAGATCACCATTAGAACTACAGCACTAGAATGTTCTTTCTAAGAATATGCAGAGTCTCCCACACTGGCATACTAACCAGAAAAACAACTATAGTGTATAGAGTTAAACTCTGTCATTGGTAACTTTCTGTACACAACACAAAACCTCTCAAGATCCTGGATATAGTTGTTTGAATGATTCATAATAATGAGATTAAGATAGTAGAGTCATATCTCATCTTGCAATGAATTCTAGACTTAAAAACCAATGTATTGGCTCAATAGTAGAGAACGTTTCTAGTAGAGATCAACTTTTGGTATACCAACTATGTTTCCCACCATGTTTCCATAATTTTAGCATCAATGACAACACAAGAACAATCAAAACATCCTAAATACACTTCATGCTCATGTTGCAAGGTTCCCATATTTCCAACAATCTCCCCTTTCGCATTCATGGAAACATGCATATCAAAAACATTTTTATCCCAATAAAATACAACTAAATGCTCCCCCTTAAAAAAATATTCTTGTCAAAAATGTTTTTCCTTTATCTATCTATCTCTTCCCCTTTGACATCAATGGAAAAGGTCATGAAAGGGTCTGGTATAATTCCTCAAACATGTATGTACACAGAAAATAATTAATCAAGAACCATGAAACAATGTTAACTTGAGGAAGAAAAAGCTTTGAGATTTTTTAGGATATCTTCCCATTTAGATTTTCCTTCTTCCCATGATCCTATTGTGCTCACAAGAGTATTGTATAATATTTCAAGCTTGGTCAAAGACTATACCATCTTTCAAATTATTAGGGCTGAGACTAAATTTTGATAGATTACCAGTATTGTCAAGAGCACTGGATACAGGTATGTGTCTGATTTTTACCATATCTTTGAGTGTCACAAACTTCTTAATTACTTATGTTCTTTGATCCTATAGGGAAAATAATTTTTCCTATAGTTGCACAATGTAGCACCATCTTTGGTTGTCCCTATCATCTACCAAGCTATACACATTTGCTTGAGTACTCATTCAAGTTTCACTTTTCCTTATTTCATCTCTTACATTTAGTGTCCTATTGGACCAATTCAAATAGAAAGAAATAAACTCCTAAGATTCTTTCTCATGGTCTTGTACTTCCTTCAATTCCTTCACAACTCTGTGATGTGTGTCTACACATTTCTTCCTGATATCTTCTAAAATTTCTTTAGCAGACCTATTTCCTATTTTTTCTTCTAGTTTAGAGATGTATGCTTTCAAAGAGTTAATCATATTCCTAACATTTTTTACAATTGATACAGATGAATTGAAGCTGGCACTGAGGATTACATTCTACAACTCCTTTAATTCTTCTTGAATATTTATGCTTTCATGCTTATGTTGAGCTCTCTCTAATTCACTTCCTTTTGTGATTTCTTGTCTGATAACAACACCCTTTCTCTTCTTACCTATTCTTGTTGCACTACTAGAGGATTTAGTCATAGAAATTCCTTCTACATTAGGGTTCTTAGGGATTTCTAGAAGCATTTTTTCATAATGATCAATCTTAGCCTTGGTTACTTCATAATCTAGTTCATAAATCTACACCAGTCTCAATTCAATTGCTTCCATATAACAAAAATCTATAAAAAAAATAGGAAATTAATATTTCTGAAGTACTTCTCAATCACATTTTTCAGAAATGCTTGTTCTTCTATTCATTATCATTTGAAATATTCCAAAGAATGCAGCAAGAGTATTTTCTTGTGCATCTAAACCACCAATATTCTCCAACCAATTCCTAATCTGATGAGCTATTGGTTTTAATTTTGTCTAATCTATCCTTCCAAATATTGGTAACTCTTTCATAAAGTAAAAGAGTAAACAAATTTTTTAAGGTACCATATTAGAATGTACTTTTTTTTCTCTTCTTGATTTCTTTTAAGTTCTTCAATAGATGCAATTGAAGTATCTGATAAAGATCATAATCCACTCCATTCCTAACCATATCAAGAGCAGTGTAAATGCCAGTAGTAGAAACTGTATGGCCATTGCTTGGTAGGAAATTTTTGTGTCCAATAACCATTGCAACATACCAAATGACCGGACCTTCAATTGTAGTCAAAATGAGTTCCTTTCCATCTAGGGTTGCACCAATCATCTCAATTATCTCTTGTTCATTAATAGTCTTTCATATAGGAACTGGTCTAAAGGAACACAAACCAGTTACATTTCTTATAGCTTCTTTGGTTATTAAGTAAACAATCCTAATAGATTCATCATGAATCCTAATTAAATTCATTCAAATGTATTTCTTGTTGAATTCAAGCAATGGGGTTTTGTACCATACATCCAGCTTCTTTTCAACTAAGATTTTGTTTGCATCATGATTTTCTTCCAATTCATTCTTCAATAGAATACTTAAGCAAAATGGTGACATTTCCTCAATTTTACCATAAACATATGCATGAATGTCTTCAATGGGTACTAGCACTTAGGAGAAATGCTAGAAAATGTACCAACTGATTCTTCTAAAATATTTTTTAGAGAATAATTCCTTAATTTTATTTGCAATCTATTTGAAATATCCATGGCATAAAATTGAGATAATTTTTAAGCATAATACCTCTATAATTTACAACAAAGAATATAATTAGATGTTTAGCTTCTAGAGCATGCTTTGAATCCACTTCAATTTACTCTTCCTTCATCGGATCCTAAAACTATGTTGTATGGAATTTATCTAGTTTCTTCAATATTCTTCTGCATGCTTCTCCTTTTTCACAAATGCCTTTTGATGAATGCAATTTCCTTCATACTTCTGAATTTAATTCTTTCATTTCAAATGCTTTTGCAATAAATGATTCAAATTGTAAGTAGATCACCTCAAAATTTGTGTACACTTCCATCCTTTCAAATTTTGCGACATTCATTCTTCACACATGTGTCTAAAAATTCCTTTCACATGAAGTCTTGAATTTGTAACCTTATTAAATGCACTTATGTTATGATATGAAATCATACAGCAATGACGGGTTTATTATAAAAAAAAATTATTGTTCCCCCTTTGTCATTACCTGAATCAAAATTTGACAGAAATATCTGCACCGGAGGATGGCACAGATAAAACTGATGATCCTAGTTCAACTTTCTTAAATTCTCCTTCCTTTCTCTAATCTCTTTTCATTTCCTTTCTTACTTCTTCTGGGTCTATAATTGGTTCATGTATCTTTTTTGGATAGTTAATTTTAATGCTTCTATTTTTGCAATCTCTAGCAAAATGTTCTGGATTACTACAGTCATGACAAACAGCATTCTTCCATCAAAATTTTCTTTTATTTAATCTATATTTGCACTGATTTTCCCTATGTCCAAATAAGTTGCAATGATAATAGTAGCCATTAAATGATAAAAATACCTTTTTCAACTTTTGACTTCTACATTCCATAACCTTATGTCCAATCTTCTCTCACTCAAAAAATTTGCTAGAGAATGATAAAGTATCATTCATTCTACTTTTGTAGTCTTTTTCCTTGTATCGAAATTTATTACAAAAATAATAGACACCATTAAAAGATAAATACCTTTGAGCATTAAGTTGTCTAATGAGAATCCTTTCAGTATTTCTTCTATGATTCTTGAATTGTCCATCATTACATTGAATCTTCATGTTAGGAGGTCGGTTCACCTTTGAGCTTTTTCCTTCTTCAAACCCTAAACCATTTTATCCTTTGTAGGTCTCTAAGAAATTACCAACTCATCAAGCATTGCAATGCTTGCCTTGAATTTATCCTCATGTCTTTTTTCCTTTTCTAGATCTGATTTCAGAATTTCCACAAGCTTTGTACATTCATCCACCTTCTTTTGAATTTCAACTTCCTGTCAGTCTTCAATTCTTTCCTTTTCTTCCATTTTTTCTAGCATTCCAGTGATATCATCATATGCCTTTTTTAATTGATCACTGATTTCCCCATTTCTTTCCCTCTGATCCTTAATACACTTATTTGCTTCCTTCATCATGTCCTTCAAATCTTCATTTTATTTTGTATACTCAGTAGATATTTCTTTAAGAGGAATAAAAAAATTATCTTTCATAAACTCAAATTCTGGGACCTTCCTCAATCTGTTAGACTTCTTTAGAGGAACCAAGCTCTGATAGCAATTGTTGATAGTCTAGAATATTGAGAAGGGGCATGAATCAGTATTCCATAAAACCATTAGAAGTAAACCACCCATTTATTAAATCACATATACTAGAATGAAGAAATTGAAATGAACATCATAACACAAAACACATCAACACCAATTTTTTTTGTGGAAAACCTAAAATGGGAAAACACATAATGGGGATTATCTCACAATATAATATATCCAAATATAGAATATTACAGAGCTCACTACAAGGATTCACTATCCTTGAAAGGCTCATAACCATAATATACAATAAAATAGCCAACTACCAAGATACAAAAGATATGGCTCACTGCCAAGAGCATCAATTGATGGAATGCACCTTCAATGTGTTGTGTTCAATTTCAATGAGGATCTAAATGTGAATTATTGCTCTACATAGCAATCACATAACAATTTTTCTTTGATCCTTGTCTCCTTCCACTATATGGTGCTCACAACTGATAAATCATTTAAGCTCACACATCCTAAAAGTTCCCCTTTTCAAACACACTTATTCACATCCTCACTATCTCCCTTCAACTCCAAAATTCTTATGTATATATAAAAGTATATTTCATACATCAATTAGGTCGGCCTAATTGGATGTAAGCAAACCAAACAAAAATAACTCATGTCGGCACCATATAAGATTTAAGATATTTTTATCCATGTGGTGTATCATATCAAGTCGGTTTAGATCTTTAAGGGATCTAATTAACAACTACAAAGTATAATTATTCTTCTTAATACACACCATATATTAGGTCAGCCAAGAATATGATCTAATCACAAAGACTCCAAACCAACACACACTTCAAGTAACACACATTTTGGATCCAACATTACTTTAGTTTCTCATCACATTAACATTAAGAAGATCACCATTAGAACCACAACACTGAAATGTTCTTTCTAAGAATATTTGGAGTCTCTCACCTAGCATAGTGACCAAAAAACTAATTGTAGTGTACAGAGTTAAACTCTGTCATTGGTAACTTTATGTACACAACACAAAACTTATCAAGATCCTAGATATAGCTATCTAAATGAGTCATAATAATGAGATTAAGAGGGAAAAGTCATATCTCATCTTGCGGTGAATTCTGGACTCAAAAACCAATGTACTAGCTCAACAATAGAGAACACTTCCGGTATACCAAATATGTTTCCCACCATGTTTCCATAATGTTCACATCATTTACAACACATGATCAATCAAAAAATCCTAAATACACTTCATGATCATGTTGTAAGGTTCCCATATTTCCAACAACCCCCCCCCCTTGGCATTGATGGCAACATGCATATCAAAAAAAAAATTATCCTAGAATAAAATACAACTGAATACTCCCCCTTTCAAGGTTAATCCTTATTCAACTTATTAACCTTATTCTCAAATATTATCATTAATCATGAAAGAATAAAAGAAAAAAACATCAAAATCACACATAAACACCAATATTTTTCCATGGAAACCCTATTAGGGGAAAAACCATGGTGGAGATCAGTCCACAAGATTATACCTTGTTAAAAGTATAAGAGAATATGAATGGGAAATGCAAATGCATTTAGGCACACTACCTAGAGCTCACTACTCAAATACAAAATAGACTTACTACCCAAAGGAAGACACATTGTCTTATAGAAAGTTTCTAATTAAATCCATTAGACTTTGAACTAAGAAAATAGCATCTGCTAATGCCTAGTTACAATTTTGATTAAGCACATGAACACTTCTCCACTCTTCTCCACTCTTCTTCACTCTTCTTCACTCTTCTGCTCTACCTTCAAATGATCACAAGCACAACGATAATTTACACACACACCTCCTTCACTATGCAACACAGATAGATCACGAACTAGAAACATCCATAAGCATTATGAAACATCATAGAAGCATTTGTAGCAACTGAACTAACTAAAAACACATGATCTTCATTCAACAACACAAACTAAAGTAGCAGAAAAACTGTTGGAATACAAATCTTCATAACTCAATCAAATCTTCATGCTAATCTTAGAAACTTGACATGGATAAACTAGATATACTCCAAAATAAACCCTTTATTCCACAACCTCATAACAACAATGACCTGAACACACCGACGAAAAGAACTTCACTTCACCACTGACAACTTGTAGCACTTCTTTCACAATTTTCTCAATATCCTCGACATATACAACTTCTAATGCAACAATTCTAATAGTGTTGACATCAATGAAAACCACATATCAATAACACACCACAACATCCAACAATCTCCCCCATTGGCATTGATGACAACACATGATGTGAAAAATACCATCAACACAACTACACTTACTCCTCCTTAGGTTTTGACTCTTCTTTCCTCAACTACTCCTCTCCCACATGACTCTTCTCTCCTAGAAATATTTTTCACATTTCTCTTCTCCCCCTTTGACATAAATGGAAAATATCTCTTCTATACAAGCTTTGAACCACATATATGAACACCTAAACTTCTGAACATATGACTACTCCCCCTAAGTAGCAGGCACCACAAGATCAATCTAGATCAAAATATGATCATGAAATGCATAGATTGATGCAAATCAATGCATCCTTAGTTTCTATTAGGTGGGGTAATCACCCATAACTTCCCTCTGAGATACCCAAAAGTATCCTTAGGCAATGGCTTTGGTAAATATGTCTACAATCTACTCCTTAGTAGGCACATACTCCAATCTAACTTCCTTTTCACTGACTTTCTCTCTCAAAAAGTGGAACTTGCTAGATATATGCTTGGTCTTGGAATGCATCACCAGATTCTTAGAAATGTTAATAGCACTTGAGTTATCACTGAATATAACAATAGGATCATCATACACAATTATGATATCTTTCAACATCTGTTTCATCCACAACACTTGAGTAAAATTATTAGCAGCAACAATTTATTTTGCCTCTACAGTAGATAAAGAAATGGAATTCTTCTTTATTCTTAACCATGAAATTAGCTTTTTCCCCAAGAAAAGTGCTACATGATAGTACTTTTCTTTTCATTCACATCTCCTACCCAATTAGCATCAATAAAGGCACTAAAAGTAATATCATCATCTTTAGGATACCATAGACTAAAATCAACTATCCCCTTCAAGTATCTAAAAATACTCTTCACAGTGGTCACATGAGATTCTTTAGGATCAACTTGAAATATAGCAACAATACATACAACATTCATGATAGTAGGCCTAGTTTGAGTCAAATAAAGAAATCCACCAATAATTTATTTGTATCTAGTCTTATTTTCCTTTAGAGAATCATCATCAGTTGTCAACTTGCATCTAGTCACCATGGGTGTACCAACTAGCTTTGAATATTCCATACCAAATTTCTTTAGCAATTCTTTCACATGCCTCTACTAAGATATAAAAATCCCTTTATCTAACTGAGTAATTCTGAATCCCAAGAATAATTTCATCTCTCCAATCATTGACATCTCAAATTCACTATGCATCTCATTAGAAAACTTCATACACAAGCTATCATCTCCTCCAAATATGATATCATCAACAAAAAATTCCACAATCAAATCTTTATCATCATTCTTGAAATACAGATTACTATCAACAGTACCTACATAGCTAAATCCAAGCTTCACCAAATACTTATCCAATCTAGCATAACATGCTCTAGGGGCTTGTTTGAGTCCGTATAATGCTTTATTTAATTGGGAAACCATATCTCCCTAATCAGTCAACTAGAATCCACCAGGTTGCTCAAAACACACCTCTTCTTCCAATTCACCATTTAGAAAAGTAGACTTGACATCCATTTGATAAACTCTATATTCTTTATAAGTAGTATAAGCAAGAAACAATCTCACAACTTCAATTCTAGCAATAGGGGAAAATGTTTCTTCAAAATCAATACCTTCCATTTATGAATATCCCTTACATACCAGTCTTGCTTTGTTTCTAACCACTTCACCTTTTCCATTCAGTATATTTTTAAAGACGCATTTAGTTCCAATAACATTATTATCCATAGGTCTAGGAACAAGAATCCATGTATCATTCTTTTCAATTTGTTGTAATTCCCCTTTCATTGCTTCAACCTAATGTTTCTCTTTGCATGATTCATTCACATTGTTAGGATCATTCTTTGAAATCAAACAATATTCTTCTACAATTCCTCTCCTAGTCTGGAAACTTTTGTTTTTATCACCTATGATTTGATCCTATGAATTATTCAATCTTACATGCCTTGGAATCTTCTTAAAATGGTCTTCAATTTTAGGCTCTTTTGATCTCTCTTCTATTCTTCCAACAGTTTCTCCTTCCTCTTGATCTTCTTGATTCACCAGAATGATTTGCACTTGATTTGAGTTCTGACCTTGCTTTCCTTTGCTTGTACTATCATTCTAATCATCATAATCATATCCATAGGTTTTGGATAGTGCACCAAAGTCTTCATCAACCTTAACATTTTCACTTTCAGCCATTTTCTTCAATCTTTTATTGTAACACCGGTAGGCCTTACTCTTAGTAGCATAACCCAGAAAGATTCCTTCATCACTCCTAGCATAAAACTTTCATATATCTTCATCTCTTTTGATATAACACTTGCTTCCAAAGATATTGAAATATATAATAGTAGGTTTTTGACTAGTCCATAGCTCAAAAGGAGTCTTACCAGTATCACCATTGATTTGTACTTGGTTAAGTGTGTACACAACAATACTCATAGCTTCTCTCTAGTAGATATGAGGTACATTTCCTTCTAGCACATGGTTCTAGCAACATATAGAATTATTATATTCTTCCTTTCTATAGCTCTATTTTGTTGAGGGGTCTGCAATGTAGATAACAATCTCTTTATTTCATGCTCTTCACAGAAAGAATTAAACTCACTAGAAGTGAATTCACTACATTTTTCTAATCTTAGACATTTAATCTTCAAACCTGTGTCTATCTCAACCATAGCCTTAAAGATTTTGAACTTTTCCAGAGCTTCAAATTTCTCCCTTAAGAAATTAGCCCACATCATCCTTGAATAGTCATCCAACAATCCATTTGAACTCTGTTGTTTACTCTAAAATGAAATTCTTGTTTTGTTTTCTAATATTCATTACATGTGGCATTAGTAGGTTTCATCAACTTAGGAAGATCTCTCACAGACTTAGTGGAACTTATCTTGACCATATTATCAAATTTAACATGACACATTCTCCAATGCCACACTAAATTTCATCTATTTGAGCAATCAAACAATTTTTACTAGTAGCACTTAGGTGGAAAATATTACCTTTTTTTTTGTACCTAATGCAATCACATTTCCATAATTTCCCAATATTTTTCACTTTTCATCCATGAACTAAAGATTGTATCCCTTATCAACCATCTTTCCAACACTTAAAAAATTATGCTTCAAACCTTCAACATACAAGACATCATCATTGTTATGCTTACCACCAAGAGAAATGCATCCTCTTCCACAGATCACACCAACTGTATTATCACCAAATATCACAACACCACCTCATACTTTTCCAAATTCATAAACTTACTTTTATCTCTTGTCATATGATGAGAACAACCACTGTCAATTACCCATTCATCTTTCTCTTCAACTTGAGTAGCTAGGGGTTTCTCTACATTTGTACAACTAGCTGATTTAGTAGACATGAGATTATTTTCCTTGATAGCAATAAACACAAATTCATCTTCACTTGCATTTTATTTGTCAGATTCATCATTTGTCATTCCTTCATCAGCAGCATAGTAACACTTCTTTTGGAATTTAGGCTTGTTATATCTTGTCTTGGAAACTCTCTCAAGACACCTTGATGCAAAATGACCTATCTTATTACAAGAGAAACATTTAATAGGTAACTTTCATTTATACTTACCTTTTCCTCTAGCTTCTCTTTTCACAATCAATGCTTCAAGTTCTTCAAGTTATATTTCTTCTTCATCAAGCTGTCTCATTTCACCCTCATACTTGAATGTCTTTCTAGATGAACTTTCACCCAAATCATATCTTTGTCTATCTCTTCCAAAAGTAGTAGCCTTGAATGCAAATTCAACCTTAGGATGTGCATCACCAAATTCACTCAACCCAAAAGAAGTAAGCTTACCAATCAACATATCTCTTGTAACATTTGTCACAGTTCAAAGCTCTTCAATAGCACTAGCCTTGACTTTGTAGGAATCAAGAAAGGATCTAAGCAATTTAGTAACAATATCTAATTCATATATCTAACCACCAGCACATCTGATACCACACACAAGTTCATTCACTCTTTGCATGAAAGTAGTAACATTTTCATCATCACCCATTTTCAACTTTTCATATTTCCCTTTCAGACTTTGTAGCTTAGCAATATTCACATTAGCATCACCTTCATATAAAATCTCCAACTTTTTCCAGATCTCATAAGTAGTCTTCAGATCCATCACATTTTTCATATAAATATCAGTCAAAGCACTCAACAATGCCTCCTTAGCCCTAATATTAGCCCTAATATTATATTCAATAGTCAGCCCAAAACAAATAAAGATTATTCATACAAGTAAACCAAGGTCAGCTACAACATAGTGAAGATTGAAAATAACATCGTCAAACATGAAACACTTCAATTAATTACTCCTCAAAGATCCACAACACGCTTCAACACCTTGTCGGCCAAGAACATGAAAAACGTGAACACACACGAGAAAATCTCGGATCTCGGATCACAAGAACAACAATCAATGCAAATGTGCAACATAGATAGAGAATGAACTAGAAACATCCACAAGCATCATGAAACACTAGAGAAGCATCCACAACAACTAAACTAATTGAAATCACATGATGCTCATTCAGGAACACAAACTAAAGTAACAAAAAAATTGCCAGAATACAAATCTTAATAACTCAATCAAATCTTCACGTGGATCTCAAAATCTTGACGTGGATAAACTATATATACTCCATAGAAAACCCTTTAGTCCAACACCTCAGAATAGCAATGCCCTAAACACACCAATAGAAAGAACTTCACTTCAGCACTGACAACTTGTAGTACTTCTTATTACAATTTTCTAAATATTCTTGACATATATAGCTTCTAATGCAACAATTCTAATAGTGCTGACATCAATGACAACCACATATCAGCAACACACCACAACATCCAACAAGATCAAGGCCTCATTGAGTCCAATTTATCATGAATTGTTACCATATCAAGCAAGGAAAAGGCATCTTTTTTCTATGTTACATTTAGCCTCCACTTTAGTGAGAGGATGAACTTGCTTCAAACTCAGACTAAATTAGACATTCAAGAAGGGTCCAATTGTACCAATGTGGATGAAAAAGGATGACAAAGATGAGGGGAAGCGATGAAGCCCCTAGGATCCAAGATCCTAAGTCAAACCAACATGAGTGTTAAAGGACACACACAAGGTGACTAATTTGTAGTAGAACAACATACATGATCATTCAATGGCAATAACTAGAAGGGAGAAAAAAGTGAAAATAAAAAGGTGGATCAAGCTTCGACCATTTTTCCAACATGTTGTGGATCAAATCTAGGTTATTTGTCCAAGAAAATGCATGTACTCACTCTGAGGCGACAAAAATCTAGGTTATTTTTCCAAGAAGTCCTAAAAGGTGAGAAACATACACTCATGGTTGGTATGTACTCACACACATGTGAGTGGCTATGGGGAAATTCATTCCTCGAAATGGGCTTCCCACTCAACCATACCAAAGTTATACCTCCTGATAACTTTAATAAGGTGCCACACAGGAAAATGATTTTCAAGCTCTATGAGGTAAGCAAAAAAATTTATGCTTGACTCTCATAGGATGGACCATAGACATGCAAGTTGTATTATGCAAGATGTCCATATAAAAATTGTTGTAAATGTAAAAATAGTGTAAGGTATGCTCAAAGTGATTTTTCTTAGTTTGTGCAAGGTCTCATCTTAGCGAACATCGTGCTTAATGTTTCCAAGAGAGCATGTGTCAAAAGAAGTATCACTCTCTTGGAGGGAATCAAGCCCAATGACTCCACCAAGAAAAGGACACATCTCAAGAAGAAATAAATCACACAATAAAATGTGAGTGGTGATGTATGCCCCCACTTTAAAGAAGTTGTGAGCACCAGTACTGTGAGCAATTGCTTTAAAGTAGAAGAAGAAAACATGAGAGCTTATGTGGAAAGCCCTATACCAAGTCATATGTTTCCAATAAGCTACATCATGAAAAAGAGTATTATGTCACATGTGGCAAATCCTAAGGCATGTCATCCACATCCCAAGCTTGCTCATATATGTTCATGAAAGTTTAACAACTAGCCAAGAAAGACATTGACTAGTGACATATAAGGAAAAGGCTACATAACCCCTTTACCCCACTTAGTGCAATACAAAAGTTAGCCAAAATGATTAATGAAATGCATGCCAAAGTGAAAATTAGCATCAATTACAAAAATTAGGTGCCCCCCAAATAAGGAAGAACACCAAACTCCCTAAGATGTTGGATTTTACTACTCAAATCCTTACATTCATTAGTGGAATGACCATGAAATCTATGATAGGCACAAAATGAAGTCTTGTAATAGCATTTCTTTCAAGTTATGTGAGGAAGGGATATCAAGTAATTTTGGAGGAGTCTCAACAATATATCTTCTTGATTAATGGGAGAAGGTAGGTTTGTGGGTCATGGTAAAGATACATCTTACTTAGTATTAGTTGGCATACCTACCCAAGACTCTTTACATTGTGAGATTTTTTTCTCTCCTTTAGAGGAGGGTGTAAAATCTAGCTAATTCAAATCATTAATTTTTTTTGAGATGACATTGAAATTAAGCGAGGATGTATTTGCTTGTTTGATGTTTTGGAAAGGAGAAGTTTCAAGACCACTAGTTTCGATGAGTTCGGGGTGTTTTATAGTTAAAATGGACTTTGAAGCATGTTGTGTGAGAGTTTTCATTTTGAGTGAAGGTTTGTAAATTTCTATCAAAGGAAAATATCCAAGAGCATGAGTTGTTTGTTGTGTGATAGGATCAATAGGGTTGTGTATACCTTGTTCATTAGCACCACATTCTTTTCCACTATATTCAAGTTGTTTCATAAGTTCATAACTTTTTCCATCAAGCTTTTTCATTGCTTTTGGATCAGGTGGTGGTTGGTGATAAGCATCATCAAAGGTGGTTGTGTAATTTTTTTTGTTGTCTAAATTTGTTGAGGTGGAAGTGAACCATAGATTTTTGGCGCCCTAGTCCTTTCTAGCACTTCTAGGGTTTTTCACCTAAAAGGAGAAAGAAGGGCCAAAATATCTAGCTACGCTCACTCAAATTAAGATGTATATGATTTTATTAAGGCTAAATGGAATGATATAAATGAAACT
>VDFB02047397.1:80110946-80217992 GCA_007258455.2 Sequoia sempervirens | reverse complement strand
AAGCCTGAAACCTCTTGAGTCCTTCAAGAGTTCGTTGGTTGATAGGTTCAGTAAAAATCTTGCTGGATGGAAAGGAGCTCTTCTTAGTCAAGCGGGAAAAATCCAGCTCCTCAAAGCGTCTCTACAGAGCCTTCTGATTTATGCCTTAAGCCTTTTCAAAATCCCTGCCAAATTTGCAGATGCTATTGAAAAAATTCAAAAAAGATTTCTTTGGTCAGGGGTTGAAGAAAGAAAGAGAATGCCTCTTATTGGATGGGATCTTTTCTGTAGGTCGAAAAAGTTGGGAGGTTTGGGTCTAAGAAAGATTAGAATGATGAATAAGATGCTTCTTGCTAAGCAAATTTGGAGGTCTTTTTCATCTCATGGGAATGGAAAGACATTTTAAAAAGAAAATACATGGCTAATTGTGGATCCCTCAAGGCCCTATTGGACTCACCCTCTCTGCCTCATGGATCAGCTTGCTGGAATGATATGATCACTGGGAGAAAAATTGTTGACTTAGATGTTGGGTGGAATATAAGAAGTGGAAATTAAGCCAGGTTCTGGGAGGATAGATGGTTATTCAAGGAGCCCCTAATTAACAATGAAAGGTTTAACAGGTGGGATGACATTTGCAAAATAACTTATGGTACTCAAGTCAAGGACTATTGGTGTGATGGGAGGTGGGTGGACTTATGCGAATTTAGCCCAGAGCTGGCCCCGATTCACTCATCTCTGATGGCTATTAGGATGGGCTCAAATCAGCAAGATGACCATTTAGTCTGGACAGATAACCCCTCGGACAACTACTCTATTTCTTTGGCCGTCTCTTTGTTGTCCTTAACTCAAGCTCCCTCTCCTTTCTGGACCAGAGCCTGGATAAAACCTCTGACCCCTAAAGTCAATATTTTTTTCTAGATCCTTCTTCAAAATAAAGTGCTTACAATTGATAATCTCTACAAGCAGGGTTTCTAGATACAAAATAGATGCTATCTATGCAAGAAGGAGGTGGAGTTTGTTAATCACTTGTTTCTCCATTGCCTGTATACTGTTGCTATATGGGGTAAGTTTCTGGCTCTCTGGAACATTTCATGGGTGTTTCCTCAATCTATCGAAGACTTTTTTTCTCAATGGAAAGCTCCCTCTCTGAATCCTTTTATTCAAAGATTATGGGCTTTCACTTTCCCTTATTTAACCTGGGTTGTATGGAAGGAACAAAATAACAAACTTTTCAGGGACAAGGAAACTTCGGAGAATAATGTGTTTGAAAATATTTTTAGGCTTATTGTGGAAAATTGCAATAGCATTCCTCAGCAAGAGAATAAGCTGGAGGTTATGGTTTTCTCTCCATATGACTTAAAGATAGTGGAGTGGAAGATAAAAAATGATGTGACTAGGGCCTCTAAACCAACAAAAAAAGATCGGGAAGGGGTGTGCTGGAGTTTTCCTTCAGGTGGTTGGATTAAAGCCAACTTCGATGGAGCGGCTAAGGGAAACTCGGGGTTGGATGGAAGTGGGGGTGTGATTAGGGACTCTAATGGTAATTTTTTTAGTGGCGGTGGCTATTTCCCTAGGATCTCAAACCAACCACATGGCGGAAGTTATTGGTGCCTTTCAAGTGATCAACTTAGTGAGCAGTCATAATAATAAAAATTTATGGCTTCAAGGAGACTCTAAAAACATAATTGATTGCCTCCTAGGGAAGTCCCCTCCATCATGGACTATCAAGAGTTGGATTGAAGATGCTAAACCCTTCTAGTAGATTTTGATAAAGTTAAAATCTCTCATGCTTTTAGAGAGGCCAATAGTGTCACATATTTTTTTGCTAATGAGGGGGTTAAACAGATGGGGTTGGTCACATGGCAGAACCTCAAGGATCTAGGTGTTGACGCTAGGGCCTTAATTAATTATGATATTATGCATGGGAAAGAAACAAATTTTTTTATGATGAAAGAGAGTAGGGCCAAGTACGTTAACATCAATAGATTTGATGGGGCCACTTTTATTATCTTAACTAGAAAAAATAAGTGGCACATTTTATGGGCGCTTTGGTTTGGTTGTTGCATTCTGATTCAGAACTCTAGCTCTGGTAGAGATTTTGGGGAGGTGACTGCGAATATGGGAGGAGAAAGGAAGAGGGTGGAGCCGAAAAGCTATGAAATGCATAAGAGGAATTTGAAGGTTTAGAGACAAATTGAAAGAGGTGGATTGCTTCCCCTCATTGAAAAGCTTCATGAACCTGATCTGAAGGCCACTAAATACTTTGATAAAAACTGGAAGAATGGTGAAATTATTATTTTCAGAAGGAAGGTTACGGTGGACAAGAACCTCATTGGGGATGTGACTGGCATGTCTACTGAGGGAATGAGATTCTATCGAGATAGAAACTTCTTTGACGAGGTAGTTATCAGATTCCCCAGGAAAGACAAGGAGAAGAAAAAGTTGATAAAAGTCTCCAACAACTACTTTGAAGCTGATTTGATAAAGTCATTATGGAGAAAAGTGCTCAGAATTATCATGGAATACATCACCCTTGATGGTAGATTCACCAGGGTCTATGACTACCACTTTTCCCTTCTCATCCATTTTCGTTACAAGGTTAGAGTTTCTTTTCCTTAAAATATGTATTGTTCCATAAGTAATAGTATGGATGATCATAAGAACCCTAAGTACCTGATATTGCACATAGGCCTTATTAGGCTTATCTATGAACATTTTCAAAATATGTCGACCTTATCCAACCTTGTCTCGGCCTCATCCTCTGAAGATGATGACACAGATAATAGTGTGTTAGAGGATAAAATAAGCCTAACTTTGAGCATATTGAAGAAGACCCCCCATCCCCTATCAACTCTAGCAAGAAAGCTTTGCAGTGTAAACCCCAGTTGCTCTATTTTGGAAGTGAAGTCCATTCATAAGGGTTCCCCTTCTAATAAATTGGTCTCCTACTCTGAGGATACCCTGGAGGATTTTTCTATGGTCCTGGATGCTAGCAAGGACTCTTTCTCATCCTACCCTGCTACGAACCACGAAAACAGACCCATGATCTTAACCTTGAAGATCATTATTTTAAGAAGGATAGGGAGTTTCTTGGGGATATTCTGGCTATTTGCATAAATGGTGTTGTTGATTATTTTAGAATTATGAAGTGTTCCTTTCATGAAATCAAGGACCTTAACCTCAGAAACAGGTCCCTCAGTAGCAGGCTAGAGGAATTGGAAGTTAAAGTCAGCTCCCTTAATTCCACAGAGGGTGGGAGAAATGAGGAAAAAATGAGATTGGAGGCTAAGGATAATGAAGGCAAGGTCAAGCGTCTGGAAGCATAAATTGGTAAAATAAATGACACTATGAAAGCTATTATTGAGCACAACCACAAATTGGTGAAACATAATGCCATTATCATCAATGCTATGACTAAAAAACTGGAAAACACTTATCAGGGTTCTCTAATCATGGACTTGGAAGCTGATAAGGACAAAAGTAGGATTGAGGATGATGGAATTTCAAAGTGGACAAAGCTAACTTGAACGGGATGACACCTCCTATGCCCTAGATGGTTTAGGCTCTGAAGAAGTGTTCCCAGGACATGCACACTCTCAAAGCTGAGGATGTTGATGCTCTTAATTCCTTAGGTTAGTTGTAAGCTATTTCTGCTATTGGTTTTTTTGATCGAGTCTTTTTTGGTGGCCCTTGCTAGCCTTGGGTTGGGGGTTGCTATGCTTTCTTATCTTTTATTTCTACAACCTTTCTATTTTGGGTTCTTTAATGCTTATTTCTTTCATTTTATTTGTAAACTCATAGTTTTGGAGTGCCTATAAACCCATTTCTCCTTTTATCAAAAACATTCAAGCAAATTCAATTGGTGGATTTAAGGCCAAATTCCAAATTCCACAACTTTTCCCAGCATCCTGCCTGCTTGTGGCAGGATGGGAGCTTTGGAACAGGGTATAGACATTCATCAAGGATTACGGAAGGGGTATTTTTGTCAGATGTTATAGTTGCAACTGCCCTGGTAAATATTTATGCAAAATGTGAAAGCATAGGCAAGGCACCTGAACTCTTTGACAGAATGCCTCAAAAGAGATGTGTCCTCTTGGACTACAATAATTGCAGGATATGCAAAAAAAAAAAACATTGATTTGTTGAAAACGCTTTAGGAACATCCAAGCAAATGCAATTGACAGGTGTAAAGCCAAAATCCACAACCTTTAGATATCCATATTTCTATTAGTACTTCATCTACTAAATTGATAATTGATGCAGAAGCAGGGGATTTGCAAACTGAGAAAACACAAATCTTCAATGTTCCATCCACATGACCTCATTGTTTTATAATACCATGAAATCAAATTATCAAAAAAAAAAGGCTACAATACAATGCTTTGAATTAATTTAAGATTATTTTGTTTTCTGCTTATAGCAACTACGACTCACTATCATAAGAAGCCTAGTTATAGACTTCCACCAAGTCTTCTTTGGCTGCTCATAAACTCAAAAAAACTCTTATACGATTGACTGCCTAAATAAATAATATATCTACTTCAGAACCCCCATCAACAAACAAGGTGTAAGAACCAAAGATATTTTTTATAATCCTAGATTCTTAAGTACAACAAGTGAAACCTAACAACAAAAATGGAATAGAAAAAGAAAAGAAAAATCTTCAGCAACATGAATACTTTGACTTGGAAGCATCATTTCCATCAATAATTTTAACCCTGTCTAAGGACAATTCAGATGTATAGGAGTCATAGTTTAACGCTTTCCTACTCACACTATTGTAAACCTCTCTAACCACAATCTAGAAGGCGGACATGACTTTTGTGTTATCCAAGGCAGAGGTCTCTATTGAAAAAAGCCCCTCTGCTTCGGCAAGGCTCTTGCCATCTTCCACTGAAACTTCTTTGATATGCTCCAAATCACATTTGTTTCCCACAAGCATTCTCACCAGGTTGGTATCAATGTGCACTACAACACCAAAAAAACAAAAGTTAGAGCTGAAGCCATTAAACATACAAAATCAAATGTTCAACAAAAAGTCTAGTGGTACGGTAACAATATTCATGATTATGGCTTGACTTTAAAACCAATTAGACCATGCTCTATAGATCACAATGAAGCCATTGGATGTCAATATATATTCTCCTAATATGTACTTGTGCATTCTTGTGCTTATGAGTCATGTTTTATATCTACGTATAAAAGTGTCAATTATGATGAAGGCCTATCCATATTTAAGTCGAGTGCCTATATTTGGGTTGCCATCATGCCAAATTGCAATAAAGCTCAATTCTCCTGGTATATGAAAAGGTTCGTCCTAATTTCTTAATAAAGTGTAAAGTTAAGTCAAATTAGTCAAAGTGGAAATTTGAGAGACATTTGTCAAATTTATAAGTGCTTGTATGTTGCATTGATATGGAAGTCCAAGAAAATTTTGTAAAAAATGTAGAAGCACAATGTTGAATCTAAAATTATAAGATAACCCCAGACCTCTGGTAATGAAAATTTTTTAAGTCCATAAGAAGGTTCATGGGAAATCCATCAATGTTTTGGCATTGCATTGGTGAGTGGGTCACAGTCTTATAGTTAAGTCAACTGAACACTAGTACAACTTTCATACAAAAAAAAATCTATTCAAATTGCCAAAAAGTTGAAGTCCAAGGATCAAGGAGATTGCAAATTTCACCAACATGCTAACAAATCAGTAGTAGGTACATCCAAAACTTGCCACCTCATCCAGCACCATTCATTGGAGACAAATAGTCAGGGGATGGACAGATTATAAGAAGTTGATGATTTATCAAGGTTTTAATCACATTGTGTGTCATAACTACATCGTACGCTAACAATTTTCAGTGTTACTAGATGCATTGCAAATCTAATTCAGATAACTTTCTAATAAGAAGCATATTCACATAGCTTGATTTTAAAGTGCATCTAAAGTTTTGACCAATAATCCCAGCCATAGGACTGAGAAAGTTTAATTGCATACACTTGGGGATCTCTTGAGCCACAATATTGTTTCATCACACTTATGGGTCTACATTCTAAAAATTGGCACTTCCTTGACTTAATGTTAAGTTTTCAGTAACTGTTTGGAATTACAGTTGGGGATCTCTCGAGCCATAATATTACATTCTAAAAATTGGCATTTCTTTGAATTAATGTTAAGTTTTCAGTAACTATTTAGAATTACTGCCCTTTTTGCAAAACACATAGTAAAAGTAGTATGTGTTGATGTAGATAAAGTGTTCATGACCACCTGTGAGACTATTAGTATCTAGAAGAAAAGCTATATTCATGTACAACTCATTAGGAATTCTTGGAATAAATTGCAGAATCTTATATTTCAAGCTTGCAATTAAAAAAGGAGAATTGTATGACATGTAAAGGAACTTAAATTTGTCACATAAAAGAAAGAATAAGGGCTTCCTTGATCTAGGATAATTGATGAAGGTAGTTCTGAAGTATTGATAGGTAGCTCTCATAATTTTGCTCTGGAATGTATGCATGCCAAGTGCCTTCACAATTAGTAATTTTTTTTCAAATAATTTTGGTGTCATATCAGTCTTGAAACATCATGAGATGGCTTCTTCAACTCATACTTGAAGGGACTAATTTTAGTAATTCTCTGTCGTAAAGTTGAGTTTGAAATCTAATGAGATAGAGGGATCTCTCTGTTTCTATTTTAGTAATGACAGTTACAGGGACAGTAAGCATAACAATAATAGAGGGGAGTCAAGACAGTCATAGAAGGCTATGTTGAAGACATGTTACATACCCTTGCTAAAACCTTTGTTCATTGTTAAAGCCTTCCCTAACCCTGTGCATTCTACCAGTTCTAGATAACAGACCAATGAGTGATAGGTTAAATAGAAGGACAATGTTGTTTTAAACATCATCAGCTTTGAGAGGGTTGGAAGGACTTGTGATGATGTTGAAGAATGAATAAGAGACAGTCCATTATGATTTGGGGGTTTCACAAGTCAACAAGACAAGGATCACATGACAGTAAAACTTATGATGAGAGGACCATTATGATGCTGAGTAAATGCTGCAAGACCCAAAAGCATGGATATGGCACATGGAAGGAGTTCAGTCTTCAAGGCATTCAAGACAAGACACATAGACAGGTCTGATATGGCATAATATACACAAAAAAATATGACAGTCCCATGAAATGAACCTAGTAGGCGAAGAGTTTGAGGACAGTTTTAGTTGTCAGTTTGACTAAAATTGATGTCAATATTTTATGCCTTGTTTTCCTTCCAATCCACAGTGAGCAAGCCATGGAGGACTGAGATGTATGAAATTTTGCATGTATATCTTAGATGATAGGTGGACAATACCAAAGTTAGCATAATAACCTCATATAGTTATATCAGAACAGTGGTAGTCCTTCACAGAATAGTCATCATGAAGTATAGTGATAGAACAGTCATATTGAAGAGATGAATGACAGTCTATAATGGGAAATGACCATCCTAGGGCAGATAAAAGAAATATGACAGTATTTCAAATGGCAGTATATTCATGACAAGTATAGGGCAGTCTATGGAGGGCAGTAGAAGTGCACAGTCAAAAGGAGTCTAAAAGACTATTACTTACCATGGCAACCCAAAAGGGAGGATACACTTAGAGACAAACACAAATGATCAATCAATGGCAGTCATGACAATGAATCAAATTCCAAATCACAAATGGCAATCCATGAATGGCATAAGGTCTGGAAGAGATTCATGATAGTAGATAAAAGTCTAAAAATGACTGCCATCACAAAGATATGATTATCTAAAGGTAATGCGTCGGTGCTGTCACCTGAAGGTTGTGTTTCAAATGATCAAGTTGAGAAAAGAGGCTACGAGAGTGTTGACAGAGATGAAATAGTGGCCATATGAGGACAGTCACGAAGAGTCATGAATGCACAGTCCAGTCATGAAGATAATATAAGGACAGTCATGAAGACTCAAGAAGCACAGTGAATCTATAGCGCATAAATAGTGAAAAAGAAACAGTTAGTCGAAAAATATAGTCACCTATACGACCATGGGATATTTACAAAGACTATCACAGGACAGCCATAAGAGATGAATGAAGGACAGTGTTGAGAGGAGTCAAAGAGAATCCACTACAGTCTAAAAGGGACAGTCACAATAGTGAATAGATAGAGATCTATCTAAACTGAAAAATAAAGTGAAAGACAAAAGGAGAAATTCGGTAATGTGTGGCATTTCAATGAGAAGAGGACTGTAGTTGAATAACAAAAGTAGCATGACAAAAGAACCTTGAAGACGTAAAGCATGTCTCAAATTCAAACCTGGAAGTTCTCCTACGCCTCAAGGGATTGTTGACCTTGTCAAATCATCAACACATGTCCTGTAAGCATGGTAAATGAACAGTTATGAGTAGTTGCCTGTGTTCTTATTAGTTATAACCACAGCCTCTAAAATATCTCCAAACTGCTCAAAGTACCTGCGCATGCTATCACTTGAAGTCTCCCATGCCAAACCTCCAACAAAAACTTTGGTAAGTGTGGTGTCTCCAGACTGCGAACCTGTAACTGAAACTGATCTAGGCGCCCTTATTCCCTGTACTTTAACAACAAACACCCAGTACCACTGCTGCCGGGAAGAATATAATGTAACCCTAACAAAGCAGAAACAAAATTGCTAAACAGATTAAGCACAATGAAGAGAATGCACAGATTAATGTGCAACTGAATCTAGGATTCTTGCAAGCTGTGAGAAACAAAAATGAGAATTAGGAGATCACCAAGAAGATTGTGCATTAATCAATCCAACCATCAATAATTTCAGTTTACCTGAATGAAAAGTAAATTAGACTGTTGTAGATCAACACGGATATCATATATAAGTCTCTCGAGATTTTGTTGGTAATTGTCAGCAGTTTCCTCAGAGTTGGCATCACTTTCACATTGATACCATAAAAAAGCCCTTAAAACTTTAGAGCTTTCATTATTGTATTCAAGAGCTGCTCTGCCTGTGAATAACAACCGATGGTGACCGCCTTCATCCTGCAGACCAGCCACGTCTCCTCTACATGCAAACATTGACACCATGTTAATCGCCAAGTGTCACAGCCTGTCAGATGCAAATCGTTTATCATGCGGTCTCTTGCCTTGAAACGCTACAATAGCTCCTGACAACCTCTGCAGCACCAACCACAGGCAGACAAAAATACTGAATAAATATTTTGACATAAAATTCGTGCATGTTTGGCCCCCCCGAATTATCACTGCTCTGTAAAACTTGGAAATATCTGCATAATGATTGGCCAAACCAATATTGCTTTAATCACTGTTTAGCGATTGAAGGGTCCGCTATAGTTCC
This sequence comes from Sequoia sempervirens, assembly GCA_007258455.2. Lineage (NCBI taxonomy): Eukaryota > Viridiplantae > Streptophyta > Pinopsida > Cupressales > Cupressaceae > Sequoia > Sequoia sempervirens. The sequence continues at coordinate 80,208,663 of VDFB02047397.1, read as the reverse complement.
CGGCAGGAACTGAAAATGATAAAATCGACAGTATTCATTAAAATATAATGAAAGATGACCATGCCTCAAGTCAATGATGTTAAATGTATATATTTATTTGTTGAAGAAAGCTGCAGTTACAGAATAAGATGTTAAATATATTTTTCTAGAAACATATTATTAAATTGAAGAATGGAATCTGATAAATACGTTAACTTTTATATCTATTGGCATTCATTTAATATATTACATACTCACTATTAATTGCCTTCCCCTGTTAGTTTCATTAACATTGAAGTCGACATCATCATCAGTTGTGACGAGAAAGAGGAAAAATAATTATACTACTCTATATGCCATGAAATCAAAGCATAAATAATATACTTTGTGCAAAAGTTAGCAAAATTAATAATATAACTAATTAATCATTCATACGTTAGTCTAGATTAAGAGTGAGTAATTCTGGTATCATGTATTGACTGTTTCTGAAAATGTAATTAAGGTTAGGCCATGAATAAATTTGTAAAAGTAAATGCAAAGGCTATGATTCTAGCATGGTTCTAGAGAGTTAGGAAAATTTTGAAGTTTAGAGATTTTTTTAGAGAGTTAGGAAAATTTTGAAGTTTAGAGATTTTTTAAAAATTAAAGTAGATTATCAATAGAATATAATATCACAAATATATAATGAAGAGAAGTAATAGAATCATGTCAAATGTATTAATTTGAATTATAAACTATTGAAGATGTTTGATTTATAATTGGTTTTCTTATAATTAAGGTTCAATATAAATATGGACTTGAAGTCACTTGTTAGATATTATGGCAATGATTGCATGAAGTATTAATATTGAATTTTATTATTGAAATTGGATGAAGATAAGGTATTCAAGGGAGATCTTTATTTTCAAAAGTACATGTAAAATGTTTTCAAAGTTTCTCAAGAATAATATAAAATAGATTGTGTGGCATATAATTATTCATGACAGATGTCATGGTAAGGACCTCCATGAAATCCTTCAAAACTTGAATCATGTTGTAAGAGAAGATTGATGGAAAATATCATTATCAATAATTGTTAGATCTCATGTATCTCATTTTTTCTACATAGACTAAATTTAGCTAGCCACATCATTTCTTTATTCTTATCCATAAATGAATGTTAAGATGACAATTTATCATTTTGCAAAGTTTCATTGAATGTTATTAAATGGCGGCGGATAAGTTTTATATAGGTTCATAATTATTGCTTCGAATGTTATGTGGGATTTGAAATGTAGGAAGGCTCTTCAAAAACATATATCCTATTAAGGAAGATGTGAGTGGTTGGAAAAAAAAAAATTATCGAGGTTGTTTTTTTATAATATATAAACTCTATTGACATTAAATAGCTTATCAAACATAGAATTATTGATTAAAAATTGTGGATTACAATAGTGTTCTTCAATACTACATTTCAATTAATGTTCAAATACTTTTATTTGAATTTATAATGAATCTACGTCTTGTTAATGGGATTTGAATAAATGTCAAAACTTCAAGATGCAAAATAACATTTTTAGTTAATTTATTATTTTTGTAAGATAAGACATTTAAAAAAAAAATGAATTAAATGGTCTATGGTTAATGTATGGTCAAGAATAATTTATCCAATATTCTTCTAAGTTTCAATTTGTTGTTGATTAGTGGTAAAAACCTTGCTATCTTTAAATTGTACAAAAGGTTAAATCAAACTATATAAAAATGAATGCATTTACAAAATCAGCAATAAGTACTACATCTAAGTCATAGTCACAATGATTAAAAATAGGATTATTTTGAATGGAGAAAATAAAAAGATGGTGAAATGGGGATATTTGAATTTAGGCCTATTAGTGATATTTTTTATTTTTTTTTGCAAATAAAATTTGAAGACGAATATATTTATAAGAGATGAAACAAGGAGAAATGAACTATAGAAGTTATTTTTTGTGGCATATAAAGGATGGAGAATTTGTTGCTGCAATCACAGATGGAGGGTTTAGAAAGAATTGTCCAACCATGCAGCTTAGAGTCAACACAATGAAAATGACACAAGGAAGTATTATGAAATTATAGAACTTTATCAAATTGGAAATATTACATGCATCATATGCCTCATGGGAAAATAACTAGGGCTCACAAGCCTATCACAAGGGAATTCAACATTACAACTAGTTGAAGTCCTTATTTGAATGACTAATCATATTGACTTGTGATCTACCTATCTATCTACTAGATACTAATTGAATGACTACTTTCAAAATGATTGCAATGACCTTAAATATGATTCCCTAGCTTGAACAAAGGTCTATGTCAGTCTCAAGGATTTACAAACCCTAATAAATGATCAAATGTGAATGTCATCCTTAAAACATGAAAGATAATCCTCCTTGAAATGAAATGAATTGTGGATCTCCAAGATAGATCCCACTATACCCAAAATTCGTGTGTGATGTCCCATTAAGCTTTTCACACTCTAGAATAGGTTTTCACTATGAAAAATAGACCAAGTCAGCCCCAAATGCTCTGATTGTGTATTACAATGAAATTTTGAGAACAATAAGTTTTGGTACACAAATGTAAATGATCTAAAATTTGGACATGGTGTAGATGGCCTCATGTAGATGATATATCCTACTTCGCAAGTTGAGAAATGATAATGTGGTGAAATGTGGAATGAAATGTTGAAACTGCTACAGACAAAAATGCAAGAAAAGAAAAGTTTTAGGTTGATACATGATTGCTTTACAACCAGGCATGCTCCTGCATCAGACACTTGGGGTTGGAAGAAAAGTGGGTCCCTCACTTTCTATGGGCTAGAGGAAAACCAAAGTGGTTCACCTTAGCCTAAGAAATCCATGATGAATCCTCCACTGACCTACCTTTCAACTTCACCAGATATTCTTTGTACTACTTGTTCCTAGTGCTCCTTCCAATTTTGGTATCCAAGATCTACACAATCTCCTTTGGTGGTTGATGTGGTAACTACTCCTATAAATCTACTTCTATGTTTTTTCCACTTGAATTTCCTTCATGGTACTCATAGATATATACAATATTGAAAATAGGTGATAGACCTAATGTCTCTAGTAACTCCACTTCATATGCATTTTTAGAATCAAACTTCCTTACAATATTACATGGTCCAAACTTCCCCATCTCCATATTATTATATGTTCCAACTAGAAATCTATCCTTCCTCAGATATACCATCACTTCATCTGCAACAAAAAATTCCTTATGTCTTCTTTCCTCATCTTCCTTCTCCTTATACTTAATATTCATATCATGCAAGTCTTTCCAGACTTGATTATGCAATGTCTCCATGAATCCTACAAATCTTCTACCTCTACACTCCTTTTTTCACCCTACTAATGTCCCCTAGTTATACAACGCCTTTGGGATGTACTCCTATCATAATCTCAAATAGTGTTTTCCTTGAACTCCAGTTCACTAAATTATTGTATGCAAACTCTTCTTGTCGTAGAACTATGTCTGATTTCTTGCCTTATCTCTAACAAAACATCTCAACAAGTTATGCAAAATTCTATTTACAAATTTATTTTTTCCATTTGTTTGTGGGTGATATGTTACACTAAATTTCAAATTTTTCTTCATCTTCTTCAAAAATATCCTCCAAAATTATCCAATGAATTTGGTTTCCCTATCTGAAACTATACTCCTAGGTAATCTGTGCAATATCACAATCTCCTTCAAAAATAAGTCAGCAACATGCACATCATTGTTAGTCTTCTTGGAGGGAATGAAATGTGCCATTTTAAAAAATATTTTCACAACTACCATTCTAAAATAATATCCTCTTTGTGTTCTTGGTAATCCCAGTATGAAATTCATGATTATATCTTCCCAAGGTCTCTCTGGTTCTATCAAAGGTTTGTACAATATAATATACTAACTACTCCCTTTTGCTACTTGACAAATTCTACAATTTTGAACACACTTCCTAACATACTCGTATATCTGTAGCCAAAAATAATGTTCACTCACCAAGGATTTTATCTTATCAATTCTAAAATACCTTGCTAATCTACCACTATGCTTCTCCTTAATCAGATTCTCCCTCAATGAACTCTTTGAGATAAAAAATTGATTTCCCTTAAACAACAAATCTTCCTAGATGAAATAATCTACCCATTGGCTTTGTTCTATCACTATTGGTTCCTTACATGCTCTCCAAGATTTGGAAAAATTTGGATCATTCTCATACATATTTTTTAGTTCTTCAAAACCCAATACTTCTATCCTTGTCGTTGTCATCAAATTCTTTATTTTTCTCAATGTATCTACAACATTGTTTGACTTACCACTCGTATGCTTCAACACAAATGTATAAATCTATAAAAACTCAACCCATCTCATATGTCTCTGGTTCAACTTCCTTTGACTATTCAAATATTGTAAAGCTTGATAATTAGTGTACAACAAAAACTCCTTAAGAAACAAATAATGTCTCCACTTCTTTAAGGCTAGAACTATGGCATAGAATTCTTGATCATAAAAAAAATCTTCTTCTAGAATCATTCAACTTCTCACTGAAATAACCTATAGTTCTTCCTTCTTGGATCAAATCTTCTCCTATTGCATTTCCACTTGTATCACAATCAACTTGAAATACTTTATCAAAATTAGGCAATGCTAACACTGGTTGCTCTGTCACCTTTTACTTCAACAATGCAAAACTTCTTTCTTCTCTGGATTTTCACTTAAATTTCTTCCTATCTCCTCTCATTGTTTATGTCATAGGTGTACAAATGATACTAAATTTTTTGATAAATTTTTGATAGGAACTATCCAATCCATGGAATGATCTTACCTCTCCAATGTTTACCAGTGTAGGTAAATCAACTATTGCTCTAACCTTCTCAGGGTCCATCTTCAATCCTTGAGAAAAAATAACAAAACCAAGATACACAAACTTTGTCTTCATAAAGTTACTTTTCTTGGTATTAATCAACAACTTCTCTTCTCTTAATTTTTGCAATACTTGTATGATGTGCCACAATTTTTTTCTCTAGTCTTACTAAAAATTAGAATATCATTTAGATAAGCAATGGCATACTTACCCAAGAATTTCTTTATAACCTCACTCATCAATATCATGAAAGTGATAGGTTCATTAGTCAATCCAAAGGGTATTACTAACCACTCAAACAATCCTTCATTAGTCTTAAATGCAATCTTCCATTCATCTCCTTCTTTGATCCTTATCTAATGGTATTCACTCTTTAAGTCAATCTTTGTGAAATATTTTTCTCCACTCAAAATTCCATAATCTCATTCATCCTTAGAAATGGGAATATGTACTTTATAGTGATCCTATTGATTTCTCTTGAATATATACACATTCTCTAATCTCCATATTTCTTTGGTGCATGTATAGTAGGTACCACACATGGGATTAAAATTTCTCTAATCAATCCTTTCTTCAACAACTCTTGTATCTATCAGTTTAACTTTGCACTCTCTCTCAATTTCATTTATGTGTTTCCTTTTTTGGAAAACTTGATCCCAATATTAGATATATATGATGACTAATACTTCATATTGGGAGTAAGACATCTAGTACATTCTCTGATATGATGTCTTCATACTATATCAATATTTTTTCCACTTTTGTATGTGGTGGATCCACTCCCTTTGTTGTCTCTAGACTACCACCCTTCTTTGGAATTAATGAAAAAAACATATTTTCATGCCTTAATCCATCCAAGAACTCCCTTCCATCTACCAAACATAGTTTGATAGTTCTACAAACTTCACTTTTATCTTCTTCCTCCAAATGTATCAACTTAATTATCTTTCCATTAGAATTCACAGTATAGGTGTTCCTTCTTCCATCATGAATTGTTTTCTTATCATATTTCCATGGTCTTCTTAACAGTAAATGACATGCATCCATAGGCATAATATCACACAACACTGTTGATAGTGTAAAAAATTGTGAGGGGGGTTAAATCAGTATTCAATAAAACCATTTAGATGTAAACCACCCAATTATTAAAGCACATATGACTACTAACTAGAATGAAGACATTGAAATAAACATCATAACACAAAACACATCAACCCCATATTTTTACATGGAAAACCCAAATGGGAGAAAGCATGGTGAGGATTAGCTCACAATATAATATATCCATATATATAATATTACAGGGCTCACTGCTAGGACTCACTATCCTTAGAAAGCTAACAACCAAAATATATAATGAAATGGCTAACCTCCAAGATACAAAAGATATGGCTCACTACCAAGAGTGTGAAGTGATGGAATGCACCTTCAATGTGTTTTGTTTAGTTCCAATGAGGCTTTGAATGTGAAGTATTGATCAACATAGTAGTCACATAACAATTCTATTTTGATCCTTGTCTCCTTCCACAATATGATGCTCGCAACTGATAAATCATTTAAGCTTGCACATCCTTTCCCATTTTTGTACACACTTATTCACATCCTCACTCTCTCCCTTCAACTCCAGAAAGTCATATGTATATATACAATTATATTTCATACATCAATTAGGTTGACCTAATTAGATGTAAGCAAACCAAACAAAAATAGCTCATGTCGGCACCAAATAATATTTAAAATTTTTTTATCCATGTGGTGTATCATATCAAGTTAGCATAGTTCTTTAAGGGATCCAACTAATAGTTGCATGAAGTACAATTATTCATCTTAATACACGCCATATATTAGGTCAACCAAGAATAGGAACTAATCACAAAAACTCCAAACCAACACACACTTCAAGTAACACACTTTCAGGATCCAACATTACTTCAATTTCTCATCACATTAACATCAAGGAGATCACCATTAGAACTACAGCACTAGAATGTTCTTTCTAAGAATATGCAGAGTCTCCCACACTGGCATACTAACCAGAAAAACAACTATAGTGTATAGAGTTAAACTCTGTCATTGGTAACTTTCTGTACACAACACAAAACCTCTCAAGATCCTGGATATAGTTGTTTGAATGATTCATAATAATGAGATTAAGATAGTAGAGTCATATCTCATCTTGCAATGAATTCTAGACTTAAAAACCAATGTATTGGCTCAATAGTAGAGAACGTTTCTAGTAGAGATCAACTTTTGGTATACCAACTATGTTTCCCACCATGTTTCCATAATTTTAGCATCAATGACAACACAAGAACAATCAAAACATCCTAAATACACTTCATGCTCATGTTGCAAGGTTCCCATATTTCCAACAATCTCCCCTTTCGCATTCATGGAAACATGCATATCAAAAACATTTTTATCCCAATAAAATACAACTAAATGCTCCCCCTTAAAAAAATATTCTTGTCAAAAATGTTTTTCCTTTATCTATCTATCTCTTCCCCTTTGACATCAATGGAAAAGGTCATGAAAGGGTCTGGTATAATTCCTCAAACATGTATGTACACAGAAAATAATTAATCAAGAACCATGAAACAATGTTAACTTGAGGAAGAAAAAGCTTTGAGATTTTTTAGGATATCTTCCCATTTAGATTTTCCTTCTTCCCATGATCCTATTGTGCTCACAAGAGTATTGTATAATATTTCAAGCTTGGTCAAAGACTATACCATCTTTCAAATTATTAGGGCTGAGACTAAATTTTGATAGATTACCAGTATTGTCAAGAGCACTGGATACAGGTATGTGTCTGATTTTTACCATATCTTTGAGTGTCACAAACTTCTTAATTACTTATGTTCTTTGATCCTATAGGGAAAATAATTTTTCCTATAGTTGCACAATGTAGCACCATCTTTGGTTGTCCCTATCATCTACCAAGCTATACACATTTGCTTGAGTACTCATTCAAGTTTCACTTTTCCTTATTTCATCTCTTACATTTAGTGTCCTATTGGACCAATTCAAATAGAAAGAAATAAACTCCTAAGATTCTTTCTCATGGTCTTGTACTTCCTTCAATTCCTTCACAACTCTGTGATGTGTGTCTACACATTTCTTCCTGATATCTTCTAAAATTTCTTTAGCAGACCTATTTCCTATTTTTTCTTCTAGTTTAGAGATGTATGCTTTCAAAGAGTTAATCATATTCCTAACATTTTTTACAATTGATACAGATGAATTGAAGCTGGCACTGAGGATTACATTCTACAACTCCTTTAATTCTTCTTGAATATTTATGCTTTCATGCTTATGTTGAGCTCTCTCTAATTCACTTCCTTTTGTGATTTCTTGTCTGATAACAACACCCTTTCTCTTCTTACCTATTCTTGTTGCACTACTAGAGGATTTAGTCATAGAAATTCCTTCTACATTAGGGTTCTTAGGGATTTCTAGAAGCATTTTTTCATAATGATCAATCTTAGCCTTGGTTACTTCATAATCTAGTTCATAAATCTACACCAGTCTCAATTCAATTGCTTCCATATAACAAAAATCTATAAAAAAAATAGGAAATTAATATTTCTGAAGTACTTCTCAATCACATTTTTCAGAAATGCTTGTTCTTCTATTCATTATCATTTGAAATATTCCAAAGAATGCAGCAAGAGTATTTTCTTGTGCATCTAAACCACCAATATTCTCCAACCAATTCCTAATCTGATGAGCTATTGGTTTTAATTTTGTCTAATCTATCCTTCCAAATATTGGTAACTCTTTCATAAAGTAAAAGAGTAAACAAATTTTTTAAGGTACCATATTAGAATGTACTTTTTTTTCTCTTCTTGATTTCTTTTAAGTTCTTCAATAGATGCAATTGAAGTATCTGATAAAGATCATAATCCACTCCATTCCTAACCATATCAAGAGCAGTGTAAATGCCAGTAGTAGAAACTGTATGGCCATTGCTTGGTAGGAAATTTTTGTGTCCAATAACCATTGCAACATACCAAATGACCGGACCTTCAATTGTAGTCAAAATGAGTTCCTTTCCATCTAGGGTTGCACCAATCATCTCAATTATCTCTTGTTCATTAATAGTCTTTCATATAGGAACTGGTCTAAAGGAACACAAACCAGTTACATTTCTTATAGCTTCTTTGGTTATTAAGTAAACAATCCTAATAGATTCATCATGAATCCTAATTAAATTCATTCAAATGTATTTCTTGTTGAATTCAAGCAATGGGGTTTTGTACCATACATCCAGCTTCTTTTCAACTAAGATTTTGTTTGCATCATGATTTTCTTCCAATTCATTCTTCAATAGAATACTTAAGCAAAATGGTGACATTTCCTCAATTTTACCATAAACATATGCATGAATGTCTTCAATGGGTACTAGCACTTAGGAGAAATGCTAGAAAATGTACCAACTGATTCTTCTAAAATATTTTTTAGAGAATAATTCCTTAATTTTATTTGCAATCTATTTGAAATATCCATGGCATAAAATTGAGATAATTTTTAAGCATAATACCTCTATAATTTACAACAAAGAATATAATTAGATGTTTAGCTTCTAGAGCATGCTTTGAATCCACTTCAATTTACTCTTCCTTCATCGGATCCTAAAACTATGTTGTATGGAATTTATCTAGTTTCTTCAATATTCTTCTGCATGCTTCTCCTTTTTCACAAATGCCTTTTGATGAATGCAATTTCCTTCATACTTCTGAATTTAATTCTTTCATTTCAAATGCTTTTGCAATAAATGATTCAAATTGTAAGTAGATCACCTCAAAATTTGTGTACACTTCCATCCTTTCAAATTTTGCGACATTCATTCTTCACACATGTGTCTAAAAATTCCTTTCACATGAAGTCTTGAATTTGTAACCTTATTAAATGCACTTATGTTATGATATGAAATCATACAGCAATGACGGGTTTATTATAAAAAAAAATTATTGTTCCCCCTTTGTCATTACCTGAATCAAAATTTGACAGAAATATCTGCACCGGAGGATGGCACAGATAAAACTGATGATCCTAGTTCAACTTTCTTAAATTCTCCTTCCTTTCTCTAATCTCTTTTCATTTCCTTTCTTACTTCTTCTGGGTCTATAATTGGTTCATGTATCTTTTTTGGATAGTTAATTTTAATGCTTCTATTTTTGCAATCTCTAGCAAAATGTTCTGGATTACTACAGTCATGACAAACAGCATTCTTCCATCAAAATTTTCTTTTATTTAATCTATATTTGCACTGATTTTCCCTATGTCCAAATAAGTTGCAATGATAATAGTAGCCATTAAATGATAAAAATACCTTTTTCAACTTTTGACTTCTACATTCCATAACCTTATGTCCAATCTTCTCTCACTCAAAAAATTTGCTAGAGAATGATAAAGTATCATTCATTCTACTTTTGTAGTCTTTTTCCTTGTATCGAAATTTATTACAAAAATAATAGACACCATTAAAAGATAAATACCTTTGAGCATTAAGTTGTCTAATGAGAATCCTTTCAGTATTTCTTCTATGATTCTTGAATTGTCCATCATTACATTGAATCTTCATGTTAGGAGGTCGGTTCACCTTTGAGCTTTTTCCTTCTTCAAACCCTAAACCATTTTATCCTTTGTAGGTCTCTAAGAAATTACCAACTCATCAAGCATTGCAATGCTTGCCTTGAATTTATCCTCATGTCTTTTTTCCTTTTCTAGATCTGATTTCAGAATTTCCACAAGCTTTGTACATTCATCCACCTTCTTTTGAATTTCAACTTCCTGTCAGTCTTCAATTCTTTCCTTTTCTTCCATTTTTTCTAGCATTCCAGTGATATCATCATATGCCTTTTTTAATTGATCACTGATTTCCCCATTTCTTTCCCTCTGATCCTTAATACACTTATTTGCTTCCTTCATCATGTCCTTCAAATCTTCATTTTATTTTGTATACTCAGTAGATATTTCTTTAAGAGGAATAAAAAAATTATCTTTCATAAACTCAAATTCTGGGACCTTCCTCAATCTGTTAGACTTCTTTAGAGGAACCAAGCTCTGATAGCAATTGTTGATAGTCTAGAATATTGAGAAGGGGCATGAATCAGTATTCCATAAAACCATTAGAAGTAAACCACCCATTTATTAAATCACATATACTAGAATGAAGAAATTGAAATGAACATCATAACACAAAACACATCAACACCAATTTTTTTTGTGGAAAACCTAAAATGGGAAAACACATAATGGGGATTATCTCACAATATAATATATCCAAATATAGAATATTACAGAGCTCACTACAAGGATTCACTATCCTTGAAAGGCTCATAACCATAATATACAATAAAATAGCCAACTACCAAGATACAAAAGATATGGCTCACTGCCAAGAGCATCAATTGATGGAATGCACCTTCAATGTGTTGTGTTCAATTTCAATGAGGATCTAAATGTGAATTATTGCTCTACATAGCAATCACATAACAATTTTTCTTTGATCCTTGTCTCCTTCCACTATATGGTGCTCACAACTGATAAATCATTTAAGCTCACACATCCTAAAAGTTCCCCTTTTCAAACACACTTATTCACATCCTCACTATCTCCCTTCAACTCCAAAATTCTTATGTATATATAAAAGTATATTTCATACATCAATTAGGTCGGCCTAATTGGATGTAAGCAAACCAAACAAAAATAACTCATGTCGGCACCATATAAGATTTAAGATATTTTTATCCATGTGGTGTATCATATCAAGTCGGTTTAGATCTTTAAGGGATCTAATTAACAACTACAAAGTATAATTATTCTTCTTAATACACACCATATATTAGGTCAGCCAAGAATATGATCTAATCACAAAGACTCCAAACCAACACACACTTCAAGTAACACACATTTTGGATCCAACATTACTTTAGTTTCTCATCACATTAACATTAAGAAGATCACCATTAGAACCACAACACTGAAATGTTCTTTCTAAGAATATTTGGAGTCTCTCACCTAGCATAGTGACCAAAAAACTAATTGTAGTGTACAGAGTTAAACTCTGTCATTGGTAACTTTATGTACACAACACAAAACTTATCAAGATCCTAGATATAGCTATCTAAATGAGTCATAATAATGAGATTAAGAGGGAAAAGTCATATCTCATCTTGCGGTGAATTCTGGACTCAAAAACCAATGTACTAGCTCAACAATAGAGAACACTTCCGGTATACCAAATATGTTTCCCACCATGTTTCCATAATGTTCACATCATTTACAACACATGATCAATCAAAAAATCCTAAATACACTTCATGATCATGTTGTAAGGTTCCCATATTTCCAACAACCCCCCCCCCTTGGCATTGATGGCAACATGCATATCAAAAAAAAAATTATCCTAGAATAAAATACAACTGAATACTCCCCCTTTCAAGGTTAATCCTTATTCAACTTATTAACCTTATTCTCAAATATTATCATTAATCATGAAAGAATAAAAGAAAAAAACATCAAAATCACACATAAACACCAATATTTTTCCATGGAAACCCTATTAGGGGAAAAACCATGGTGGAGATCAGTCCACAAGATTATACCTTGTTAAAAGTATAAGAGAATATGAATGGGAAATGCAAATGCATTTAGGCACACTACCTAGAGCTCACTACTCAAATACAAAATAGACTTACTACCCAAAGGAAGACACATTGTCTTATAGAAAGTTTCTAATTAAATCCATTAGACTTTGAACTAAGAAAATAGCATCTGCTAATGCCTAGTTACAATTTTGATTAAGCACATGAACACTTCTCCACTCTTCTCCACTCTTCTTCACTCTTCTTCACTCTTCTGCTCTACCTTCAAATGATCACAAGCACAACGATAATTTACACACACACCTCCTTCACTATGCAACACAGATAGATCACGAACTAGAAACATCCATAAGCATTATGAAACATCATAGAAGCATTTGTAGCAACTGAACTAACTAAAAACACATGATCTTCATTCAACAACACAAACTAAAGTAGCAGAAAAACTGTTGGAATACAAATCTTCATAACTCAATCAAATCTTCATGCTAATCTTAGAAACTTGACATGGATAAACTAGATATACTCCAAAATAAACCCTTTATTCCACAACCTCATAACAACAATGACCTGAACACACCGACGAAAAGAACTTCACTTCACCACTGACAACTTGTAGCACTTCTTTCACAATTTTCAATATCCTCGACATATACAACTTCTAATGCAACAATTCTAATAGTGTTGACATCAATGAAAACCACATATCAATAACACACCACAACATCCAACAATCTCCCCCATTGGCATTGATGACAACACATGATGTGAAAAATACCATCAACACAACTACACTTACTCCTCCTTAGGTTTTGACTCTTCTTTCCTCAACTACTCCTCTCCCACATGACTCTTCTCTCCTAGAAATATTTTTCACATTTCTCTTCTCCCCCTTTGACATAAATGGAAAATATCTCTTCTATACAAGCTTTGAACCACATATATGAACACCTAAACTTCTGAACATATGACTACTCCCCCTAAGTAGCAGGCACCACAAGATCAATCTAGATCAAAATATGATCATGAAATGCATAGATTGATGCAAATCAATGCATCCTTAGTTTCTATTAGGTGGGGTAATCACCCATAACTTCCCTCTGAGATACCCAAAAGTATCCTTAGGCAATGGCTTTGGTAAATATGTCTACAATCTACTCCTTAGTAGGCACATACTCCAATCTAACTTCCTTTTCACTGACTTTCTCTCTCAAAAAGTGGAACTTGCTAGATATATGCTTGGTCTTGGAATGCATCACCAGATTCTTAGAAATGTTAATAGCACTTGAGTTATCACTGAATATAACAATAGGATCATCATACACAATTATGATATCTTTCAACATCTGTTTCATCCACAACACTTGAGTAAAATTATTAGCAGCAACAATTTATTTTGCCTCTACAGTAGATAAAGAAATGGAATTCTTCTTTATTCTTAACCATGAAATTAGCTTTTTCCCCAAGAAAAGTGCTACATGATAGTACTTTTCTTTTCATTCACATCTCCTACCCAATTAGCATCAATAAAGGCACTAAAAGTAATATCATCATCTTTAGGATACCATAGACTAAAATCAACTATCCCCTTCAAGTATCTAAAAATACTCTTCACAGTGGTCACATGAGATTCTTTAGGATCAACTTGAAATATAGCAACAATACATACAACATTCATGATAGTAGGCCTAGTTTGAGTCAAATAAAGAAATCCACCAATAATTTATTTGTATCTAGTCTTATTTTCCTTTAGAGAATCATCATCAGTTGTCAACTTGCATCTAGTCACCATGGGTGTACCAACTAGCTTTGAATATTCCATACCAAATTTCTTTAGCAATTCTTTCACATGCCTCTACTAAGATATAAAAATCCCTTTATCTAACTGAGTAATTCTGAATCCCAAGAATAATTTCATCTCTCCAATCATTGACATCTCAAATTCACTATGCATCTCATTAGAAAACTTCATACACAAGCTATCATCTCCTCCAAATATGATATCATCAACAAAAAATTCCACAATCAAATCTTTATCATCATTCTTGAAATACAGATTACTATCAACAGTACCTACATAGCTAAATCCAAGCTTCACCAAATACTTATCCAATCTAGCATAACATGCTCTAGGGGCTTGTTTGAGTCCGTATAATGCTTTATTTAATTGGGAAACCATATCTCCCTAATCAGTCAACTAGAATCCACCAGGTTGCTCAAAACACACCTCTTCTTCCAATTCACCATTTAGAAAAGTAGACTTGACATCCATTTGATAAACTCTATATTCTTTATAAGTAGTATAAGCAAGAAACAATCTCACAACTTCAATTCTAGCAATAGGGGAAAATGTTTCTTCAAAATCAATACCTTCCATTTATGAATATCCCTTACATACCAGTCTTGCTTTGTTTCTAACCACTTCACCTTTTCCATTCAGTATATTTTTAAAGACGCATTTAGTTCCAATAACATTATTATCCATAGGTCTAGGAACAAGAATCCATGTATCATTCTTTTCAATTTGTTGTAATTCCCCTTTCATTGCTTCAACCTAATGTTTCTCTTTGCATGATTCATTCACATTGTTAGGATCATTCTTTGAAATCAAACAATATTCTTCTACAATTCCTCTCCTAGTCTGGAAACTTTTGTTTTTATCACCTATGATTTGATCCTATGAATTATTCAATCTTACATGCCTTGGAATCTTCTTAAAATGGTCTTCAATTTTAGGCTCTTTTGATCTCTCTTCTATTCTTCCAACAGTTTCTCCTTCCTCTTGATCTTCTTGATTCACCAGAATGATTTGCACTTGATTTGAGTTCTGACCTTGCTTTCCTTTGCTTGTACTATCATTCTAATCATCATAATCATATCCATAGGTTTTGGATAGTGCACCAAAGTCTTCATCAACCTTAACATTTTCACTTTCAGCCATTTTCTTCAATCTTTTATTGTAACACCGGTAGGCCTTACTCTTAGTAGCATAACCCAGAAAGATTCCTTCATCACTCCTAGCATAAAACTTTCATATATCTTCATCTCTTTTGATATAACACTTGCTTCCAAAGATATTGAAATATATAATAGTAGGTTTTTGACTAGTCCATAGCTCAAAAGGAGTCTTACCAGTATCACCATTGATTTGTACTTGGTTAAGTGTGTACACAACAATACTCATAGCTTCTCTCTAGTAGATATGAGGTACATTTCCTTCTAGCACATGGTTCTAGCAACATATAGAATTATTATATTCTTCCTTTCTATAGCTCTATTTTGTTGAGGGGTCTGCAATGTAGATAACAATCTCTTTATTTCATGCTCTTCACAGAAAGAATTAAACTCACTAGAAGTGAATTCACTACATTTTTCTAATCTTAGACATTTAATCTTCAAACCTGTGTCTATCTCAACCATAGCCTTAAAGATTTTGAACTTTTCCAGAGCTTCAAATTTCTCCCTTAAGAAATTAGCCCACATCATCCTTGAATAGTCATCCAACAATCCATTTGAACTCTGTTGTTTACTCTAAAATGAAATTCTTGTTTTGTTTTCTAATATTCATTACATGTGGCATTAGTAGGTTTCATCAACTTAGGAAGATCTCTCACAGACTTAGTGGAACTTATCTTGACCATATTATCAAATTTAACATGACACATTCTCCAATGCCACACTAAATTTCATCTATTTGAGCAATCAAACAATTTTTACTAGTAGCACTTAGGTGGAAAATATTACCTTTTTTTTTGTACCTAATGCAATCACATTTCCATAATTTCCCAATATTTTTCACTTTTCATCCATGAACTAAAGATTGTATCCCTTATCAACCATCTTTCCAACACTTAAAAAATTATGCTTCAAACCTTCAACATACAAGACATCATCATTGTTATGCTTACCACCAAGAGAAATGCATCCTCTTCCACAGATCACACCAACTGTATTATCACCAAATATCACAACACCACCTCATACTTTTCCAAATTCATAAACTTACTTTTATCTCTTGTCATATGATGAGAACAACCACTGTCAATTACCCATTCATCTTTCTCTTCAACTTGAGTAGCTAGGGGTTTCTCTACATTTGTACAACTAGCTGATTTAGTAGACATGAGATTATTTTCCTTGATAGCAATAAACACAAATTCATCTTCACTTGCATTTTATTTGTCAGATTCATCATTTGTCATTCCTTCATCAGCAGCATAGTAACACTTCTTTTGGAATTTAGGCTTGTTATATCTTGTCTTGGAAACTCTCTCAAGACACCTTGATGCAAAATGACCTATCTTATTACAAGAGAAACATTTAATAGGTAACTTTCATTTATACTTACCTTTTCCTCTAGCTTCTCTTTTCACAATCAATGCTTCAAGTTCTTCAAGTTATATTTCTTCTTCATCAAGCTGTCTCATTTCACCCTCATACTTGAATGTCTTTCTAGATGAACTTTCACCCAAATCATATCTTTGTCTATCTCTTCCAAAAGTAGTAGCCTTGAATGCAAATTCAACCTTAGGATGTGCATCACCAAATTCACTCAACCCAAAAGAAGTAAGCTTACCAATCAACATATCTCTTGTAACATTTGTCACAGTTCAAAGCTCTTCAATAGCACTAGCCTTGACTTTGTAGGAATCAAGAAAGGATCTAAGCAATTTAGTAACAATATCTAATTCATATATCTAACCACCAGCACATCTGATACCACACACAAGTTCATTCACTCTTTGCATGAAAGTAGTAACATTTTCATCATCACCCATTTTCAACTTTTCATATTTCCCTTTCAGACTTTGTAGCTTAGCAATATTCACATTAGCATCACCTTCATATAAAATCTCCAACTTTTTCCAGATCTCATAAGTAGTCTTCAGATCCATCACATTTTTCATATAAATATCAGTCAAAGCACTCAACAATGCCTCCTTAGCCCTAATATTAGCCCTAATATTATATTCAATAGTCAGCCCAAAACAAATAAAGATTATTCATACAAGTAAACCAAGGTCAGCTACAACATAGTGAAGATTGAAAATAACATCGTCAAACATGAAACACTTCAATTAATTACTCCTCAAAGATCCACAACACGCTTCAACACCTTGTCGGCCAAGAACATGAAAAACGTGAACACACACGAGAAAATCTCGGATCTCGGATCACAAGAACAACAATCAATGCAAATGTGCAACATAGATAGAGAATGAACTAGAAACATCCACAAGCATCATGAAACACTAGAGAAGCATCCACAACAACTAAACTAATTGAAATCACATGATGCTCATTCAGGAACACAAACTAAAGTAACAAAAAAATTGCCAGAATACAAATCTTAATAACTCAATCAAATCTTCACGTGGATCTCAAAATCTTGACGTGGATAAACTATATATACTCCATAGAAAACCCTTTAGTCCAACACCTCAGAATAGCAATGCCCTAAACACACCAATAGAAAGAACTTCACTTCAGCACTGACAACTTGTAGTACTTCTTATTACAATTTTCTAAATATTCTTGACATATATAGCTTCTAATGCAACAATTCTAATAGTGCTGACATCAATGACAACCACATATCAGCAACACACCACAACATCCAACAAGATCAAGGCCTCATTGAGTCCAATTTATCATGAATTGTTACCATATCAAGCAAGGAAAAGGCATCTTTTTTCTATGTTACATTTAGCCTCCACTTTAGTGAGAGGATGAACTTGCTTCAAACTCAGACTAAATTAGACATTCAAGAAGGGTCCAATTGTACCAATGTGGATGAAAAAGGATGACAAAGATGAGGGGAAGCGATGAAGCCCCTAGGATCCAAGATCCTAAGTCAAACCAACATGAGTGTTAAAGGACACACACAAGGTGACTAATTTGTAGTAGAACAACATACATGATCATTCAATGGCAATAACTAGAAGGGAGAAAAAAGTGAAAATAAAAAGGTGGATCAAGCTTCGACCATTTTTCCAACATGTTGTGGATCAAATCTAGGTTATTTGTCCAAGAAAATGCATGTACTCACTCTGAGGCGACAAAAATCTAGGTTATTTTTCCAAGAAGTCCTAAAAGGTGAGAAACATACACTCATGGTTGGTATGTACTCACACACATGTGAGTGGCTATGGGGAAATTCATTCCTCGAAATGGGCTTCCCACTCAACCATACCAAAGTTATACCTCCTGATAACTTTAATAAGGTGCCACACAGGAAAATGATTTTCAAGCTCTATGAGGTAAGCAAAAAAATTTATGCTTGACTCTCATAGGATGGACCATAGACATGCAAGTTGTATTATGCAAGATGTCCATATAAAAATTGTTGTAAATGTAAAAATAGTGTAAGGTATGCTCAAAGTGATTTTTCTTAGTTTGTGCAAGGTCTCATCTTAGCGAACATCGTGCTTAATGTTTCCAAGAGAGCATGTGTCAAAAGAAGTATCACTCTCTTGGAGGGAATCAAGCCCAATGACTCCACCAAGAAAAGGACACATCTCAAGAAGAAATAAATCACACAATAAAATGTGAGTGGTGATGTATGCCCCCACTTTAAAGAAGTTGTGAGCACCAGTACTGTGAGCAATTGCTTTAAAGTAGAAGAAGAAAACATGAGAGCTTATGTGGAAAGCCCTATACCAAGTCATATGTTTCCAATAAGCTACATCATGAAAAAGAGTATTATGTCACATGTGGCAAATCCTAAGGCATGTCATCCACATCCCAAGCTTGCTCATATATGTTCATGAAAGTTTAACAACTAGCCAAGAAAGACATTGACTAGTGACATATAAGGAAAAGGCTACATAACCCCTTTACCCCACTTAGTGCAATACAAAAGTTAGCCAAAATGATTAATGAAATGCATGCCAAAGTGAAAATTAGCATCAATTACAAAAATTAGGTGCCCCCCAAATAAGGAAGAACACCAAACTCCCTAAGATGTTGGATTTTACTACTCAAATCCTTACATTCATTAGTGGAATGACCATGAAATCTATGATAGGCACAAAATGAAGTCTTGTAATAGCATTTCTTTCAAGTTATGTGAGGAAGGGATATCAAGTAATTTTGGAGGAGTCTCAACAATATATCTTCTTGATTAATGGGAGAAGGTAGGTTTGTGGGTCATGGTAAAGATACATCTTACTTAGTATTAGTTGGCATACCTACCCAAGACTCTTTACATTGTGAGATTTTTTTCTCTCCTTTAGAGGAGGGTGTAAAATCTAGCTAATTCAAATCATTAATTTTTTTTGAGATGACATTGAAATTAAGCGAGGATGTATTTGCTTGTTTGATGTTTTGGAAAGGAGAAGTTTCAAGACCACTAGTTTCGATGAGTTCGGGGTGTTTTATAGTTAAAATGGACTTTGAAGCATGTTGTGTGAGAGTTTTCATTTTGAGTGAAGGTTTGTAAATTTCTATCAAAGGAAAATATCCAAGAGCATGAGTTGTTTGTTGTGTGATAGGATCAATAGGGTTGTGTATACCTTGTTCATTAGCACCACATTCTTTTCCACTATATTCAAGTTGTTTCATAAGTTCATAACTTTTTCCATCAAGCTTTTTCATTGCTTTTGGATCAGGTGGTGGTTGGTGATAAGCATCATCAAAGGTGGTTGTGTAATTTTTTTTGTTGTCTAAATTTGTTGAGGTGGAAGTGAACCATAGATTTTTGGCGCCCTAGTCCTTTCTAGCACTTCTAGGGTTTTTCACCTAAAAGGAGAAAGAAGGGCCAAAATATCTAGCTACGCTCACTCAAATTAAGATGTATATGATTTTATTAAGGCTAAATGGAATGATATAAATGAAACTAAGCTAATTAATTGATTTATTATGAATGCAAAACCTAAGAAGCAAGTGATGTTTGAAAACACATTGTGTAATGCAAGAACACTTGGAAATGAATGCAAAACTAAACAAAAATAAAAAAACTAAATATGTGCACCTGGAATGTGGATGAAGCTTGGAAATGACATTTGAAATGTTTTTAATGCTTATTTTCAGGCCAAGAGGGACTAATTCGTCATTCTGGGTGAATCAGACTGAGTTCTGCAAAACCATGTCAAAACCTATTTCTAACAAAAGGGTATCTAAAAATGGAGAAAACTCAAAATTGACCTGGAAGTGGGACTCATTCACCACTCATGGAGAATGAGTCCACTTTTTAATTTATAATTATTCAAAGGTGGATTCCAGAGCTTCTTATATGCACTTTAGCTCTCTACAAGTGAGTGCTTTTGAAACTCTGATTTCTAAACCTAAAAGTGACTTTTATTGATATTTTGACTTGTTGAATGAAGAGAATATTTGAATAATCTTGAAACTTTATCTTTAATGATTTGAAAGCTTCCAAGAGTCCTAAATCTACAAACACACAAGGCAAGAGAGAGAAATGTTGAATGTTAGGGCATGGGGTTTTCCTTGGTCAAACCCCTTTTAGGTAATTACACCAAAATGATGAAAGAATGGAATGAAACATGCAATAATGAGGTTTATTACCTTTCCATGATGTTTGATCTTGAAATTATGCAGCAATGGAGGAAGATTCAACCCTTGAATGTCTTTAGAAGCTTCCTTGATGACTTGTAATGATGAAGCCCTAACTTGCTTGACTTGAGATGGAAGATTGGTGGATGAATAATGAATTGAATGGGGAGATGTAAAATGAGGAGAAAAAAACTTATTTATACACACTTTTTCCTTAGTTTAATCCGATGATACCTCATGACAAGCCGACATAAGGTAAGTTTGAATAAAAACTTGAAAGAAAATTTGAAATATTTTGAAATTGGAGCCAAGAGGGACTCATTTGCCACCCATGGTGAATGGGTCCTACCTTGGACATGAAAGTGAGCATCAAGAATTAAGTTGAATTTAATGTTGTTTGTCAGGTTTACATTCAAAAATACACTTAATTAAGCCTTATAAGGGCATAAAGGGATCAAATAAAGCACAAGAAACGTGTAAATAGTGAAATTAAGCCTAGAAAAGTATGAAATCTTGTTACAATACTTTACAACACTTTAGAATATGACTTGATGATGAATAAAAAGGTAATACTTAAATGCGAAGAGTTTATAAAAGTGGAGAAATGTGTTACAACACTTCACAACACTTTTACAAGACATCAATAAAAACATGTTATTCAATTTGCAAGGGTCCAAGACCTAGTGTGGATGTGAAAAACACCTCACAACACCAATTCAAGGCCCTATTAAGTTCAATTTATCCTAAATTATTCCCATGTCAAGAAAAGGGCACTTTTTTCTATGTCACATTTAGCCCCCACTTTAGTGAGAGGATGAACTTGCTTCAAAATCACACTAAAGTAGATAGTCAAGAGAGATCTAAGTGTTTAGATGCAGATGAAAAATAATGAAAAATATCAAAGGAGGTTGCACAAGCTCCCAGGATCCAAGATCCTAAGTCAAACCATCAAGATACAAAATCATGCAATGGCAAGGAAGAAGATGAAAATGAAAAAGGGGTGTCAAGCTTTGATCATTTTTCCAGCTAGTTGTGAATTAGACCTAGGCTTGTTTGTTTCAAAAATAAAATGCATACTCACTCTGCGGTGATGAAACTCTTTGTTGTCTATTAGGTGAGAAATCCACAACATGTTCACTTTGAGGCCACAAAACTTTTGATTGTCCGTGGGGTGAGAAATCCCAAAGGTGAGACACATATGCTAGTTGGTATGCACTCAAACACATAGGTGACTATGTGGAAACTCATGCCACTAAATGGGCTTCCTGCTAACCCATATCAAAGTTATGCCTCCTGATAACTTTAACAAGGCACAACAAAGGAAAATGGTTTTCAAGCTCTATGAGGTAAGCAAAACTTTGTATGATTGACACTCATAGTCATTGTTAATACAAGATAGTGCAAGGATTGTTCAAAGGGATTTTTCTTTTTTCATCCAAGGTCTCATATTAGGGGAAATTGTGCTTAATGTCTCCAAGAGAGGATGTGTTAAAAGAAATATCACGCTTTTGGAGAGAATCAAGCCCAATGCCTCTACCAAGAAAAGGGTGCATCACAAGAAGAAAGAAATCAAACAATGAAATGTGAGTGGTGATGTATGCCCCCAATTTAAAGTGGTTGCGAGCACCTTTACTGTGAGAAATTCCTTTAAAGTAGAAGATGATATGAGAGCTTACTCAGAAATCCCTATTCCAAGCCATATGTTTTTGAGAAGCTCTATCATGAAAAAGGGAAGTATGCCATATGCGAGCCAACTTAAGGCATTTCAATCACATCTCAAGCTTGCTCCTATGTTTTCATGAAATCTTAATGACTAGCCAAAGGAGGCAGCCACAATTGACATATGAGGACAAGGCTATCAAACCCCTTGCCCCCACTTAGTGCAGGACAAAGGTGAGCCAAAATTATTAATGAAATGCATGCTAGAGTGAAAATCAATATCAATTAGAGGAATTAGGTGCCCCCATATAGGGAAGAATACCAAACACCTAAAAAATATTAAATTTTGCGACTCAAAGCCTTACATTCATTAGTCGAGTGTCCATGAACTCTACGATATGCATATAATGAAGTCTTGTA
Source organism: Sequoia sempervirens (assembly GCA_007258455.2). NCBI lineage: Eukaryota > Viridiplantae > Streptophyta > Pinopsida > Cupressales > Cupressaceae > Sequoia > Sequoia sempervirens. Next base: position 80,185,587 of record VDFB02047397.1, on the reverse strand, counting down.
AAAGCATTTCTTTTGAGTTCTAGGAGGGAGGGTGATCAAGTGATCTTGGAGGAGTCTCAACAAGATGTTGTCTTGATCTATGGTAGAAGGTGGTCTTGTGGTTGGTGTGAAAGATACATCTTGCTTAGTAGTAGATGTCATACTTACACAAGCCTCTAGAGATTGCAAGATTTTTTTTTCTCCATTATAGGAGGGTAGAAAATCTAATGTATTCAAATCATGAATGTTTTGCAAGATGAAATTTACATTAAGCGAAGGTGTAGCTATGTGTTCCATTTTTGGTAAAGGATGATATTCAAAACCACTAGTTGTTAAGGATTATTTAGGAGTGTGTTGTGTGAGAATGCTGATGTTGAGTGAAGGTTTGGTGATCTCAGACAAAAGACAATAACCAAGACCATGAGTTGTTTGTTGTGTGTTAAGCTCTATAGGGTTGTGGATACCTTATTCTTGAGCACCACATCATTTTCCGCTCTATCCAAGTTGTTTCATGAGGTCATAACCTTTTCCATAAATTTTATTCATCGCTTTGGGATTAGGTGGTGGTTGATCATAAGCACCATCAAAGGTGACTATATTTTTTCTTCTTATCTAAAGTAGTGGAAGCAGATGCTTTCAAAAAGTCTTTCAAATTGTGTATTGACATTATTGTTGGTTGTTCTTTTTTCTCATTTTTCTTTTGTGTGAATATGTATTCGCCCATAAATGATGGTGTGAATTCTAAGGATCTCCAATCATTGCCAAATAATTTAGACATTGATTCCCCATTGTTTTGTTTAATTTCAAGAGGGTCTATGTCAAATGTTCAAATCAATATTTTCAAAGGACTTGTAGCTCCTTTTTCAAGGTGCAAGAAATTTTCAAGCTCGGGATCTACTTCAACTTTATAAGTGTTATTGTTATGGACATATTTGATTATATGATGAAGGGTTGAGGGAATTACATTCATATCATGAATCCATGGTCTTCCTAAAAGAAGATTATATGAAAGATCATAAGGCATGACATCAATAGGAGTTTGCAAAGTAGCCACCCCAACTATAGTAGGAAAAGTGATTACACCAAGTGGTTGCTTTGTTGTGTTATCAAATACTCTAATAGATATAGAATCAGGTTTTATTTGTCACTTGTAAACACGTAATCTATCAAGGAGATTCACACTACACACATTAAGGGTAGAACCATTATCAATAAGGGTTCACTTTATGCCTATCTAATTGTATCAAGCAATGATCAGGAAAGCTTCATTTTTCTTTTGTAACTGTAAAGGAGGGAGCTCATGTTTATGGAAAGTAATGTCTAGATTAGTTTTATTTGTTCGATAGATTAAATTTTCTACATCATTCATAGTTGTACCAGGAGGAACTGCAATTTGTTGTAAGGTTGTTTGAAGAATAGTGTGGTAATTTGGTGTGTTTTGAAGTAAATCCCAAAGGGAAATCTTGGCAGGATTATTCTTTAATTTTTTAAAAATATCATACTCATTTATGTGTGGGAGGTAACAAGGAGCACTAGGTGAATCAGGTAAAGGTAAAGAGGATGGGTTCGGTTGTGGTGGTTGCGGGTTATTTCAAGTGTTATATGTATGAGCAATGATATTATAACTCAACTGTTGTGATACATTATTTTGAGGTGGGTAGAGGATAAGTTCAGTTTTTTTTTTTAGTTTGTTGTTTGTGTGAAGGTAGGAGGAGAGTAAATTCAGGTTTAGGTGAAGGTTTATGTTAAGGGGGATAAAGGATGTGTTGAGGTTGAATAATGTTAACATCCCATAACAAGTGAGAGTCTTCATTGTCTTTGGAGGGCATGTTATCTTTGTCTTGGGTCATAATATCCTCCCTAGAAGGAAAGTTCATAGGAGAATGACAAACTACATGTTCATGACAATTAAGGTTTGGTTCATCCAAAATAACTTCATCACAACTAAGGGAGTTATTAAGGGTTGAATGTGTTTGATAATTGATAGTGTGGGTATTAGGGGAAGATTCTATTTGATTGTTGATATTTTCTAAGGTCTCATTCTCTTGTTCCATATTATCTACCCTACTAGGAGATAATGAATCAATTTGCAATTTATAATATTATGAATTTTTGAGAGATAAATTAAAATGACCTAATTTACTTGAACTGAAATGTGTGCTTTTGAAAATAATTTATTTGTATTCTTTATATTTTTATGTTGTAGCTAGACTGTACATAAAGTATCTTGTTAACAACTAGGTCACTTACACAAATAGGTCATTTATGTGGAAATTGAAGACTTGTAAGTTTTAGCAAGTAAATAGATCATTGCAATATTTTACTAACTCACCCAATGGGTAGTGATAGAAAATTGAAACACCAAAAGAAATGACTATGATAAGTTATTTTCCTCTAAGTTTGAGAGGGATATATCTTCCTTGTATGATGATATTTTTTAGTTTTAAATAATTTTAACCAAAAAGTACAAAAAAAAAAAAAAAATTATGAAAAGAAAAAAAAGAGCCTACACAAATATTAAATAGTAAATTATATTTTAATCCTATATACACTATTAACATACTAATGGACATTAACTAGTTTGCAACATGACTACACAAAGAAAATCAAAAGAAAATATTTTATACTAATGGATAGATTATTCCTCTTAATGACACACTAGTTCTAAAATATTCTTCTACCATCTTGATAAGATCACAATGTGCTAAGAGTTTTGAATATCCCTTTCAACTTCACCATCCATATTTCTTAGAAATTTTATCAATTAAAGGTATATTAATATGCCTAGAGAGGTGGAGATAGAGAGTCAACGAATGTTTGTTGGAATTTCCATGAAACTTGGTCGCAATTGTGACAAAATTCTCATGATGTTCCAACAATTTGGTAGAGGCATGCCACGTGTGTTATGGCTATTGTTCATCGCTAGACCGATGAAATTTTTGTCGATATTCTGATGAAAACTAGGTCCCTTTTCTACGGTGGCAACCAATGAAGTTCAGCTAGATTTCAACATTTTATAGCTCATCAAGAAACCAACAAAAAATTTCAATTGATTCATCGAATTCCAACAATAGTTTTTCGAAGTTCAACAAACTTTTGTCAAAGTGGAGTCAATTATAGTAGTGTGTATTATTTATCTAATCTATGTTAGCCATTTTAGAATTTTCTTAAAAATTTAACAAAAAATTGTTTACACGATCCCACTCTCCCCCACTTATGCCATTGTATACACCTATTAGTGTAACTAGAAAAATAGTATATAAATATATATACATCCTACCAACAATAAAGCATTATATAATTGCAAGGTTAAGACACATTTTCCCAACATGGTAGTCTTAAAAGTAAGATCTAGTTTAAACACTAATGTATTTGAAACACTAAAAAGAAAGTTGGGATGTGTAGGACTAGATAAGTTCACTAAAATAAAAAGGAAAATTAAATTTCCTTAAGGTTAATCTAGGATAATGCAATAAATGCATACAAATAGGAGTAAATCAACTTAGATTAAGATGGGTGGAAATCAAAACATGGATAAAATTCTATAAATTTCCTCCTAATACCAAACCTAGAACAACGCCTCTCTATTAGTGAGTAGCATTGGATTTAATGTTGCATTTATATCTTATTATAGGACAAGTCCATTCATTTAGACAATTGCTAAAAACTATACCTATGTTACAATCTTGTGTTAGCAATAAATAGTATTTTGTAAGCATCTAAGCATGTAGATTGTTTACTCTAATGCACCAATTTGAAATGTGTTCCTATTAGTTATTCTCTAGAGTTAATGAGGCAAACTAGATAAATTTTAATTTTAAAATTTAAATTGAAAAGGGACAGGTTCACATTTTTTGGGAAACCCTCACAACCATTGACTTTTGGGAAAGCAATCATTTCCAAATAACAAAAGACTAAATACGATAGATACATATATAACTAAGATAAAAACAAAGATATAAGACAAATATGTAAAAATATATGAATAAATAAATAGAATAAAGATACATACATAGAAATATATAAATAATTAGAAACTGAAAATGAAACTAACTTCTCAGAAAATTATACTATTTATCATTATATTTATTTATTTATGTTGGTGAGTGAAGTAGGGAAAGTCCTTTCTATTATTTAATATTTAGTGACCAAGTAAAAGATTTCAAAAAAGGCTTTTATATGGTTAAGTGAAACATATTAAGCTGACCAAGTTAGACATAAATATCAATCATAGTTAAATATACTTTGTCATCCATCCAAGCAGTAGTCGACATGTTTTATCGGTTCCTTCATCATGACATTGCAGTGTTAAGCATAATATTTTAAATATTTGAATATTATCTGAAATACTCTTTCAAATGAAAATAAACTCTACTCCTAGGGGTTGAATATGATGTTAATAGACCTAAAAGCCATGTTTTAAATAATTCATAGTTTAATAGTGCTTTATATTTGTAGTTGGATTATCAATGATTTAGAATATTTCATTTTGTAGTTGAATTTTCATCTAAGAATTAGAAAATGTCATGTTTTAAGAATTAGAACATTCATGTGTTATTGTTTAATATATGACATAAATAAAACTTTTGATATATATATATATATATCTATACACACACACACACACATATATATATATATATATATATATATATATATATATATATATATATATATATATATATATATATATATATATATCTACACATCTATATATATATATATATATATATATGGATCTGCAGGTAAACCCTGAACCAACATTGTACAACAATTGTTTTTTTAAAATAATACAAAGTAACATGCATTAACATTAAATACATTTACATTGCACATTAACAACTTAACTTTAAATCCTCTGGGGCATGCGAGGTTACTTTGCAAAACAACTACTAACAAAAATAAAAGATAATATTAAACAACTTAACCAATTATATTACAATAATCATTAATAAAAATACATCCATAAACCAAGAGTGAAAGTATCACTACATCCCATATTTCAATCATCTAGAATCATTTACATTAATGTTACAAAGGATCCTAACTATTACATCACCATTTAAACATACGATTACATGTTCTCAATAATGAGTTACAATACATTTCCCATACATGTGGGATGATACAAAGTATAATAATATCAAAATTACAAGTGATCCACTGGAACAAACTCCAACTGAAGGAATGTTGCAAACAAAAGATGGTGATGGGGAACCCAACGGGTGTGGAGCACATTCCACCCAACCATGTGAATTATAAATAACTCACCCCCCATGATTGGAGGTGACAAGGAAGTTAACTTGACCATGATTGTCAAACCAACTCCATGAACAACATAGTACAAATCAAATACAAACTCAAGGTTTACAATGACATAAATAGTCAACGTTCACAAATCAACATAATAAGATAAAGCTATGAAACTCATCACAATTAAACAAAGCAATAACAATTAAAAAAGTCACCAACGAAAATTCATAATTCAACTTCAAAAGAATCTGAAACAACATATGGAATACAATTTCCAGAGGCCACAAAAAATAATGCACAAGGGTGTCTACTGGAGAGTGTCATTACATAGCTCTCATGGGATATCCTGGGCCTTCCTCCAACTGAGGCATCGACACCATCTATGGATCTCCTAGCCCTTCCTCCTACTCGAGGCACTGCCAACATAGGGTAGCTCATGCGGAGCTGATAATCTCTCATGAAGATGAGATTACGACTTTTCCGACCATGGCCTTCTCAGTCTATCATTAGTCTATGATAGCCCTAATGCATAGACAAGGAATCCAATATTTATTATCTTGTGTGTTTTACTACCCATCCCCCTAAATTCTATATTAAGGTTATCAATTGTTTAACTACTCTTATGTGGGTTATCCTGAGCTCTTCCTCCTTTCGAGGTGTCAACCCCCATAAAGAGCCACTCTCCCTAAGACCCCTAACAAAAAAAAAAATAAGGAAAGGGTTGTACCATCAAGTATAAGGCATATAACACAAAACAAGACATGCGAGGAAAATCCATCTCGCGATAACTCATAATCACAGTGACCACAATTCTCGTACAACCCTTCCAAATAATAATGCTTAAAAAACATGTAACATTCTAATAACAATAGTACAAGAAGAAGTATCCAATGATATCAAAAAATGCCTCTAGAATAAGGGTTTGTAAGACAACAGGGTACCCACATTAAAATCAAATGATAATTCAAGGAAACAAGGAAGTCAAACAAACTTAAAGAATAGAGTAACGTAATAAGCTCCACACCAGGATAACATAGTTCATTTAATTACAATGATAATTTTGAATTACAAATCACAAATTACTCTATCAAATATAAAACATTTTTCCCTTCCCCATTAACCCATATTATTTAAAAATTCATCACTTCACATTTAAAACACAAGAATTTAGTATAACATTTACAATTATATACATATATACAGAAATATGTGTCTATATTTATACATTTAGTATTTTGCTAAAAAACAAAAAATTAATTATAATTATGCATCTTATTCACACACACACACACACACACACATATATATATATATATATTAAATTAAAAATAAACTAAAAAAAATGCAAAATAAAAAATGAATATAAACAAAACTCACGCAGTCCTTGCAAGGATCTGCCTCATGGCACCAGGGATCATGCAGCAGCCTTTGGGGACTATTGTGCGGCAGCTCTTAGTATTAGGGTATGGGGCACGGCCAGTCCGTCCCTCCCAAAACCCCTTAAATTTTTTTTTTTTTATATATATCTTTTTTTAAATTTCTTTTTTTTTTATAAACATACAAATAAAAATTTGTCCTTAACAGGCATGGATGCTGACGACAATTGGGCATGAGTTCGATTTTTGACTAAAAATTTTCAAATAAATTTCATTGTACATAACATAAATATATAAATATAAATATATATATATATATATATATATACACAATTTGTATATATATACATATATATAATAATATATGCCATAGGCAACAATAATCCAGTTGAAGGTATAGAAGATAGAATTAAATGTATTCACACATGTATATATCTATAAGTATTTGTAAATAAACATTTTCTATAGAAGATTGATTATATGAAAGAAACAATTATATATATATGATTGTTTATAAATTCAAGATTCGTTTGTTCCAGAGAAATAGCGTATTCTCTTTCATATCAATATAGACAAATTGAGCATTTTAGAAGATGTAGATTTTGTTTGACAAACTGAAACAACCAATAACTTTTTAGAAAACTAGTTTAATCTCTTTCCATAAATTTCTATTCAAACAAAAGTTTTCTTTCCTCACACCAGTCATATTTAATTAAATTTTTTTTCTCTGAAACAGAAAGTTGAAGGAGAAAACAAGTAGAACCTGGAGTCCTCCGCTTATTTGAGAATCTGATGATGCTTACTTGATCTTGATGGCCTCTACGAAGAGCTTCTCGTTCTTGCCTTGAAATCTCCTCTCCAGAATACCGTACTCGAATTCCAATCTAATCTTTTATTCAAAAAACTCTCTCCAAAATATTTCAAGCAAAAGAATGAAAATATCTTTCCTGAAACTTTAGAAGATTCATCAATACAGAAAAATTATTTTGTGCAACTTCTATCTCAATATTCCTCTGTGTGTGAAAAACCCTCTCTAATTTCAATTAAATAACAGATATTACCATTTTCTTCCAAAAGCTCTAAAAAATCCAAAATAAAAGAAATTATTTCTTTAAAAACAAGCTTTTCAGTCAACTGTCAAATCTCATTCGTTCTTTCATCTTTTTCTGTTCTTTTATTTGTTTATTTTTCTATTCTTCAATACTTTTTGTTTTAATTCTGATTTTACAACTTTACTTGCAAAGCACATTATTTAATTTATTCAAATAATTTATTTTAATAATTATCCTCAACAAGATAATTAATTAAAATAATAAACACAATTTAATATTTAATTAACATTCAATAAAACACATGACCTTTTTTAAAAATAAATAAATAAAACATTTAAATATTTTCATACAAGTTAATATAACATTAAAATAAACAATTATTATAATCATTTAATTAAATCCATCACAACTTATAAAATACCAACATAAATAACATACAAAAAAAGAAAAACATGAACCACAAAGAATGACAATTACGAGAACGCACAATACCATTCAATCAGATGGTTTGACAACATGGGATGGGATGACTTCCTTGTCATCTCTGTTTCAACATTATACCATTGGGTTATTGGTGCTCGCCCTGTCCTGCCAAAGTAGGTGGAATCGAGACTCTGTACCTACAATCCCTTCATACAAACCAAGTTGTGTACATGTGCAGACATTTATATAAAATCAAAGAATAACATTGTGAGAAGGAATTGCAACGTAGCAGGGTACTCGCGCACGAGTGATGCTACACTGTCCTTTCATCACATCTATTCTAACAATCATAATATAAATGATAAAATAACATCTCTAAACTAATGGATCATCTCATAACGTAATTTATTAAATCACTGCATCATAATATAATTTTGGAATCAACTAACATCATAGAATCAATGTAATCATAATGTCATCAACTGAAGTAACATAATCCTCAATCAATCTAAACTAACTAATCCACACACACCAAACCATAAGGAGTACAATCACAGTCACAAAGCATCAATCAAAACCACAAAAGTATCAAGTCTAAATAGTATGAAGGGTATTACATCCTCCCCCCCTAGGACATGGCTTACTCTTGGAAGCCATTAAATAAACTAAAGTAAGAACACACAAAATAAAGGTACAAGTGAGCACAAGAGTCAAACACAAGGGCTGCCTAATGGACTCAACTACCCAGAGACCCCAACGTTTGCAAACCTTGGCTCTGATAATACACACACACACACACACACACACACACACACACACACACACACACACACACACACACACACACACACACACATATAATGTTTTTATTGTATGAAAGATATTGTAAATTTTAAGTGATAATTGGATGGTATTTTTACATATGTTAAGTATGTTTTTAGATGTATACATTGATTTTTGAAGAATATGACTTTATTTTTAATAGTTGTTAAGTATATGATAATTTATGATGATAAACTATTTTTAATTTGTATATTTGTTGGGTTTCCACTTGTTGATTTAGAGAAAATAGCTTATATATTATCAAATCTAGCTTATAATCAATTCATAGATTTTTAATGAATTGTGTATAAATATTATAAAGCATTTTATAAATCCAATTAGAAAATAAAACAAACCATGTCAATAATCTCAGTGATAAATCAAAACAATTTAAACCCTAGATAATTAGAACTTGAGAGTGATAGATAATTTCAAGAATTCACAAAAATATATTATGACTATGCTTGAACTCAATGTTATATCATTTTTTAGTTCTATGATGTTGCAAGAAAGAGACATATCTTGAGACTTAAAACTTAATATGGTTTCATAGAATTGAGATGACCGAGTCTTAAGAATTTAAGGATCAATGACACTTTAGTGGTTGCAAATTAATCCATCTAGCTTGGTTCTTAACTAATTGTGTGGTTTTATCCTAAGAAAAATAGATCTTCAATACATGTTTGTTAAGAAAGGAAAATTAGTTGGTTGTAATAACCACCATTAAAACATACTATAAAAAGATAAGAGCATTAAACAAGGTCACTTAATTAACTAAACACTATTAAAAATTATAGAGAAATGAAAAACATTTAATATTAACTATGTTAAATTTAAGCTAAGAGTGAAAATGTCATAGAGTATGTGAAATAAGAATTGGTAATTCCTTTCTAATTTTTTTAAAATGGATATGTCAAAATTTTAATGTTTGTGTTACTTGTGCATCAATTGGATTGAATTAGTTTATCATTTTCTCTTTATCAATTAGTTTTTCATTATAGTTTCCACACTAATTATTTGTGCATCAATTGATCTTGTAATGGGAAAAATAGTTTGTGATGCTTATATCTCCTAAAAAACACAAGTTAATGTTTAAAAGTTTCTACAAGCTAACACACCTTATTTAGTAAGAAAAAAGAGAGTATGTGAATCAATATAGAAAAACTGAAGCAATGATATTGAACACTTGAGTCTAAGTAATATAAAAAGTGAAGGTTTTTGATGGAATAAATCTTTGAATGAAAGATACATGTTGTAGGAACCTTTTTATAGAACTTGAATCATTGAGTAATTTAATAGGTAAACTTTATTGAACTTAAAAAAATCAATAAAATTACTTTGATTCAAATTAGTTTGCTTCTATATTGCATGCACATGTATTGATTGAGTTTAGAATGCTAGATTAGGCTAGTTTTAATTAAATACTCTAATCAAGGTAACATTACATTTCCTTTGATTTATCGTATTTAGACAACAATTTTTATCTTTTTCAACAGATGATGACTAACTTTTCCATGAACCAAGAGTATGTCTTGATATTTTGTGACACAAAGGATATGTTCCATGTCTCATTAAAATTATATTTAATTAAAGTAAAAATCAATTTTTTTGATCAATATATCTAGAAATTAAAAATTCAATTACAATTAGAATAAATTTATTTATAAATTATTCAACCTTCAATGATGCATCACTATATTTTACCTTAATCCTCTTTGCTATATTTTTATCCCTAAATAGTGTTCCTAATACAAAATTTATTGGTGAAATTTTATACAATGAGACTCATAAAAGTATTAGTGTTACCTACACACTTTTATTTTTCATATCCATGTTCATTTTGTGTGTCATTCAATGTTTTTTTTTTGACTATTTTTGGAAAACATTTAGGCGCTTTCCTCACTCTAACCCCATACTAGTTATTTGGCCCCCATAGAAAACCCTTTTTGAATATATGTTTTTAGAATAAAATGATATGTAAAATACAAAATGGATTACTAAAAAATAGTATGAATAACTAGAATGTGAAAATATCCTGCATATAAAAAATACTAACACCTAGAGATCAAAATATTCATAAATGATATAAGAGAAGATAAGAAACCTCAAAAATAGAGAAATTGCAACTTAGGAGCTTGTAGCTACTTGTATGAAGATTGTTGGATCTTGTAACACTATTATAATAACTATATGAATAATCTTAACAATACAATGGTCTTCATACAATGTAGATTTATCACAAGCCTCAAAATTGATCGTAGAGATTGTTAGCTCCTAATTGAAATAAAATATTTAAGATTTCCTAAAGAGAAAAATTAATATAAGGAATGAGGATTCTTTTTAAATTAAAAACTATAAAATATAAGGATTAGATAATTTTTGAGATAATTCTTTGATTTGTTACCTTCTTGTTTGGAAATGATGACAATGAGGAGGAAATATTTGAATAACCATTAAAATCATGAAATTTTGTGAGAAAATAGCATGTCATGCGAATGAAGTTATCTGTTGTACTCTCATCAAATAAATTTGGGCTCAATAAATATTGAAAGGGATAAAAATTTCATGAGGATTACAATAAATATAATCAGAATGTACCAATTTCTTGAATTTAAGATGAATCACATAAACACATCAAAGTGACCATATATATAATCTAAAATTGCAAATGTATGTATTTTTTGGTATTACATTTTCCCCCCCTTTTATTCATTGTATGATCGAAAGTTAATATACACACTAAATTAATTGTAACCATGTACAACTAAATATTTATTAGTTCACCCCTAGTCATAACCAATCAAGCACATCACCTAGACAAGTTCCCTTCATATTAATTCCCCCACTTAATTCAATATACTTATTACTTATGCATAATCTTTTCTATCTCACCTCAAACATGTTTAATTTAATTAAATATTATTATTTAATTATATTGATATTCCCTCAAACTATCCCAAGAATAAATAACACCTAACAACACTTATAGATAAACACACCCAATAATAAAAAAAACCCTTGGTGCACATGTCCCTTATGTATTTAATGGTTGCAACCACTTACCAAATTTGGTAAATGTATCCTATCTCTTCACATTCCAACAAATCCATCTTAACCCTCAATTGTCTTGTTTATCCTAAGTACATCCCCTCATTCATCCTCTACCATTGATCTCACCATCATATCTCAACTAGCCAAATTCTCTTCTAAAATTCTATAAATGGATCCACATTATCACCCATTTTCAATATCCTTACACTTTGATCTAATTATATGTTACAAAAATAGATAAATTTAAAGTAAAGAAACATCCATATAGCAATAATTATTTAGGGAAATTACATAAAAAATGGACCCATTGGTAAAATTTGTTTATTTTTTGATGTTATTATATTTTTTGCACTCCTTTGTTGAGATTTCTCTAAGGTTCTTAATAAATTTTGGAATATGAATTTTCTTTTACATTTTCTTTCTAGTTCAATTATGAATAATTACTTACATAACAATACTCAACCCATATCTTGAATCGAAACATGTCAATATTATGTGATCTAGTCCTTGGGAATATCTTATTAAATCTCTCTATCAATCCATGTCCTCTTCAGCCCATTCAATATGTTATTCGTTCCATCCAAATAACCTTCATTCTTCTCTCTAATCTCTACTTATCCCTTGCCATTGGTTCTACGATCAAGATGGAAAACTAAAGCAATGAATAATCAAAATAAAATTTTAATCTATAGCATGATCCATAAAACACATTTGTCCATGTGAATGCATATAAATCTAATCACACCACATTAAAAATATCCCATTCATCAAAAAATCCTAAAATATTCTTTCTTGATATTGCTACAAGATACCTTTTTAATCAAAAATGAATCTAATTAGATCATCTATAGCATCAAAAATTGTCACCCTTGACAATTTCACACTAGTTTAAGCTCCTTATTATGTGCTTGGACCTAATTAAGTATTTAATTACCCATTTTATAAATATCATCATAAAATCAAACATTAGAAATGAAACTATACTTTTTTAATATTTTTCCTTGACACTCTCAAACCTCATAAAAGGTGGATCTAGTATGGGGCACACCACATCCTAGACCTCCTCTTTTGGATCCAAATTTGAATAATTTTTCTTTGATAATTTATTATTTAAACTTCTAATTTCAATTCTTGATTTTTGATTTTTGATTTTTGAAAATTTTGAATAATTAAATATAGATACAAGTCATTTTATCATTTGGAAACCTAAGGTGACCTAGAAGCACACTTAGTAATTTTGGAGAGAAAATTGAAGATCCTAAAATAATTCAATGAAATAATTAACAACATTATTATAGTAATTTGATAAATCAAGTTCAAGCTTGCAAGACATAAAGATGAAAGAATCAATTATGTGCAAGGAGTTATTGTGATCAATCAAGCCAAATTATGAAGATATTTTGAGTTATCCTCTACATGCTAGTTGTAAAAATTTGTTGTGTATGTGATCTAACCTTTTATAGGTCTATCAAGAAATTGATCAATCTATCAATCAACTTATCTATGGAATAGATTCTTCAATTGTTTTAACAGCAAGGTAACATTATCATTTTAGTCAATTATTATTGTTTTGGCCTCTACCCAACCTAGGGCATGCCCTCTTAATCTTCATCAAGCATTGTATGTGGAGGTAAGAATACCAAAATGGGATTTGACTTAAGCAAGCCCCTATATATCACAACATTTTCCACTATTTTCATGTGTGTAGGTTATATCTAGAGATTTGAATAGGTGACCATCTCAAAAAATAGAGTGCATACCTTTATCCAGTATTTCGACGTTTTAGATCCGAAAAAGTAAGATTTCAATCTAGGGTGCATCATGGCCTATATCAGCCAATTGAAGCTCAAATTTACATCATAGGTATGTCTTTGTGTCTCAATCTTAAATATGAATTGTTTTATGTAACTTTGTGTTTTAGTCATTCCGCTAAATTGAATTTTCATATCTATGGTTGTAAGTCAAATAGGATTTTCAAATCACACATCAAATTTATCATCCTCACAACTCAAAAAACATAAATGTTAGGATGTTGGCTCTCTTTTGTGGAAACAAGCTAATTATTAAACCCTATTTAACTAATATTTAAATATTTATTTAAATAAAAAGGAGATAATCTTAATTATCCTAATTCGATCTAGAATCACTTTTCCTACTCAACATCATCATTTAGATATACTTTTCCAAATATTTTTGTTTCTCTCATCTATAAGACCCCGTTTCACATGTGATTAATGCTAAACCTAATTTGTGATATGATTTTCTTCAATTGATGATTAGATATATTGTGGATGATAAATAAGGTGATCTTTTGGAAAAATCCGTGTAGTTTCATTCTGACATTATGTTATATTGTCACTACCATGAAGGTGGAATACACTAGTATACTATGAAATGCAGATGGAAATTCAAATGGATTATTATATGGCTAAAGTTTAGAATATTTAGCTAATAGATTAATGTGATATACAATGTTACTTACGATTGTGTTGGTAATGTTCAAGAAGGCAACAATGTTAGCATGAGAAGGGAGGACCATCGAGAGCAAATCAAATGACATCTTCTTGAGGATATAAAGTTAATATGTTGATAGATTAAGAGGTGAAGGTTGATATTAAATGTATAATTTATTTTGGTTTGTGAGAATATTTAATTATGTGGGTTAGGGGTTGGGAACCCTTACCCAAGTGTGAAATTCGGATGGATCTTTAAGTGGGTCTTTAAAGAGGGTTGTTGGTCAATTTACTTGGTTGGGATACAAAAATAAACACCCTAGAGTCTATACCTTAGTGGTAGGGGTCAAGTGGGCATGCAATAGGGTACCAAGGACATGATTTGACTCTTGAAAAGTCCTCATAATGAAGAGTGACGAATTTTGAGGAGAGGAATGAGGGGTGAAAAGAGTTGGGGTTGTTCAAGTGCATGTTGCCTCCTTAATGAGAAAAGACTCTCGTTGAAAAAGGGAGGTACACTCCACACCTCCCCATCCAAAAGGTTTCAAGTTGAAACTCCTATATAGTTGGATATGAAGAATGAGTAGGGTGTTACCCACTTCTCCTCTTGGAGAACTTTAGTGGAGATGGTAGAAAGAATGAGATGAAAATAGGAGTCCACCTCTTTGTGAAGATAGTGATCAAGATGGATTGGCTTGGCTTGGCTTGGAGAAGAATGTTGGATGAAAGAGTTCAATCCCTTCATAAAAAAAAGAAGAGATAAGTTCCCTTATTTCAATTTTTCCCCTTTGTTTATTTTCTATAAGAAAGTGGTATGTTGCATGGATCATGGCTGAAACAGAGAGTAGAGAACTTAGATACATGAAAATTTGGTGCTATGTTATTCTTATACTTTTGTAAAGATTTGAAAGAGACTCCATTCATCATCTTGGAGCCAAGAAAATTCCTTGCTTGTGGGTATTGCTAGAGCCCACGAGGCTCCATGATGCCATTATGGTAGGGTGGAGAGCAAGCCTTACTTAGTATGTGTCATTCAATGTGTTTATTAAAACTAGTTGTAATATGGAAAGTTATTTTTTTGTTGTAACATGAAGAAAATGGGAAAAGAACAAGTATTCATTCTTGAGCATGGTATCCATTTTATTTTTAAGTATTGGGTGATAATGAAAGCTTAGCATATTGTAAAATAAATAAATAAATAAAATTTGAAAATAAAAATCCAAGTTGAACTTGTAATAAAATCCCTTTTGTTTATGAAATGCATGTTGTATGATGGAGGTATAAATCCTCTTGTTATGAAAGGATAAAGAGAAAAAGGATTGAGGTTATCATGTTTATCATTCCAAAGGCATTGTAATAGAATGAGATGTTGGTAATGAGTAGTTAAGTTATTAACATGAGGGAATGAATGTACTCATTTTAGTATTTTATTGCCAATATTGAACTATAAAAGTCACTTAAAGAATTATTTGTGATTTGTTAAATTTCTAAATCTTCTATTGGTAAAGAAAGTTAGCAATTTAGTGAGGCAAATTTTGAAGTTCTCAAAAGAACAAAGAAAAGAAAAGGATAAAAAAATAACAAAGCTTAGTGAAAAGATTAAAATCTATGTATAAATGCATATGTCAAGTGCATATATCTCAGCTTGAGCTAATAGAAACACAATATAATTTTATACCACAAATGTTGCATTCAATCTATTTCCCATTAATATAATATATGTATGTAAATAAGAAGCCTTTTTTTAAATACATATCTGATTCTTTTTATATACCATGATAAGAAAAAAAAAATCTATTCTATAAGAAATATATTAATTACAACCTAGCACCAAACTTAAGAAAGAAGTTGACAACCTTTAAAATGAGCTTGAGTTGATCCTCTGGATGAGCATCCTTAAACCCTCCCCATGTTGGCCTTGCATATGGGAGTCCTTTATGCCCTGTAATTCGCAATATAAAAACATACCCTAACATTAAAATTTCCAGCAATATTAAATTCCAAAATTTGAGGGCGTTGATTGATACTATGCCACAATGTCAATATCTTCACTGTACTAGGAACTCCGCTCATAAGATGCCATTGATTATATTTTATTAATATTTTAAAACATACTATTTCCATCCCTTGGATACTTCTTTAAACAAGTTAAAAGAAATATTAAGCTAAACTTAATACTAAGGGGAAGGCTTTATGAGTTCCATGTTTCCTAGGAAAGCTATCTTAATTATAAATCACTTTATTCATTGTTTCTTTTTCAACACAAAAAAATAATAATAATATTCCTACTTTCCTTTAAAAGAGGATTTTTTTGTTTAATTTTATATATATATATATATTAGTCATATAATTATTTTAGATAGAAAATAAAAATAAATGGGTAGAAGGTAATTAAATAAATAAATATTTTACATAGAAATATTTCATTTAGTTAAACTTTATTAATATTAAGTAGATAATAATACATTAATATAAGGGAGGTATTATTTTGTTGAGAGGGGTTAATTTCCATATTGACATTAATATTAGAGGTAATTTTGAGATTATTAATAAATAGAAAAATAAAAAGGAACTAGGAGGGACGGTGGTACTATCAATTTTAGTTTTAAATTTATTGGAAAATATTAATCTCAGAATTATCCATGTCATTAGTAAATATAAAGTTGGCTTAACATTTAGAATTATTACCAATAACATTATTATAAAAGACTTGTATAGTATCAATATTACTATAATGATAATTTTATTGACATTAAGGTAGTAGCCATATTTGATTTCGTACAAGTGCAACTCGGTAAACCACATGAAGTTGTTAGAGGGGAAAATATTTTTTTTTCATAGAGTTACCTCGTTTAAAGTAAAATGAGGAGTGCTCTTGTTGTGAGGCACCTTGCCTAAATGTTCCAACAAGTAGTAGCCTTATATTAGTGGTTAGAAAGGATAATCATACCAAGATAATCCAAGAAGTAGTTCAAGCATTGTGGACATCATAAACCCCTTGGTTTTAAGTTGTGAAGTATTGGTATAACATGAAAAGGTGGAGATACAATTGTGTCAGTTGAGTTAGCCCATAGTAAAATGTAGGCACGACTTTTACAATGCTAACATAATTCTTGTTCAAAACAAAAAAAAAAAGTTGATTTTTCTAGCAAAAATTATGGGCATGACATATATTTAAATATTTGACTATTACATAATTATTGGTTGGTAAAATTGGTAGTTATAGTAAATGGAAAAATATATATATATATAAATGGTAAAATTTATAGTAAAAGTTATAGTTGATAAAAATATTATATTTAAAGATTTGACTATTACAAAATTATTGGTTGGTATAATTAGTAGTTATAGTGAATGGAATATATATATATACCTAGTAATTTCACATCACCTATGAATAATGAATAATGATGTTGGTTTTATTAGAAGTATAGAATTGGTAGTATTATAAATATATATCTAATGTTGATATGAAGAGTAAAATTAACAATACTATATTATTGTTATTTAAGTAAAAATAATATTAAATAAAATAAAAAATGTAAGAGTGTTATTAAATCAGGTATTTAATGAGGGTGGTATTTAAATTATAAAAAACAAAAAATTGCTAGGTTTTCTAGATGAAATTTTTATGCATGACATCATCAATAAAAATACCATCCATGTATTGTTCTTAGCATCAACAATTATATCATCATCATCATCATTGAACCAATCTACACATCATAAATTTACCATGGGAAAAACTTCATCCAATCCTCATTACTAATCTTGAGATCCTAACCAATCAATTCATCTCCAAATCCCATATTCGCATATACCATTTGCTTCAACATATCATTAAATACCAACTTATGCTTTTTACATATTTTTAATTGTTTTTTGTATTTATTTTTGTTTCTTTCTTTCCTATAGTCCTAGTGCTTTGTTTTTCACACTCTCATAGTCACCTTCATCCTTCATATGATGGTGAGTGTGAATAATGGTCCTCTTGGAACATTATGCTATTTATAGCTTCTTTATTTTCATGTATCATTCCATATGCTCATAACACATTATCAACATGAAACATTATATCATGATGCATAACTATAATTTTATAAAAATATAAAAGGTTGATCTTTGCATGTAAAGTTACTAATGGACCATTTCTACATCATCCATTTTTATATGTATCATTCTTTATCCTTACCCAAATCATGAGTCATTTAGTTCCATTATATCCTTGTGAGATCTCATCATCAACTATGTACAACCTGAAACATAGAAAAAGAGGTTCACCATCAATAGGGTATCAATGATGAACCTAATTTTCATTGGGTGTGTGTTTCATTTAATTATGAGGGCTACAACATGAAAATAACAATAAAAAACCAGCCCTAATGGTTATAGCAACTATGGGGGGAGTTTTTACAACTCAAAATGATGTGTACCTTGTAGAAAACTTGTTGTTTTCAGGCCACAAAGGACTCATTCACCTTTAGTGGTGAATGGGTCCCTGTTATGGTTCTAGAAACCAACTTCTTGGTTTTCTCCCTCTTAATCTGCACTCCTAGATCACATATTTTCACTACTTCAAGCCTTACTGAGGACATAGTCACCTTTAGTGGTGAATGGGTCCTTTTAGGGTTTCAAGAAATAGACTTCTAGGTTCTATACTTCAACTTCTAAAATCTCAACTCCTAGGTTTTCAGCTCCCAAAAGTATAAAACAAATATTGTAGCCTTCTTTCCATATTCTTGCACTATGATTGACAATCTTGCAACTTGACAACTTTGACAATTTTGCTTCCAATTTGTTCTCCACTTGATCTTCAACCTATAAATCTACAAATACACATTCAAGAGGAGAAAAACTTGTTTATTGTTATGAAATAGGGTTTTTCATAAGTCAAACCCCTTTTAGGTATTTAAACCAAATGATGAAATAATGAAATTAAAGCATGAACATGAAATGTTGATACCTTGGAAGTTATCTTGGAGTACATAAATCTGAAAACTAACATGAAGTGGCCACAAATAATGTAGATCTTGATCTCAACTAGGATGTGAAACAATGGTTGTAAATAGATCATCAATTCTATATCAACAATCTTAGCTCAACAACATGCTTGAATGCATTGTTCCCTTGGCATGATGAAATGACCTTGAATTGTTGCAATAAACTTCACTAATCTACTTGTGAATGCCTTGGAAATGATCTTGTAAACTCTATAATTCTCTTATGAATATACTCTTGAATGTTAATGAAGATCTAGGATGAAACTATGTAAATTAACCCCATATTTATACTAAATCTAGAGATTAACCCTGAAATTCAAATAATTCAAGCTAACATTAGATCTAGGATGGAAAATCATTATGATCCCACCATAATTAAATTCAAAAAGGGGTGTCCTATGTGAAGAGGACCCATTCACCACTAAAAGTGAATGGGTCATATTACAAATTTTTAGGACCATGCTTCGAGGGGATGAAATGACATCAAAAACCCACCTCAAATATGCCAAAAAATGGGTGTCCTAGGTTCAGAGGACTATTTCCCACTAAAGGTGAATGGGTCCAAGCTTCTAGGAGATTAAATAACATAAAAAATCCACCTCAAAAATGCATAGAAAGGGGTTTCCTATTTGGAGAGGACTCATTTTCCAGTAAATGCAAATGGGTCCTAGTATCATTTTTTAGGATTCCAAATTTACCAAATTAAATTTCATACATCATTATTGGGTGTTGGGATAGATCCTTGAAAAGAGGGCTTGAATTTGAATTAAACAGTCCAATTAAGCTCAATTAACCACCATCAATTAATGAAACCCTAGATAAATATGAAAGTGTGTTACAACACTTTACAACACCATAAATAAGGTACAATTTTAAGTACATTTTGTTAAAAGGGGCCCTAGATTAATGTGAATGTGTACAACACATTACAACATTCAATCAATAAATTATTAGGTTAATTCAATATCAATTATTCCCAAATTAATTAAGGAAAAGGGATAATATTTTCGTTACTACATTTTCCCCCACATTAGTGAGAGTTTTCCCCCATGACAAAGTCACACTAAAGTAGACATTTAGGACACTTTAGTTTGCAACAATAAAAAAGGTATGTAGCCATACCCTGTCAAAGGCCATGGAAAATAAAGAAAAATAAAGGATCAAGCATAACTGTTTCAACACAATGTGGAATAGGGTTGTTTATCCATAACATGCGCTACTCACTTTGGGGTAGTGGAACCTTAGTCTGTCCACTAGGTGAGCTATCTCAAATATGTGTATGCTCACTCTGGGGTAGTATAACCTTAGTCTATCCACTAGGTGATTTACCCCAATGAGATGGAAAAGGAGAGAATCATATAAGCCTCCCATATCATACCGAAGTTATCCTTCTGAAAACTTCGACAAGGCACCACAATGTAATGCTTTTTGTAAATGCTTTTATATGTCATGTATGTAAGTTTTTGTCAAAGGGGATTTTAGTTTGTTCATGTAAGGTCTTATTCTTAGGGAAAATTGTGCCCAATGTCTCCAACAGAGGAAAAGTCAAAGAAATATCACACTGTTGGAGGAAATCAAGCTCAATGACACCACCAAGAAAAGGATGCATTGAAAGAATAAATAAAATCACATAGTGAAACATGAGTGTCAATGTATTCTCCCGCTTTAAAGAGGTTTCTAACACCATTGTTGTGAATAATTTCTTTAAAGTAGAAGAAGACATAAGAGCTTATTCAAAAAGCCCTATGCCAAATCATATGTTTCCAATATAAGCTACATAATGAAAAAGGGAGGGGTTTCCCCCAAAACTCAGTATGCCACATGCAATCCACCTTAAAACATGTTTCCCACATCTCAAGATTGGTCTTATATATGTATGAAAGGTGGTAAACTAACCAAAAGAGAGAAATGATTGATGAGAGGCATGCTAGAGTGAAAATTAGTATCAATTAGAGGAATTGCATGCCCAAAAATAAGGAATATAACCACACTCCTTAAAATGTTGAATTTTACTATGAAAAGCCTTACATTCATTAGTAGAATGACCATGAACTATATGATATGCAAAAAATTAATTCTTGTAGTAAAATTTATTTCATGTTCTTGGAGGGAGAGATATCAAATGATCTTGGAGGAGTCTTGAAAAGATACTTTCTTGATCAATAGTAGAATATGTTCCTTTATTTAGTGGAAAATATATCTCTTTCATAGTATTATGTGTCATACTTACACAAGACTCTTTAGATTGTGATATTTTGTACTCTCCTTTATAGGAGGGTATAAAATCTATGAAATTTGAATCATTAGTGTTTTGTGTGATGAAATTAATGTTAAGTGAGGACTTTTTTGTTTCTTTCACTTCTTTTGAAGGACAATAACCAAGACCAATAGTGTTTATTAATTCAGGATGAACTAATGTTAAAGTTGGCTTAGCAGAATCCTTTGTAAGAGCATTGATATTGAGTGAAGTCCTTTTATATGCTTTTATTTTTGCTAAAGGACAATAACTAGGACCAAAAGTTGTTTCTTGCATGTTAGGTTCTATAGAGACACAAATACCTTGTGTGAACCCTAAATCTACAATACTTCAAAAAATGACCACCATTAGCTTGGTTAGTCAATTCAAAATAAGCAAACCCAAGATTCCTAAGAGATACTTAACCATGATAAAATATGCAAACTAAATAGAACAAAAAAAACTAATTACAAGCACATGAAAACATGATCAAACCTTATCCCATAGTGGATTGGTGCCTCTTTGATGTGGAAAGAAGCCCTTTCCCAATCCTTGATAAGCTCCTAGGTGATATAATGAATAGAATTCAAATGCTTAAGATTGTGGAGTTGTGGAGGATTAATACAATAGAGGGGGCCTCTATTTATAACCAAGAAGGATGGAAGATTGCAAAACATGTAGGATGTGGTATCATTCAACATCCAATGGCCAAGTGCAACTTGTCAAGATGTGAATGGAGGAAGGTTGTAGTGCCCCTCTACTTTTGCTCCTTCATCATATTCGAGTATGTGTGCCTAAATGAATTATGATGTCATGTTGGTTTCTTGGTTGCCTTGTTTGATTAGCCTTGAGTTAGGTGATAAGTTAGTATTTAGATTAACTTGTCTAAGCAAGGTAATCATGTTACAATACATTTTTACGTAACTATAATAAAAGTTAGAATTAAAATAATAATACAATACAAAGTATATGTTTATTAGTAAATAATTAAATTAAATTATTTTATTAAAAATTTGCCTAATATGGTAGTCTATAAGGTATTACTATGAAAAGGTAATTAACTTAATAAAGATAATTAGTGCCTAATGAGTGAGTTTAATTAAGAAATTTAAAAGTGAGAAATATTAAAGTAATTAAATTAAGTTGCTTGCTAAGTAATTCAACAAATTTAGAATTTTAAAATAATAATAGTTACGTAAATCAATTCAATAAAATTGAAAGTAAATGGATATTTATAACTTAAAAATAAATAAAATAAAAATGAATTGTTAAAAAGTATTGTTTAGAATGTATTTAATAGAAATAATGGAGAATTTGATTATCTCAATTCATTAAATGGAAAATGGTGATTTTAGATAAAGCATTGTGATAAGATTTTGCTAATTATAATATAAAAGCGGAAAGAGAAAGCTTTATAAATTTCTTTTAAATAAATAAGAAATGCATGATCTTAATTGATTTGTAAAATGCGGAGAAAAGATAAATAACTATTATGTTAGTCTTAATTAAATTTGGAAAGTAGAATGATTTTTGTTTTAGGATAAGGTGTTCAACTGATGTGGAAAGCAAAATAAAAAAACAAAAAAATAAAAGATAGAAAAATTTGTCCTTGATCATGCATGGTTGGAAAACTGATTTAAAGATGGGCATGTAATTCTTTTAAAGGGAGAGCTTCCTGGACGAAAAATCCAATATACGTGTATCTTGAAAAAGAGATTCATCTTATCAGTTTTCTTTTTTTTTTTTTGTGAGGTTTTTGTTGGTGAGATGCGAGCATAAACGGAGGCCCTCATCCACTCTGGTAGTGGTTCTATGGGGAAGATTAGACAAGTGGGTGACATCTCCAGCTCTTCCCTGTAGTGGCAGATGAGTACTCTTCTTGTTCCATCCTTAAAACACATAATTAAAATAACCCTGGATGCTAGATTAGAAAATAGTGCGAATATCTATTTGAGTTTTTATTTTCTTAGTTTGATTTTCTTTCTGGAAGCGTTGCAAGAAATTTTATCATTTAAAATTTACTGGCATAACCTCTTTTATCTTATAAATTCTTGTGATGAGTACACAGCATGATGATAACGGGGAAAGTAAATATATTTATACCACAACAGTCTTCTATCTGTTTATGTCGTTCTCTCAAAGAACATCTTTTAGGATACTTCCCGCTTAAGAGATAAGATTTATTTATGTAGAGTTTTGGCTCGTATCTCTCATTCATGTCTTGTGTAGACCACCTCTTACCTATGAGGCATTCTATCACTTGGTTAGCGTACCTCGTGTAGGCTTCATTCCTACCTATTAAAATTTATCTATTTCATGTTGCATAACCATGCCCTATTCCAAAGGTCTCTTTTTCTTGACGTCAACAAAGAGAATGTCAATTTGATGAGGTTTTCAGGCTTACACCTACCAATTACATCTATCTGAGAGTTTCGTTTATTCTTAAAGTTTCTTCTTACTTTTTATATTGGATTGATTTTCCCCCTGCCAAAATTTATCAGACTGCATATTCCTTATTAGATGTTGTACTCTTTAGTTATCCTTATTACCTATCCCATGTTGGTTAGGATGCTTTTTGCTGTGTACAGTTAAGAGCTCATCCGAGTTGAATTTGTTGGGCCTTTCTTCCTTAACAACCCCTTTCTCATACCTAACTCTAACGTTATAAACTAGAAAAGTTGTTCCATCTTCATACACGATTCCTTCATTGCTAATGAATAGAACGTTATGAATGGATTTGAATTTTGGTGTTAATATCATTAATGAAGTTTAAGTTTTAAATAATCTCCTTATTTTGTTGCCGCTGCGGTATTTGAAACTAGAATATCGACATGGTTAAATAAAGCTCTTGATTTCTATTTGCAATCCTGTATTAGTTGCAAAACTCGAACAGAGAAGGGAGTGGGCGTTGGCATAGCTTCCTAATTTCTGTTGCAACCTGTCGCGGCAGTAGCACTTGAACATGGTAGGGCACATAAGTTTAAATAACCTCCCTGATTCTTTGGCAATTTGTCTCATGTGTAGCACTTGAAATAGAATGTTGAAGAGGTTTGAATAATCTCCCTGATATCATTGACAACCTATCTTAGTCATCGCACTTGAACATAATAGAAAGTTTAAGGGTTTAAATAATTACTCTGATTTCATTACCAACCTATCTCAGCCATACACCTGAACATAATAGGAAGTTTAAAGGTTTATATAACCAGTGTGATTCTACTGTCAATCCATCGCAGTTGCAGCACTTCAAAATTGAATATTGTCATATGCTAACATAAAAAGGAGCTTTCCATTGATCACGGTGAAGTTTAATTTCCAAACTTCAACTTGTGGCTGCCTCTGAAACTTGCCACCAAACATAAATGCTTCTTGTTCAAAAAAAAAAAGAGAAATTTGTACATTATTTTTCCCCACTCTTAAGTCACATATCTGCACTCACTTTTCTCCTTCCCTTCAAGCCTATGGATAACATTTGGAACTTGATAATAATGCAAGTAGATAGTGATATTTCCAAATTACAATATTCATTTTCTAATATACTTGGCAACCTGTCACAGTTATAGTATTTAGGGTTGAGGTATTGTACAGAAATAAATCAGCCTCCCTGAAACCTTTGGTAATTTAACACAGCTGTAACTTTTAGTCTTGCAAAGGTGTAGTAAACAATATAGCCTCTCTGATCTCTTTGCCAATCTAGCACAATTGTAGTGGTTGAAAGCAATAGAAAATTGTTAAGGAAATAATAATTCAATTTACGATTTTTAAATAAATGTTGGGGGATTGTGAGCTTAAGTAGGTATTATATATATATATGAATGATTTTTTCTTATTTAATGAGAAATGATTAGTGTGGCCTAGTATTTATTTAAGGAAGTAGATAGTAGATTGAAAAATTAGTTAGGATTAAAAGAGAAATGATTATATTATATGTAGTCAAAGAAGGATTTATTTAACAAATAAAATAGAGTAGAAATGTACAAATTGTTGAATTCCTTAAAAATTCTAATTGTTGAGTATCTTTGACCATGGTTAAGTATTGTAGTAAACTCTGTTTGACTTCATTATGGTAGTTTTATAAGCATGAGTCAACGAAACAAATTGTTCCTTGAATTGAGTTTTCATTCTTAAGTATTTCATTTGGATTGTTAGTTAGTGGATAACTTTATGACAATTTGAGTTTCTAATCAATGAGATTTTATAAGGACAGTTATTAGAACCTTGAGATTGTTATTGATTTGTTTGTTGAGTAGGTTGGTTTTGTTTTTAATTGAGAATGTGTATAGACTATTGTTTTTGTTGCCATGTTGTTTATTTTATGAAGGTGATTTACATGCCATTGTAAGGGGATCTTGCGAGGAGAAAATTGAGGTCTCTCGTGGAATGCCTAGTTGGTAGCTTTTGGATGTTGAGTGATTATTATTGAATTAAAGGTTGTTTTTCTTTTGTGAATCTCTTTTTGAAGTGACACCATTGTTGAATTGTGGATGGGGTTTGACGAAGCTTTCTTTGCGTGGCTTTTCTGAGATAATCTCTTCTTTGAGGGAAATTTTTTCCTTGTGTTGGAATTGTTGGAGAAAAATTCTTGTTATTTCACTTTACCCTTATTTGTGGATTGTCGTTGTTTGTGGATTTTCGTTCTTTTGGCTTCCAGAGGCTTGAGATTATTGTCAATTGATGTTCTCTTTTTATGTGCCCTTGATGTGGCAAGTGTTTTGATATCATGATTTTAAAAGGGTTGTACATGAATTGTTGAGACTTTGATTATGTGTTTATAGCGAGATGGTTAATGCCTCGCATGGTTTGGTCTTGAGATTTTTTATTTTTTTTGTTACGGTACAACCCTTGCCTAGTTTGGTTTATGCTAGGGGTGTTAGGGAGAGTGGCTCTTCATGGGCGTCAGTGCCTCGGAATGAGGAAGGGCTCAGGATAACCCACGAAAGAGTAATTAAACAAGTGATAGCCTAAACAATAGAATTTAGGGGGATGGGTAGTAAAACACACAAGATAATTAAATCTAGATTCCTTGTCTACGCATTAGGGCTACCATAGACTAGTGATAGACTGAGAAGGCCGGGGTTGGCAAAGCTGTAGTCTCATCTTCATGAGAGATTATCGGCTCCGCATTAGCTACCCTATGGTGCCGGTGCCTCAGTTAGGAGGAAGGGCCAGGATATCCATAGATGGGTGTCGGCGCCTCAGTTGGAGGAAGGGATAGGAAAATCCCATGAGAGCTATGCGATGACACTCTCCACTAGACACCCTTGTTCTGGTTTCTTGTCGCTTCTTGATATTGTAATCTTTATGTTGTTTTAGATTCTTGTGAAAATGATTTATGAATGTTCTTTGGTGACTTGCTTAATTGTTATTGCTTGGGTTAAATGTGATGAGTTTCATAGCTTTATTTTATTTTATTGACTCATGAATGTTGTTGATTATGTCATTGTAATCCTTGTTTTATGATACCTTTGTATGACGTGGAGTCTTGTGGTTCCCTGTTTGGATGTTCTTGGTTGAGGTCTCTTCTTGTCAGCTCCCTAGCATGGGGGGTGGGTCTTCAGACCCACGTGGTCAGGTGGAACATTCTAAGCACCCCATTGGGTCCCCAGTCAAGGATCGAGAGGTGCAGATTGGTGCTAGTTGTGGCAACTCTAGAATTGTACCATTTTATTCTGTCATGTGGTTCCTGCCCATATTGGGAAGCATGTTTGTATCATTGTAAGACTTGAACAGTGTAAAGTAATGAAAAGGATGTGATGTAATATTTTGGCATCGGTAAAGCTTGTGTGGATATGGTTCCATATCAGATGTTATTCAAAGTGTTGTATTTATTTAAGTGAATGGTTCTTATTGATGGTTTTATATGTATGATTTGTCATGGATTAGATTTGGCTTTCATTCTTTATCATTGATGTATGGCATTAAGTTTCGTAATGTATCCTCGTGTACCCCAAGGGACGTAAATGATATTGGGTTTGTTTAAATGAATTTTCATGTCATAACTTTTATGCATCTAATGCATGTTAGTTTTACTTTTTTTTTAAAAATTGTGTGGTATTTGTTGCTTTAGTTGTCCTTTGGGGTTCGCACGATGGGGTGTTACAAAGGTTGTGCATGTTTTGATGAATGTGAAAGTTTGAATTTTGAATTTGATTAAGTGACATGTTTAGGGGCGATGAAAGATTAATTAAATGCCAAGTTTGACTTATGTAAGAGACATGTAAGAGCTCTTAAATGCTCTGTTGGATGGACAATTCATGTGGGAGGGAAAATTCAAATTGGGAGAATATTCCCTCAAAGATGCCATTTTGAATAAAATCAGGAATTAATAAATCAATTAAATTGATTTATGTGCACAAGTTGCAAAATCTAGAGAAAAGAGGATTAGCATTAGCATTAATCATAGTTTGATTAATTTAAGTGAAGATTAGGTGATTTTGACTTTTTGACTTAAATTTTAGGATTAAATAAATCAAAATGAGAAGAAAATGATTTTAGATTTAATTAAATAAAGATTTGATTTATTTAATCAAAGAGGATGATGTTAGTGCCAAATCAAATAAAGATGTACTTATTTGATTTAAATGGATGACTTTAGGAGATTAATTAAATAAACTTGATTTATTTAATTCAAGAGATAAATTAGGAGATTAATTAAATAAAAATTATTTATTTAATTAAAGAGAGAAAATGGTGATAAAGGGAGGGTATGTGCAAGATTGAATCATGGAAAAAATAGGCCCTTAAGTGACGAAAAATTCAAAAAAATTAGAGTTTGGCAACTTGATGTAAAAATTTGAATAAGTTATCTATATTATTTGAAAAATATGTAAGAATAGAATCTATAGCAAATTGAATTTAGCTTCTAAACTACTAGGTTTATTTTTATTTTTTTAAGTTATTTGTTGAAAATTTGAAATTTCAATGCAGTAGTACTTAAATTTCAAGGAAAAAATAAGAAGCAGGTGTTTGTTTGACCACCCTAACCACAATAAAATGATAATATTTTTTTATCAGATTTTAGATATAAGTAGAGGACTCATCTCCCAATGTGATGCATATCTTTTTGTAATTTTTTTCCAAGTAAATAATTAATTATGAATTTTTTATTATAACTTTTTAAAAATATAAAAAATCATGTTTGACCACCTTAACTTGGTCAAAACTTCATGATATTCATTTTTTTTTTAATTCTATAGTATGCGAAGCATAGAATGTGATGCATGTTTTAGATTCAAAAAATTGATACCACTTGAAAGCTATAGATTTTTCAATCAACATATCAATCAGGACTCAAGTCATAATTCAAATAGAAAATGAATAATAATTATTTATTAAATTCAAAGTAAAGCATAATTTATATTGGTGGAAAGCTGAGAATATCCTTTAAAAACCCTTTTTGTTTCATCAATTTTGGGTAAAAAAAAAGTCATCAGCCACACGGGCCATCATATCACTTACATATCATCACTTTTTAGCCCATCATGATCCTACACATACCTAGGATGATTAAGAATGATAAGGAATTAGTGAATCTGTATTAGATGCATGATGTAAATTTTGCATGTCTACATTTTTCCCCTCTTTAAAGAAATGTACTTGCTGCATTAGTTTAAAGAATAAACTTATTGTGAACAAAATTCTAAAAAAAATTGTTTTTTTGGATGCCCCAATAGAAAGAAGTATACTAGTACATTGCCCCCTTGAGATATCAAGCGAAAAGAATTCAATTTGAGGGTTCATCTCATGATAAAGAGGTTCAAAATGGACGCATGGATGGTTATAATGATGATGCACATGAGATGGTTTCAAGATGCTTAGAATAACCAATCTACATTATCCTAAACAACTTAAAATGATGATGTAATGCATGTGAGATGGAAGATATGATAATGCTATATGATTATGCAATGGATGTTTTATGCGAGTGTATGGTTTATGAGATGCTTAGATTAATAGATCTATATTATGATGATCAATATGAGATGATATGATGTGCATTATGTTGGTGGTTTGTGGATGCATGATGGTTTTTGTAACACCCCTCCGTTTTGGATATTTGGATCAGCAAGGTTCTTTTATGTCTGATTATGCTTATGATGTGACTGTGAACTTGGTGATTATTTAATCATTAACTATTTAGTGATGCGTATGATTATATCGTAATGTGATGTTTGTGTTTGAACATGCTTATACTTTCGAATTTTAGTACTTGTGATCATGATTGTTAAACAGCGTGGAAGCTATATGTTGATGTGATGTTATCTTATTATGATGTATCTTAATGACATGTTTTAGAATAACTTAGAAGATATCTGATTAAATGATGTTTTATACTATTGATCATATCTTTGATGTTAGATGTGTCAATTAGAGATAATATATTGGTGAAAGGGGTGGATTGTATCACTCGCTTGTGAGTGCTCTACAATTCTGAGGTTCCCTCTTCACGGTGTGTTTGATCATAACATACATATATATTTTGCACGTTTGCCATGTTCTTTGCTGTAGGTTGGTAGGTACATGACATCGACTCCACCTAGCTTCACAGGTGTGAGCGTGTCCATTTACCAACGGTAATTGATTGGGAGATAGTAGCTAGGTTTTCTGAACCAAGTCATCACCCTCGTCATAATGTGTTGTTGGGTTGTCATCGGGGTCAGTTGTTTTATCTTGGTCATTTTCCCCTTGAGTGTTTATTTAATTTCAAGTTTAAAGTTTATTAAATGACTTGCATAGTCTAATTGATGATTAAATGTGTTTAGTTGCAATGCTGAAATGCGATTTATTTTATTGATTTATTTGATGAAATTAATAAAATAATTATTGGGTTATCAATTGATTTGATTAATTAATAAACTAGATTTAGTTTATTAATTAATTAGATTAATAGTGATTTTGGCATTATTGTATATATGAATTCAAAAGAAATTGAAAAATGGAAGTATATTGGATATTTAGGATTTAATTAAAATCTTGTCTGAATAGTTATGATTAAATTAAAATAAATAATTAAATGACAATATGTTTTAATTCCACGTTTGAAAAATATTGTTGAGGAAATTATTTATTTGTAATTTTGGAATGCTTATGTTTTATGAGAAATTTGGAAAATGCATAAGGTTGAATTAAAAAAATTAGAAATTGGATTGTGAATTAAAAATTAGAAAAATCTCCATGTTTTTTAAAAAAATTATATTTTGTGAGTGGGAATTTTAAGGTTTCGTTGACCAAATTGAAAAAATCCTATTTTGGGAGAAAAGGAGCTCATTAATTTTTTTTAAGGTTGCAATTTGGGGAAAATTTGGTGGGCTATGGTTTATGGGCTTGGATTTGTGAAGAAGAGGAAGGTATGCTTGAGCTGGATCTTGAAGAGGATTCGAAAGCTCCATGGAATCTTGAAGCTTTGGAGAAAAATCAGGTTATTTTCTTCTTGCTTTGTTTATTTTTTTTAAAATAGATCAAATCCTCATCTTGTTGTTTGAAATCTTTGTAATATTGTTTGAAATCCAACAAAACCCATGGAAATTAGATTTTAAATTAGCAATAGAAAACTTAGAAGAAAAGATTTAATGTATTTGTCTATTCGAGGAAAAATCTAGAAAAATTCTTCCTATTATTGTGCCTTAAATCTTTCTTTTTATTTTTTCTCTTCAAAAAAATTTTTGCCCAAATTGGGCTGTGAAATAATATATATGTTTTGCATATAAAATATATGCAACTGAAAATTTTTCCTTTCAAGAAATTTGTGAGAAATTCTTTCTGGTTTTTACCAGAAGAGGGTTTGATTTTCGTTTAAAACGAAATTGTAGAAAAAAAAAAAAAATTAAAAATACTTTGGGGGCTGCCCACAGCCACCCCCCCATCCATGGGGGTGCTCGCTGTGCAGCGCTCCCCATGAATGGGGAGGGGGCTGCAAGCAGTCACCACAAGGGTTGTGCCCATGTGTGAGGCTACGTAGCAGCCACACAGGGGTGTGTCCCTTGTTGGGGCTGCAACACAGCAAAAAGGCTTTAAGCCTTTGTTTTTTTCTAATAAAATTTTATTATATTTAAAGTTAGTTTTGTTTGTATTTATTTTATTTAGAAAATGTTTTATATTATATTTTATGGCATACGGAAAATTCATCGCCAGCAATTCACCGATGGAAAATTCACCGCCAACAATTCATCGTGGGAAAATTCACCACCATGACAAATTCATCGTGGGAAAATTCACCGCTATGACAAATTCATCGCCAAGCTAAATTCACTGCTAGCAATTCAACGAAGTGGAAAATTAACCGCATTAATATTTTTTAATATATATTTTGTAAACTTTGAATTTTTCTTTTTTAAATAATTTTGACCTACATTATTTTTGTGTTAGATTTGGTTAATAGTAATTTTTATTTTCATTTCAATTATTTTAAATGACATTAATGTTTTTTAATATATATTTTGTGAACTTCGAATATTTTTTAAAAAATAATTTTCACCTCCGATATTTTTGTGTTAGATTTGGTTCATAGTAATTTTTATTTTCATTTGCATTATTGAAAATATTTTTATTTTTAGTATCATCAATCAAATTCTCTAAAGTTAATGCGATTAATTTTTTATTATCATAAATTAAATTATTCTTTTTCAAAAAAAATTGAAAGTTTTTTGAAATATATATTAAAAAACATTAATGGCGGTTAATTTCCACCTCAGTGAATTGCTGGTGGTGAATTTAACTTGGCGGTGAATTTGTCATGACGGTGAATTTTCCCATGATGAATTTTCCTAGAGCCATATTTTATATTATAATATATAATATTATATATATATAATATTTAAATATTATAGTTATTTAATATTATATATTAAATATTTAATAAATAATATTATATATATAACATTTAATATATATAGGATTTGAGATGCGGATTCAATTGGTTGATTAATATTAAAATAGAATTTTAAAATTGGGGTTTTAAATAGAAATATTTAAGAGAATATTTATATATTAAAATCTGTTCTTTTCAAACATAATTGACTAAGGAGTTGATTTTGATCATCCAGTTGAAATAAACGGGGCTTCATTAATTAATCGAATTTATTCAATTTGGGTTTTAATCGGGAAATCATGGGACTTTGAATAATATTTTAGAGGTATATATTTAAATAATGATTTGAATATCTTAAAAATAAGAATTTATCAAATTGATTATCGCTTTAGTATAGAGGAAATGTAATTGAGGTTTGACCAAAGGATTTATTTAAATTATTGATTTTGACTAATTTATTTATCCTTTGATGAAATATAGGTTAAGTAATTTGATTAAATGCTTATTTATTAAAATATCTTGATTTTTGAATGTAATCATAGAACTTAGAGATAACGAATGCTTTATTTTAATCAGATATTTTAATTATCAAAAGCTCGATTTATTTATAATTTAGTTTTGATTATTACGGATAATCGTGACAAATGAAATTGAAGGGATAGATTTAAATATAGATAACTATAAGATGATTTTGATTCGAAATAGAAGCAAAAGTGGATTTTATATTCAAGTGGATTATTTAGAATGTTGAATTTTTAATAGTCAATGATTTATTTTAAAGGATAGAGTCTAGATAATCAAATGCTTTTATTTTAAAGATTGATTTTTAATAAGATATGAGATTGGGAAACGAAATATAAATTATTGATATAGATTCTTAAATGTCAACACTATGATTTAAGTATTTAGTATATAGCAGGATATACATCGAGTATGCACTATTAAGTATATTTGTTGGAATGTATTCGTATTCAAGTAGAGATGAGTTTTAGTTGAAGATTTAGTTGATTTATTAATGCAAATTGAAAGAAAGACTGATTTATTTGATCTAAACGTCTACTTATCAAAACGTTCTAAATATAGAATACAAATGAGAAACTTAGAAGTAATGAATGATTTAATGAATCATATGAGATTGAGTTGTTGATTTATTGCTAGGTCGAAATAAAGAGTAATTTATTTAATCCAAATGCTTTATAAAACAAGTGGATTTAATTACATTATATGATTGTGGGATGTAGAGTTATTAATTGGATTGATTTCGATTCAATGATGTTATTTCTTGAAATGTCTGGATTTAGAAAATGGTTGTGTAATTTAGAGTAAATGATCTGTTATTTGAATATTTCTATGTCGTGAAAAGAGATAGGTTCAATTGATTGGATAAATGCAAGTCATGAATACTATGTTTGATTAGATTTAGGAAATCCAAATAGTAGCTCATTTCATTGTCTGAAATGTTCTCAGTGGTAAATTGTTCGTCTTTGATGTTGTGGTATTAGTGTGGATGTTTTGAAAGTCTTCCAGATAGGAGTTCATTTTCTAGTATGGGTTGATGTACACGAGTCACCTTTGATGTGTTGTGGTAAAAGTGCATAGTACACCATGTTGTTTCACCCAGTTCTCACGTACAGGTTTTGTAATTTGTGCCTCCTTGGGAATAGGAGAAGGTTTTGTAATATGTGCCTCCTTGGATGGAGTGGTTTTGTTTTCTTGTTTTCCTCTAGTGTTTGGAGAGGGCTTAACCTTGTTGCCTCCAGTGTTTGGAGAGGGTCTTAACCTTGTTGCCTCCAGTGTTGGTGTGCGTTCTTGATTGTTACCTCCTTGAATGGAGAGGTTGTGTTTATCTGGATACCTATTCTGGTTATTACCATGCGTGTTGTCTTAGGAGAGTGGCTTGCAATGGGCGTCGGCACACAAAGTGGTGCCAGGATAACCCTTTGTAAGTTGATTAATTCAGTGATAACTAAATAAACTTTTAGAAGTTTAGGATGCATCAAACATTAAATAAGATTAAGTATGCCTCGCTCATGGAACCAAGGGCTTGTTGTAGACTTGGGATGAGACGGGAAGGCCTGGAATGGCAAGATCATCTATCTCATCTTCACGAGAGGTATTTGGTTCCGCATGAGTAAGCAGAGGTGCCAGGTTTGTGGTAGAGGCTACCAGGATAACTAGTGGAGTGGGGGCCGGGGCCTAGGAAGATTCCCAAAGGATATCCCTTGACGAACTATGCAATGACACTCTTCTTAAGTCAACAGTTTGTATTTAATATTTGTGACACTCTTGATCTATTCTATGTCTGGAAGCAATATAACCTATGACAGTGTTGTGTGAGTCGTACCTAGAGTTGTACGTATGACCGTTCAGTCATGTGATGAGGTCTTATATTTATTTCGTATCAGTTTTGTGTGGCCCGTGCCTAGTGGTAGATGGTCTTGTGTAGGAATTTCTGGTTACTATCTCTTAGCATGGAGGGAGTGGAACCTTTTGGATTCCACGTGGTCGGGTGGCATGCATCTTATTCCGTTGGTACTTCTTCTTGTTTGTGTGGTCATGATTTCTAGTTGGAGAGCTCGTGGGAATCAGTTTCTTCTCATGCCTTGTTCTCTCAGTTCTTATTGTATTTTATTACCCCTCAGTTGTTATCGAGGTGGAATTTGTTATATGTAATCATTTTTGTTGGACTTGCCTCATTCGGGGAATGAGTATTGTAATTTTATTGTAATCATGTTATTGGAATCAAGAGGTATCTCATACTCTTGGATGTAAATTATTATGTTGGAATGTATGTGATCTTTTCTTGTTAAGTAATTTTATGTTATGGTTTTTATCCATGTTCCGCGTATGGTTTAAGTAACATAGTCGCACAACCTTAGGGGATTGGTTGGTAATGGTTAAGTGAACTTGTATATTAATTGTTCTAGTTAAGTGAACTTGTACGTTAATTGTTTTAACTTACATGTTTATTGTTCTTATTTCAAAAAAAAAAATAGTTCGATTGTTTAGTATATTGCAACTTTCCCTAGGGTTGTGTGGCGGGGCGTTATAGTTTTTTGGTGGTTTGTGGATGCATGATCAACTATTAGCGCGGAGAGAAGAAAGAAGAAATGAGATGATGACAAGAAGATTCAACAAGCCAACTTTATTAGAGGTGATGATGAGAGATGGATGATTTTCTTATCAGGAATTGGGATTTTAAAAGGGCTACTTACCTTATGTTTGATTACACACATAGATACGATGCATCAAGGTATAAAGAATCAAGATGGTGTTGTACCTAGTGTGATGGACTTTGAATCGAAAAACAAATAGGAGTTTTCTTGTTCACACTTGACATACAAAATCCTTGCTAGGATGCACCTAACAGAGCAAGTATTCGCCGAGTTATAGTACAAGAACATCCAACAAGCATAGAAAACAAAAGATAATTATCAATGCCCCATTACTTTCTCTCTAAATCACTTTGATTAGACATCAATGAGAGGTCATTGGAATGAGCACAATAAGATAAATCAAAAGCAAAAGATCAAGCACACAAACAAGTCAATGTTCTTCATACCTCTTGCCAAAGGGATTTTTTTTGTTTAGGATAAGAACTGAAATGATTGCCAATAGATAATGTCCATTGTAGGAAGGATACACCCTAGGACATGTTAATGGATGGCAACATTTCGTTTTGTTTATCCAAAGTTTTTTCCAAAAGATAATGCCCTTTGTAGGAAGGATGCATACTAGGACATGTTAGTGGATGGTAGCAAGTTGATTGGTTGTATGGAAAAGTTATTGATATAAGGTCGATTGACATGTTTTTGAATGATCAAGAGTTTGATTTTGCATTTAAAGTTTTCTTTTGCTAATTGTTGTGGTTGTTTTTGTTTGTATTGCCAAAGGTTGAGTGTGACAGTTTGATTTATTATGAGTGAATGTTTATTGCAAGTGAAAGCAAGATGAGACAGATGGATTTTTTCAAATATTTGAATGTTTTTGATGTTTTTGAAATGTTTTGAGGTTGTTTTTGGTATTTTTGAGATTTTACAAATATTTTGATTTTCAAATTTTCCAATGTTTTTGTATTTTATGAAAAAATTTGAATGTTTTTGTGTTTTTGTTTTTGGATTTTTTGGATTTTGTGTTTTTTGAATTTTTTTGGATATTGTGTTTTTTGAATGTTTATGGATTTTGTTTCTTTTGAATGTTTTTGGATTTTGTGTTTTTTGAATGTGTTTGGATTTTTTGTCTTGGGGGTTGATCAAAGATCAACCTTTCCTATCTTTAAGCTCAGAGACAACATAGTTTGGATTCCATATTTTTAACTTTTTCTATTTTTATGAATATTTTTAGATTTTTTGATTTTCTGATGTTTTTGGATTTTTGCATCATTTTGAAGATTTGGATATGGATATGTGAT
The DNA here is from genome assembly GCA_007258455.2 of Sequoia sempervirens. Taxonomy (NCBI): domain Eukaryota; kingdom Viridiplantae; phylum Streptophyta; class Pinopsida; order Cupressales; family Cupressaceae; genus Sequoia; species Sequoia sempervirens. Next base: position 80,148,724 of record VDFB02047397.1, on the reverse strand, counting down.
GATATTAGTGCTCTATTTAGGATTTTTTTGAAAACCAAGCTAAGGTTGATTGATCAGATCAATAGATTGATGATGATAACATTATTGAGGATGCACAACAATGCAAGGATAGTGTTAAGCAACACAATGATTGAGATCAACATCCCAAGATGATGAGGGATTTATTGGATTTGATTGATCAGGATTGATGATGATAACGTTGTTGAAGATACACAACAATACAAGGATAGTGTTCAGCAACACAAGGATTGGGATGGATATCCCAAGATGATGAGGGATCGATTAGATTTCATTGATCGGGATTGATGAAGATTGGTTTGGAACAAAAGTTGGTTTTGGATGATTTGATGTGATGTTGAAGCACATGTTAGATGCAACTGATATTGATTGTTTGGATTGATGTTCGATGAAGGACAAAGATCGATAAGGAATGTCTTCTCATCAAAATCTTCCATGGGCTACTGATTTGGATTTTGGCTCACAACTACTTGACCAATTTGATTTCACGTTTGTCAATGTTTGGATCACCACAAAAGTGGGAGGATATAGATCAATATTTATTCCCAAAGCAAGATGTAAATATCTTCCCTCAATGTCTAGCAATGTATGGAATTCCATGGGTGGATGCTTGGATATGTGTGTGGATGGATGGATATGGTAAGCATGCAAAGGATGCCAAGGATTATCTTGTGATAAGATAAGGTGTTCGAACAAAGGAATGCTCATTTGGATAATGTTTCATGGCTCAGATAACACTAGGTAGGATAGGATCAATAGAAACAACCCATGTCAAGATGTTTACCATAATCAAGTGTAAAGTGTGCGCCAAACTTTTACCAAGATCAAGATAATTTGGATCATGGATGTAGATGGATGAAAATGGATTGGATAAATGATTCATGGATGAATGGATTTATTATGGATAAGATGGATGGAATGTTGGCTTTATTATGGATGGGATGAGATGCTTCCACCTAAAGTGGCACACGTAGATGCTCAATTCTACACATGACACCTATTTTCCAATTTTTCATCATGGTACCCACCCAAAGTGCCAACATAGCGGTTTTCACTAGAGGATGATTTTTTTTTTTTACTGTTTTCAATCCTTTTTCTAATTTTTTAGATTTTTTAGATTTTTTTTTTGGAATTTTTCTGAAATATTTTAAGCTCATGCTGAACCATCTAGTGGTGTCAATGTAGATGCTTCTATCATAATGTGTCGTATATATCTTGCTTGAAGAAGTTGCTTTACCAAGATATCTACAATTGAATGCAACTTTTGGGATTCCTAATCTGCTTTGTTGATATTAGGGTTAACTTTGTCTTTGTGCACACATCACAATAGAATGTCTTCTAAATCCTTATGATGAAGGGTAGTTTCCAATACATGATCAATTTGAGAATTGGATATTATGCATGGAGGCATGGATGGAGTGTGTTTAGGGATAAAAGATGGATTGGTTGACAGTTTGGAACCTTTTACTCTCCAAACTTGGGAAGATGAGCAATGATGGGTGGATACGGAAGTGTGTATGGAATTAGGACCAACTTCTTGATATACTTTGTCTATTGCTTGAGAAGCTTGCTTTTTCCTCTGTGGATATCTTTGATGGATACTTTTCCCTTTTTTATTTTTGCCCCATAGTTTCCTTGACTAATGGAGTTTGATAGGGATCATCTCTCTTTGTATTTTTTGGTATCCATATGTATTTTATTTGTCTGATATGCTTCTTAGCTTATTTTTCTTTGATAACATTCCTCCTACTTTGATTCAATTTTATTTTTTTTATGTTGGTCCCAATTCATGGATGGGGTGATGGGTGGATGAGGATTCATGACGTGGTTGGTTGTAGTATTGGCATCAGTTTCATCATAAGGATTATTCGTTCTCCCTATGTTGATATTTTATTGAGACATAGTTGCCCCCAGTATGGTGGTAGTAGCACCTTTATTCTTTGATTCTACCTATTCTAAGATGTCTTGTTCGGTAAGCGTTCTCTGATAGATAGCTACTGTAGATGACATTATTTCAATTTGTTGCTCTGCTAACTCTAGAATATCCTATTCTATCTGACCTATTTCCTTGAGTGGATAATGTTGGATATCCTCATACATTATGTCCTCAATCTGAATTTGGGATATATCTAATCTTGATGTTGACAACTCAGTTTGATTGTAGGAATCAATAATCCACTCTTTTTGTGTCATAATGTCAAGAGTAAAGGAATTCTATTATGAATGAAGATCATCTACATGTGCATCCAAAGAAAGCATCTCATGGGTAGATGGAGGAGTATGGGCTATGTGGATATGATCATCTTGTATAGATAGGAGAGCATCCATTAGACCATTGTAGTAGCTTGGAGATACAAACTCTTCATCTTGAATGATTTTATAATTTCTTTCGACATGCTTTGGATCAAGTACTTGACATGGGTTAGTTTCAAAGGATGGGTTGCTTATAAAGGGTTCTTAGATGTCCTCATTAGACACAGGAAGTGACTCGATATCCTCTTGATCTTTGGGTGGACTTGGATCAAATGTTGACCTAAGGATTCCTTTAGTATCTATAACCATGAGGTCAAAGGATGTCAACATTTCTTGGAAAGGATCATTGCTAGATTTTGGTGATAGATGTTGATCATGCTTTGGAATAAATTCTTGAGATATGTCCTCTAACTCATTAGGTGATGTAGAGAAATTTTTAACATGATCATTGGTCAATGGGTCATGGATTATGTCAATAGGATCAAATAACTCTAACACTCCTTGAAATAGATAACTAAAAAGTGTCTCTTGATGTATGGTGAGTTGGTCATCGGATGAGGTGGAAACATCTTCAAAGTGCTCATTGATGGATAGGTCTTGATCATTTTTTTCAAAAATTGTGGTGGAGAGATTATCAATGCTATCACTAGTGGTTAAATCTTCATCATTGTCCCCAATAGTGATTATCTTTTGATCAATAATGTCTTGGATGAGATTTTGAGTTGAATACAATTTGATGTTGTGTGTCCCTTTGTTTTTTGAAAATCACAATGGTGCTCCTCATGATACCCTGTGGTCTAACTAGGGGTTCTTGATAGTTCCCATAGACGGGGATCTTGATGAGATTTTCTTGTACCAATTGTTGCAAGACTGATTTGATTGGTCTCCCAAGTGGTGTATATTCTCATTTCTTACCTTGTAAGATCTATGCTTTAAATTGACCTTGTGGTGATTTATTTTGGAGATGTGGTGATTGATCTTTGAGATGTGGGGGTTGGGTTTTTTGTTTATGTTGTTGATCTTGATAACCAACCTCTTGACATTAGAGATATTGTTATTGATATGGTTTTGGACACCACTCAATGCTTTTATGACATGGTTCAACCAATGGAAGAGAGTATTGATCTTGGAGTGAAGAGGTCCTTTGGCTCAATAAGTCCATTAATTTGGCAAGAGAAGCAAGTTGATCTAGTGAAGTTTGATCCTGATTTTGATTTTAACTCCATTGATATAGTTGATTCTTTTGTTCAAGTGGATTTGAGATGTTTACTTGTGGTGTTTACGTGGGATCATGGAAAATTTGATTTTGGACAATGTTCTGACTTGGGATGATGTTCATATTTGGCATTATAGGTTGAAATTGAACATTATTTTGGTCAAACTGGGAATCGCATTGCCTTGATTTAGGTAACTTTGATTTTGCATGGTGTTACCTTGACTTGGATCAATACATGGATTCATTAACATCTTGTTTGTACTTTGAACAATATTTGTATGATTCAAAAAGATATCTATCCCAAAGTTTACCAAGGGTGGATTTGAAATGTTCATGTTTGGAAAACTTGTGCTTGATATATTCACATTTGGCATGTATGGATTTGGTGGGATAATGTTGTTCATTTGAAGACTCATGCATTGATCGTTTGGTTAATATATTTTTAAGTTTGGACTTGGATTTAAATCTAGCATCAGAAAAGGTTTTCCAAAATTTAGATTGGGAATACTCACATTTGTTGTGCCATTGAGGTTTGTAGGAGATAATGATCCCATGTATGGACCAAGTATAAATGTGAGTTTTGAAAATCAATTGGCATTGTAAGGCTTTGATAGTTTGGTTGACTTAGATTACTCATGATGTATGGAGCAAGTTTATATTCCATGTTCTTCTTGTGTTGAGGTCTTATTTGGACCATAAAATAAGGATCAATTTTCAAGAATGTGGGATGTGAACCTCTAATTCTTTGGATTGATCTAAAATCTAGGTACAAAAAAGAAAGTATAAGATTTCAAGGATCAAAAGTATGGTGATGAGATATGAAAGACGAATGATTGATGAATGATTGGAACTCTTAGGAAACCTTGAAGAGGATACTAAACTTTAGGACATGGATTGATGTTTTGATTTGATTTGGATAGTGAACTCATAAAATATAAGAGGTTGGATGTTGTCCTAGAATAAATTTATCCACAAGATGCTAATTTGACTAAATTTGTAAAGAAGGATTCATCTAGACACACCTAACCAAACAAGATGATTTTGATTTTATTTGATTTTGGATTTTGGATAGTGAACTCATAAACCACAAGATGTTGGATGTTATCAAGGGATAGACTTGTTCACAAAGACTGATAATTTGACTAAATATGTGGAGAAGGATTCATCTACACACATCTAATCAAATGAAATGATTTTGATTTGGTTCAAATGATTTTCCCAAATTTTAGTATGAGGGATTTTTTTTTCAAGATTTCCAAGAATTGTTGGTGAGATGATGTTGGTTGATGTTTGAAAGATGGATGACAATTTTTATTTTGATCCTAAGAGACCTAGAGAGACTTTGCTTACTAGACCAAGATATTGAAGAACATGCTTTCTCTAAGAGTAGTTCAAACCAAAAGACCAATGTTTGCATGAAAACCATATGAACAAAAGATACCAAGCACATGTGTGGGATTCAATTTGAGTTAATCTTGGTTAATGAATTGATTTTATCACAAACACATTTCTTGTTTTAGCTTCCAAATTGAATTTCTATGTCTCAATTTCTTTTCATCCCACAAAGTCCATTATGTGGAAATCGAGAAAATTAAGGTGATAGTTCCCTAAGGTTGACTTTAGGAAAAGCAAATTGATTTATGAATCTAAATAATTAGAAGCCTCTAAGGATGATAATCCCAAGGGAAATAAATAGTACATGAATTTTTCAAAAGCTAACAATGATTTGAAACAGAGAAATGCACTTTTAAAAATTCATTGTTACCCTAAACAAGGGTTTTCACTGTTTCCTAATAAATTGCAATAATCAACTCAAAATTAAACCAATCTACCTAAAACCTAATGTAAAATGGGGTTGATTGAAAATATTACCACATACAACCATTCAAACATGCCGTCATGGTCATACTAAGGCCTAAAATAGTAATTTTCTCTAGAAATGCATAAAACAGTGTTCTTTTATTGCTCAAAATTTGATAATCAATCACCCATGCCTACTCAATTGGTTAAAAGGCCTTTTTAAAGTAAATTAATCATGACCTTCAGTTTCTAACTAATTTACAAGTGAACAAAACTAATGTGACTCTTCACCTTCCTATGTTGCATTTTTGCAACTTTACATTTTTTTGCAATTTTACTAATTTGTGTTGACAACTTTTTACATTTTTTTGCAATTTTACTAATTTGTGTTGACAACTTTTTACATTTTTTTGCACAATCTAACATAATAATCCTCAAATGAGCTCCTAATGACCTTAACACATGAAAATTGACCCAAATGACCTTATTACATCTTTGGAACACCAAGATTAAATTAATCTTTAGAATTTTCTCCATGGAAGCATGATATAGTCAAGGTGCTCTTGCACCATTTATAAATCCTTACATAATAGAAAATTTGATAGTATGAAAGAAACAAAATCATCTCTTGAAATAAAAATTCCTATAGTAAGTTCTTGAAGTAGGTTAAACCATGTGGGTGCCCTAAAAATTATCTAGACTTAACTCACAACAATCTCTCTTTAAGCATTATCCCTCACAATCTATCCCAAAACATTTAGTTCAATAGTGTTTTGCATAAAGATTTGTGAATCATTGAGTACAATATGAAACCTAAACTAATTGAAATCCTCACCCACAACTCACAACAATAAGAAAAAAGAAGGATTCACCACTCTAAATCACAAACAATCATTGGATTATCATTGCAAGTGCATGAGAAGAAAAAGGAGAAAGGAGAACTCTGTTTCTTGTATTAAAACTGAAGGAGAAAGATATCAAAATCTGATTCAAAGTTTATAAAACTCTCTACAATGCATATGAGAGCAAGAAACAAAATTTTGAACCCTGAGAAATTCAAATTTCCCAAACTATATAGCCTCCAAGTGGCATCCATGGTGCAAAAATAGAAAAATTAGGCACATTGCATCATCAAAAAGCAACCCATTCTACATTATTGAGATCAAGGAAACAATCCTAAAAAGAAGGGGATCAAACTTCTCTAAACAACTTCACAAAAATGGAAACTTCTCACCTCCAACAAGTTGATCCAAAAACTCCACAAAATTAGGCTCAAAATTGTCCAAAAGTGATATTAGAAAGTTCAAAATTCCACCTCTTTTCCAAATCCACCCAGGAACTGAAATCAAAATGGAAAGATTTATCACACTGTTTTATCAAACTGCATTTAGAAATAGCAAATATTAAGATAATTTATAGAAATATTATCTTAACACTACTTTACAATATCTTGCAGTTCTAATTTTCTCAAAAATAAAACTCCATTTGTTCTATTTTTTTGCAATTTGGCATTGATCCTTTTGATTTTACAAATAAAAACAAACCATTGATATTTGCAAAAATCAAAACAACTTACTAAGGCTTTTATGACATTTTTATTTTTTATAGAAAAAATCATAAAAAATATGGCCATGGGATATATGGTACAATCATAAAAAACTAAGGCATAATAAAGGCTCAACCTAGTATGAAGGTGTTGGCTTTTAGTTGTTTTGTGGTTTGTCCTTGATGTCAAAAGTTGATGCTATATGCCTTGATGTTTCAATGTTGATAAGGATAAGCTAACAAGTTTACATAAAAACTATGGCCATGGGATATATGGTACAATCATAAAAAACCTAAGGCATAATAAAGGCTCAACCTAGTATGAAGGTGTTGGCTTTCAGTTGTTTTGTGGTTTGTCCTTGATGTCAAAAGTTGATGCTATATGCCTTGATGTTTAAATGTTGTTAAGGATAATCTAACAAGTTCACACATCATGTTTCAATGTGGTTGGCATATGACTTGGAAATTTAATCATCCATCTTGTTGTGGGTTCTTGGTACTCTTGATTTATAGTGGATCTAACAATGATCAACTTTTAGGAAACTTCATGATAGCATTCTACAGGATATCTTCTGTTTTTCATCAAGAAATGCTAACTTCATGGATAGTGGCTCCTATTGACATATGACATTGGTATTCTTGATCATGATATTAGCACTCTTGTTCATATTCAGTTTTGGCATACTGGGTTTTGGAATTTAGTATCCTGTTCAATGACATCATTGTGATGTTGGTTTATATCCAGTTTTGATGGTACTGATCTTTTGGCTCCTTGTGCAGATTAAAAGATATCTTGATTACAAGGTTACATTTTATTAATCTTTTACATGTCATTTATATCATGGAAAATTTTATTGTTTCATTAACTCATTTTTGGTTGGGCTTCATGACATATCTTTTGCAAAAATCTATGATTCAACATTTGTGCAGACTCAGGTTTCATTGATATCCATATTGATCATTTCATTTGTTTTTGAACTCCATTAGTTGGCATCAATGATATTATTATTAGGTCCATGACATAGCACACTATTTTTGGTTTAAAAGTGCATTCACCTTGCACTTGAAAATGGTTATTATTGGATTCATTGATACATTACATTGTTGTTTGGAAATGCATGTTATGTATCACTTAAGCTGATTTTAAATGTTTATTTCAAGCTCATGTCATTTTCTTCTATTCTTGGCTTATTGACAGTTGGTTGTTATCGTTTAATTTGAAGACTTTGATCTTTACCATGCATGTGGTTATCGACATACTCATTTCTTGGACTGCCAACTTATATTGGGTTCTTGATGTGTCACATGGACTTTGATACGACACATCATATTGTCGGTTCCTCAGATCTCAAAATCATTACATTTTGATTCACAAATTTCAGAAGTTATGTATTATGTTTTGGGGGTTTGATGTAAAGAAAAGATAGGGACAAACAAAAGTGATTGTTTCATTTCACATTTCAAGCGAACCCTAGCATTTCCATGATGAAATTCTAGTTATAGGTTGAGCAAGATCATGGTGCTTTTCTGATCTAGTTTTCATGTATGGTAGTTTATGAAGGATGGTGAGTTAGTTGGTGGACTCTCCATGAGCTGGAAGTGAACATAATCGAGGATCTTATGGGATTTTGTTTGCAGTTTGAACCACCATAACAAAGGTAATATCTATACATTTATTTGATCATTCAAATATAAATCTGGTGAATGGAAAGGTAAAAAGGGGAAAGTTGATATTGATTCAGTTTCAAATAGATTACTTCATTTTTGGTTATAAGTTAAAAAAAAAAGATCTTGTGTTTTCGTTAATCATAACTAAATCTTCTTAAGGTTTTGAACTTGAGTTAACTCAAGGTGTTTATGAGACATAATAGAGTGTTTTTGAAAAGAGAATAAGGGTTTTTTATAGTGATATTTTGGTATTTTAAAAAAATTAAAAAGAGAGCTTAAAGTGTTTATATCACTAATCCTTATTACAAAGATTGCATATTTCAGTGAGATTATCTTGGTACTCTCATATTCAACACAGATTATAATGGGAATTATTGTATATCTTTTATATGTACTCTGTTGATATTTTGTAATTGCAAAAATAATGTAGTTATAAGGTCTTGATAGTTTGCATGGTGTTTGAGAAACTTTGTAAAGGAGTTGGTGCTCCTATTGATGTTGGTGCTTCATAATTTAGGTGGAGTTGGTGCTCCTGAAATGTTATAGAGTTGGTGCTCCTAAGTTGTTATAGAGTTGGTGCTCTAGAAAAATATTGTAATCAGTTTGGAATTAAGCCTGTAAGGCATTTTGGAGTGGTTTTTCTACCCCAAGAGGGTTTCCCACTCATCAAAGCTCTGTGTTTCTCTTTTATGTTGTTTGTGCGTATCTTGCTTAAGTTTTCAATTTTTTCATTTGTCAAAGTGGCTCATGCAATGCTCTGATACATTATCATAATTCCAAGTTGTATAAAAGTTCAAATTTTAATTGTTCATGTTCAATGTATGAATGTTAAATTCTACCATTAATGAGTTTGATGTCCTATGTAAAAGAAAGCATTAAAAGGTTGTTCATTCAACACTATGTGAATAATGTATATCATGCTTTGATATGAGTTGTTAAGCATTCATGTTGTGTTTGGTTAATTCATTGGAAAACAACCATTCAAAACTCAATATTCACATTGCATATATAAAGTCACTCATTTGTTTCAGATCAAATAGATCAAATATTCATTTCAATTCATTAAAAAGTTTTTATACATTACTCTAATTCACCCCCTCCTCTAAGAGTAATTCCACTTCCAACAATTGGTATCAAAGCTTAGGGTCATGCATTAGGTTTTACCACCTAGGATTGATTCTAGTCTTAGAAGTTTGTTATAATGGCACATGCACCTAAAGGTTCATTTGTTACAAGAGCTCTTCTATTTGATGGCTCTGATTATGTGTTCTAGAAAATTAGAATGGAAACATATCTTATTTCTTTAGCCCTTGATGTCTGGAACTTAATGTGTAATAAATACATTTAACCTGATACCATACCTATAGATCATGATGAGAAAAGGAAATATGAAATGAATGCAAGAGCTAAACATGCACTCTTGTGTGGCTTGACAAAAGATGCATTTGTTCAAGTAATTCATTGCAAGTCTGCATATGAAATTTGGGAGAAGCTTGAAAATGTGTATCAAGGAAATGAAAAGGTTAAGCAATACAAAATCCTTACTCTCAAGAATCAACTTCAGGAAATGAGAATGAAGGATGATGAAAATATTGCTGATTATTTATTAAGAATAGATGAAGTTGTCAATGCGAGAAGAGGTCTAGGTAAAACAATTGTAGAATATGATGATCAAAAAGTGATTAGGACTTTGCATCCTAAATTTGAATCTAAAGTTTCTACTCTTGAAGAAAAGAAGCATTTTGATTCACTTACCTTGGATAATCTGCAAGGCATATTAACAGCCTATGAAATGAGGATAGGAATCTATGATTTAACCTCTAAAGAGATTGCTTTTAAAGTGGAAAAGAAAAAGAGATTTAGATAGTGAATCAAAATTGTTTGATTCTTTAGAAGCTCTTTTATTAAGGAAGTTGACAAAGATATATAAAGGAAAAAATCCATTCAAATGTTTTAATTGTGGTAAAATTGGTCATTTTGTAGCTAAATGTCCTTATTCAGATCAAACTAATGATGATGAGAAAGCAGAAAAACAATTCAAGAAAATATCTTTGAATCCTAAAAATAAGTTTAACAATAATCTCAAAAAGAAAAAGATTCTCTTTAGCAAAGAAGACTCAGATGTTGAGACAAATGTCTCATTTGGTGATTGTAAGAATTAGCTATGAAGGTAGCCACCCAAGATCTAGAGGCCTAATAGAAAGCACAAAAGAAAGAGAATAGAATATGACAAGAATAAACTATATTCTGCCAATAATGCAAATATGATAAACTGATACAATGCTATGCTATGTTATGCTATGCTATGCTATGCAAAAGTACATAGGAGAACCCTTGGTTATATATCCAAGGTGAGAACATAGAAGGGCATAAGATTATGAAAAGTCTCATAATCTTATGACATGAGATAACTATGAAAAGCTATCACTCCACCTAAAGTGGAAAGAGATAATGTGATAATCACCCACAAAAGGTAGAGAGATAATCACATGATGTGTCCACAAAAGGTGGAAGTGATAAAGTAATGACATGTAAAGTCCACCAAAAGTGGAAAATCTCCAACAACCTCCTATGTGGTCCCTAAGTAAACTTAACTAAGGTGTAACTATGACCTAGGACAAGGTACAACACATTTAATTAAACCAACACCCCCCCTTAACTGCAACTTAGGGAGAATGTACACAAAATAAAACAACGGAAGATGGGTCCCAACTACTAGGCCATGTTAGGTACCCATGTACAAATGGAATGAAATCTCTCACAAGTGGAGTAAAGATAGAAAAACCCAGTGGGAAAAAACTACCCCCAAAAAGAGAGATGACATATAAAAGCCTATGAATATGGCATGAGAAGGAAAAAACCCAATGTGAGGAAAAATTCCCCCCCATATAAGAGAAGAAGAGAGACAAGGTAGCCCCCCCTCAATGTATAATGATCACCCATGGAAGATGCTCGAAAAGGAATGAAGAAGCTACTCCAAAACTGTCGAACAATGTTCCTCCCCTTAGGAAGAAACAATACCAAAGGTGTATGAATGAAGTCTCCCCAATCCACAAGTGAAGAAGGAAGAACCCTCAAAGTGTAAGAATTCTCTAAAATCTGCTCAAATGTCCCTGTGTTGATGTTGAAAGATGTCTTTCCCAAACCATGTGAAGCTGCAATGGTGTAGTCACTTCCTGGAAGTTGTGAGAACCCCTTTGCAACAACACTCTCATCTACTGAAAAAGACAACTCAAGATCTAACAAGGATGTAGGTAGAACATACTCCAAAGAAAATGTCTCCTCAAAAGAGAAAGTGGCCTCCTCCAACTGTTGTACATATGCATCCACAATCACATCAACCTCGAAAGACTGATCATGTAGAGGAGGGTCAAAGTGTTCCCTCACAACAACTAAAGAAGAATCACCTTCATCAAAGAGAAGATGTAACTAATCAAATGTGTCTCCCAAGTCTGTAATGTAGGACTCCACAAACAAACTACCAATGTCTGACAAGTAGTCATCCCATGAAGCTACTACTGGAAGAAAAGGTATGCACTATTGCACTAAATCACAAGGCACTAAAACTATCAGAACACAAGTATCATCAGGTACATCAATCAATGTAGGAGATGGAATATCAACAATAGGCTCAAGAACCTTAGGAGTAGAGAGCACTCCACGATTCAAGTAACCATACTCAATCTCCTCAAGTGTGTCCACACTAGGGTGAACTGAATCATTAATAGGAGCAAAATATGAGAAGGTGTAGAACTGTGAACGATTATCAACCTCCCCAACTACAACAAGAGCCTTGCTATGCAAATCTTGAACAATGACAGAATCTGGTGTGAACTCTACACTCTTTCTTGTACCACTATGTGTAATATGATAGATGGAAAGGATGTTCCTTGAAAAAGTAGGCACACATAGAACATCATTAAATGCTCCACCTTCAACGTCAATAGAACCCTTCCCATAAATTGCCAAAGAAGTGTTGTTGGACATCAAAATGGGTGGTGATGAACAAGAATCAAATGAAGAGAACATATCCTTGGACGAAGTCATATGATGTGAATCTCCTGAATCAAGGATCCACCTATCTGAATTGGAATCTGCAAAAGAAAGAAATTCTTTCCCCTTATGTTTCTCATGTTGAGATGAAGAAGAAGGAGATGAGCTTGATGTTGCTGCCATGAGAGTTGTACTTTTTCCCTTAGAAGAAGTGGAAGGGGATGGATCCTTCTCTTGATATGTAGCTAGCAAGTTGATATTATTCTTCTTAAGGATATGTTTCAACTCATCAATTTGCTTAACATGAAAACAATGTGCATCATGACTAATCCTTTTGCAATATGCACATGTTGGTTGCTCCCTCTTGCTTGAATTGTAGTACTTCTTTGAAGAAGATGAAGTTGACCTTTGTTGTGGAGGATTGGATTGTTTGTTCTCTCCTTGTGGCTTTGGTGAAGATTGCTTTTGGTCCTTCCCTTTTCCTTTCTTATTGTTTCCATGATTGACCACCAATGCTTTTGAAGTTGAAGACTAGAGAATTCTCATTTTCATCAACTTATTTTGCTCAAGAATCAAAAGATCTGTGAGAGCCTCAAAAAATGGTGTAGTGGAGTTACTAATTTTCAATCTTTGAGTCTAAAAAATTGAAAAAAAGGATGAATACTCAATTGGAAGTTTATCAAACAAGTTGAAGACCAATTGATCATCCTTTTTCTCAATACCACAATCCGTTAGTTGTTCTCTTAGTTCATTTTCCTTAGTGACATAATCCTAAATTGTATCAAAATCCTTGGGATCAAGGCTTAGGATATCATGTTCAAGTTTGTATCCCTTAACCTTATCAACCTTTCCATACAAAGTAGCAAGCTTATCCCAAGCTTCATTGGTTGTAGTACATTTATCAACATGAAAAATGAGATCATCTGAAATGAACTTTCTTAGTGTACCTAATGCCATAGAAGTTTTAGTGAGCCAATCCATATATGCAATTGGATCTACCTTAGGATCTGAAGGTGCAGTTATGGTTCCATCAATGTAGTAAATTAAACCTTTTTACATTAGTTTACTCCATGCACAACTTTCCATGTACCATAATTATGTGCAGTTAAGAGTGGAACTTTAGATGAGTATAAGAGAGAAAATAGGAACAATCACACAAGAGAAACCCCCCCAAATTCACTCAATCAAAGTACCCCCCCCCCCAAATAGATGATTTTGGCACTTTATAATGTAGTGCATGTACAATAGACCACTTGCAACTTGGATAAGTGGGATTATGATTTATGATTTAAAACTTGTCAAAAATAGGCTAAGAATAGACTAGAACAAATAAGCAAAGACCTAAATTCAGATCTATGCAATACAAGTGCCAAATAGGCCAAAAAAGACCATATGCTGAAAGTAAAAAATACACTCAAGATCACTTCAAATTGATTGTAGATTCAATAAGTAGACAAAAAATTATACTCTTTCAAAAAAAAGGGCACTTGAAAAGGAGTTCGTATGTGCCTAAAAGAAGCCTCAAAAGTTGCAAAAATGGTGATTGGATAGGTACAGTGATGAGAAACTGCAAACACCAAAATCAAAAACTGAGCACACCACTGTGAAGTAGATGAAAAATTAGCCAAAATAAAAAAAATTGCTACAAAAAAGGAGCAAAAATGAGCATGATATGAAGCTTCAAAGTTGGACTGCAGAAATGAAAACTCCATTGGTGAGGGGGGACTTTTTTTTAAAAAACTACTAAGATCATGCTGATGCCACGACGATCTCATCAAACTACAAGCTTAAAATTGACAGTCATTTGGCCATCAAAATTCTACATAGGCTTAAAATTGACAGGTAAATGCCTGTCACGACGTCATCCGCCGTCCGCCAGAATATTCACCCAGAATATGCTTTGATGCTGGAATCTTCTAGCGGAATATTCTAGATTTGTCGAGTTTTTGACAACGCTACTGGAGAATATTCAATTTCTAGACTTTTAAATACAGATCACCGAAAAATTATCTGCCGCCCATAATTTGAATGGAGGAGGGGCCACGGGGGCCACAGCCGAGAGGCCCCATGGCCTATGCAGACGGGTGTGGTACCTGTGTAGGCAGGTACTATCTGCGGTACCCTACCTATGCAGGGTACTCAAAAAAAAAATTATTTTAATTTTAAAAAAAACTTTATAATAGCAAAGAAAAAAACTGCGAAAATATTTTTTTTGATTTTTTTTTTGAAAAATTTAATTCAAATTTTTTTTTTTTGGAAAATAAAAAATAATACGACTGCAATAATCGTTGGGTCTTACGGCTCAGCTAGCAAATTTTTTTTGCCTCGACGGACAACTTGCTCCAATTTGGATGAATTAGCAGTCAATCTTAGGGTTTTTGGCCCTTTTGAGCATGATGACAATGTCCTTTTTGGCTGAAAATGTTCCAAAGTGGTAGCTAGCTCCTGGATCTAGCAACACCTCCAATCTTCAACCCTTTGTAGATTTAGCCTCCAATGTCCAACTGAGATGAAACAAAAGGAAAATCTGACTATCTCGGACACTCTGAACACAATGGCGAGCTCAGATCTAATGCAACAAGCTCCCAAAATGCACCTACAACACAAGGCCAAAAATGGAACCCTCCAAGAATCTCTCCAAATGACTAACCAAAGGCACTCCAATAGCTCTAATACCATGTAAAAATTGGCTATGAAGGTAGCCACCCAAGATCTAGAGGCCTAATAGAAAGCACAAAAGAGAGAGAATAGAATATGACAAGAATAAACTATATTCTACCAATAATGCAAATATGATAGACTGATACAATGCTATCCTATGCTATGCTATACACAAGTACATAGGAGACCCCTTGGTTATATAGGCAAGGTCAGAACATAGAAGGGCATAATATTATGACAAATGTCATAATCTTATGACATGAGACAACTATGAAAAGCTATCACTCCACCTCCACCTAAAGTGGAAAGAGATAATGTGATAATCACCACAAAAGGTGGAGAGATAATCACATGATGTGTCCACAAAAGGTGGAAGTGATCAAGTAATGACATGTCAAGTCAACCAAAAGTGGAAAATCTCCAACAACCTCCTATGTGGTCCCTAAGTAAACTTAACTAAGGTGTAATTGTTACCTAGGACAAGGTACAACACATTTAATTACACCAAAAGTGATGAAGATGAAACTTTATTCATGGTTGAATTTGATTCACAAAAGGTTTCAAATAAAGAATTAGATAATCAGTCTGCTTTAGAATATGATAAAATAGATCTAAAAGGTGAAACTATATTTATGTCCACAATGAATGAAATGGAACTGCAAGAAAATAGACTTGCAAAGACTTCTGCTTCTAATAAAGAAATGAATGGTTTTGAGAATGAACTGAAAATTTCTCTAAGTGAAGTTCAAAATTTGAAGGACTTAGTATACCAAAAAGTTCAAAATGAGCAAGATACTAAGAATCTAGTAGGTAAGATTATAATCACTGAAAAGGAAATTACTAATTTAAGACTCCAAGTTGAAATTCTTGAGATTACAAGGATGTAATTGGAATTTGAGGAAGAAAAGTGTTGTATCTTAGAAACCAAAATCAACAATCTTACAAAGGAATTTGATAATTTTATAGATATTTTGAATAAACAAAGGTCTTATGAAGACAAGTCAAGTCTTGGTTATATGAATGATTCAAATTATTTTCTAGATATAAATGTAAAAGCTAAATATGGCAGATCTAGACAAGCTTCTTGCAAGAAGAAAAGTAGTCTTTCTAACACAACTATGCAAAACAAAGTTAAGTTGATTTGGATGCCTAAAAGGAGCAATGTAGAATAGGAAGGTATCTTTAGTCAAACTTAATTACCTATTAAAGTTGAAAATACATGGATCTTAGATAGTGGTTGTTCTCATCATATGACATGGGACAGAAGTATTTTTACTGAACTTGAATTTGGTGATTTTGGTTTAGTATGGTTTGGTAACGATGATTACATAAAACTTATGGCGAAAGGAATAATGGTTTTTGGTAATAACATTTTCTTGCCAGATGTTTATTATGTGGTAGGTTTAAACCACAATATGTTAAGTGTGACACAAATATGTGATCAAGATTTATGTATTCTTTTTTATGATTGTGAGTGTCAAATTAAAAGGAAATTAGGAGAAATAGTTATTGTTGGTTCAAGGACACAGGGAAATATCTATGAAGTGACTAGTGTGAATGTGCTTGATCAATTGAGGAGTCTTTATGATCTTCCTCCTATTTCTTTTCACTAATCAATCTTTGTGATTGTAGGGTGTGCTTTAAATTTTTATCTTATATCCTTGAAAGTATAAACTGCAATCAAATCTTTACAGTTTAGTTGGTGTTTTGGGATAGTTTGCAATTTTTATTACATGAAGGATTGTGTGTTAACATTGTCTTGTTTATGAAAACAAGTTGTAGAATTTTTTCCCTAAGAATGAATAGAGGATTGAAATTAGTTACTTGGAAAAGTCAACACTTAGCTACTTTATCTTCATAAAGAGGAAGGCATTATGATATGAGGAGAGAATTTTGGAAACTCTATGTCTGAGGAGATGGAGAAGAAAGATTATGTTTTTTTAAAGTCATGCAAGCATGGTCTTAGGGGGAGACATTTTTTATCTATTTGCACCATTTGTTTCCTTAAGCAGTGGTTCAACAAGTGGTTGCATTTGGTTCTTCTTAAGTGTTCATTTTTTAGCATTCCACTGGATGGTATTATGTGCATTTTGATATTGCATTATGGTTTGGATTGCATTTTGATTGATATAACAGGTGTCTAATGTTTAGATTGGAAAGTTAAATTGTTTTAGGTTTCATGAGATGATTACTTAATATAGGAAAACATTAGTGAAACCAACATTTTTTTCTTGGACACATCTAGTAATAAATAGACAATTGATTGATATCAGTCATAGCTTTCCAATGGTATTATTTTTTGTTTGTTGCAGATGTAAGGTGTTTGCAAGGGTATGGTAGCAATACTAGTGTTCTAACAGTGAGTATGCAGATGATAATGTGTGAAAATTGCACAAATCAATTTTCTATCTATGATAGTTCTTTTATATGTTGATAGTATAGTATACATGATGATAGTTATTATAGGTGCATTTGGTATAACAATGACATCTACTTGTGATCTTGGATAGATATCTTCATTAATAGTTTTGGGCAGACTTCATAGTACATGGATTTGCAACTTCTTAACAAGTGCTTGAACAAGTTTGAAATCTTTGATTCATCCTATGTATTTAGTTAGGGGGAGCAAGGCTATTTGGTAAGAATATCTTGGGATTTGTTTTTCACATAGTGTGATTTAAGTGTATATTTTTGTGATATTATGACAAATGTTGGATAATATCATGTTTGGAAGAGATTTGCAGTGAGATTCCTGAGAATCTTGTTTTCTTTGTTATCTCACTTTGGGGGAGAAGCTCATAATTTCTTTGATGCTTTCATAGTTGATTCCCTAGTACATGGTTATTCATGTTGGTAACATTGTGTTTACAATTGGCAAGTTGATGCAATGAGCATTGGTAATGGATTGCCGTGGTGTATTGGTTTGCGTTGGCAGCTTGTTTATCCAATTTTGGTGCATACATTGATAATATTGATCTCCCAATACTTGATATTTACATGTTGTCAATATTATGACTGCCAGAGTTATTGTATTTGCTCATATGACCACAAGGTGATATATAAAATAGATTTATTTGCTTATATCTAAAGTAATGATATGATTCTTGACTACTAGTTTTTGATGGATATGTGTTGTTTGGCTTCAATTGTTGTTTCTATTCATGTCATTTCACATTCTCCTCTGTTACTCTTTATCCTTGTGACAAAAAGGGGGAGAAAATGATGGTTCAAATGCCTAAGTTTTTTCCATTAAGGACAAAGGGGGAGTTTGTTGGCTTTTAGTTGTTTTGTGGTTTGTCCTTGATGTCAAAACTTGATGCTATATGCCTCGATGTTTCAATGTTGATAAGGAAAAGCTAACAAGTTCACACATCATGTTTCAATGTGGTTGGCATATGACTTGGCGATTTCATCATCCATCTTGCTATGGATTCTTGATACTCTTGTTTTATCATGAATCTAACAATGATTAGCTTTAAGGAAACTTCATGATAGCATTCTACATGATATCTTTTGTTTTTTATTAGGAAATCCTAACTTCATCGATAGTCGCTCCTATTGACATATGCCATTGGCATTCTTGATCATGATATTGGCACTCTTGTTCATATTCAATTTTGGCATACTAGGTTTTGGCATTCAGTATCATGTTCAATGACAACATTGTGATGTTGGTTTATATCTAGTTTTGATGGTACCGATCTTTTGGCTCCTTGTGCAGATTAAAAGACATCTTGATTACAGGGTTACACTTTTTTGATCTTTTACATGGAATTTATAACATGGAAAAGGTTATTGTTTCATTAACTCATTTTTGTTCGAGCTTCATGACATATCTTTTACAAAAATTTATGATTCAACATTTGTGCAGACTTAGGTTTCATTGATATGCATATTGGTCATTTCATTTATTTTTGAACTCCATTACTTGGAATCAATGATATTATTATCAGGTTCATGGCATAACACATTGTTTTTAGTTTAAAAGTGCATTCACCTTGCACTTGAAAATGGTTATTATCAGATTTATTGATACATTACATTATTGTTTGGAAATGCAAGTTACATAGCACTTAAGCCAATTTTAAATGTCTATTTCAGGCTCATGTCATTTTATTCTATTGTCGGCTTATTGATAGTCAATTGTTATCATTTAATTTGAAGAATTTGATCTTTACCATTCATGGGGTTATCCACATACTCATTTCTTGGACTGTCGGCTTATATTGGGTTCTTGATGTGTCACATGGACTTTGATATGGCACATCATAATGCCAGTTCCTTGGATCTCAAAATCATCACATTTTGACTCACGGATTTCAAAAGTTATGTATTATGTTTTGGGGGTTTGATGTAAAGAAAAGATAGTGAAAAAAAAATTGATTGTTTCATTTCACATTTCAACCAAACCCTAGTGCCACCATGATGAAATTGCAATTACAAGTTGAGGAAGAACGTGGTGGTTTTCTTATTTGGTTTTTAGGTATGGTAGTTTATGAAGGATGGCGAGTTATTTGGTGGACTCTCCATGAGCTGGATGCGAAGGTAATATAGGATCTTATCTGATTTTGTTTGTAGTTTGAACCACCATAACAGAGGTAATATCTATACATTTCTTTCATCTTTTGAAGGTAAATTTTACTAATGGAAATGTAAAAAAGGGAAAGTTGATATTGATTCAGTTTCGAACAAAGTACTTCATTTTTGGTTTCAGTTTTAAAAAAAGAGCTTGAGTTTTCATTAATCATAAACGAATCTGCTTAAGGTTTTGAACCTAAGTTAACTCAAGGGTTTTAATGTTTTACACAGTTTTTGCTTTGTATAAATACATGACTCAAAACCATGACTCAAAAAAAGAAGAAGAGGGGTTTATGAGACATAATAGAGTTTTTTTGAAAAAAGAATAAGGGTTTGTGACAGTGATATTTTGGTATTTTAAAAAAATTGAAAAGAGAGCTTAAAGTGTTTATATCACTAATCCTTATTACAAAGGTTGCATATTTCAGTGAGATTATCTTGGTACTGTCATATTCAATACAGATTATAATGGGCATTATTGTATATCTTTTATATGTACTCTGTTGATATTTTGTAATTGCAAAAATAATGTAGTTAGAAGGTCTTGACAGTTTGCATGGTGTTTGAGAAACTTTGTAAAGGAGTTGGTGCTCCTATTGATGTTGGTGCTTCATAATTTAGGTGGAGTTGGTGCTCCTGAAATGTTATAGAGTTGGTTCTCCTAAGTTGTTACATAGTTGGTGCTCTAGAAAAATATTGTAATCAATTTGGAATTAAGCCTGTAAGGCATTTTGGAGTGGTTTTTCTACCCCAAGAGGGTTTTCCACTGGTCAAAGCTCCATGTTTCTCTTTTATGTGGGTTGTGCTTATCCTGCTTAGGTTTTCATTTTGTCATTTGTAAAAGTGGTTAATGCAATGCTCTGATACATTATCATAATTCCAAGTTTTCTAAAAGTTCAAAGTTTAATTGTTCATGTTCAATGTATGAGTGTTAAATTTTTCCATTAATGAGTTTGATGTCCTATGTAAAAGAAAGCATTAAAAGGTTGTTCATTCATAATTGTGTGAACAATGTGTATCAAGTTTTGATATGAGTTGTTAATCATTCATGTTATGTTAGGTCAAGTCATTGGAAAACAATCATCCAAAACTGAGTATTCATATTGCATATATAAAGTCACCCATTTCTTCAAGATCAAATAGATCAAATCTGCATTTCAAGTCATAAAATTATTTTTATACATTACTCTGATTCACCCCCCCTCTTAGAGTAATTCCACTTTCAATAGAAGGGGCCAAGGTACATATGATTTTCTTTAAAATCATTATAAAGTTTTTGCTTTTGCAAAACATTTGCAAAAGAAAATAAAGCATAACCTAAGGCATCTAAAAGAATCAAACTCAAGGCTAAGGTATTAATTAAAATGTGACATTTTTAAAACATTTTGATAAAACTCAAGGCCAAAAAAGAGAAAAAGAAAACCCTAGACACAAAAGCAATGAAAATCCCCTTTTCATTCATTCATTTTTCTCACCCCAAATTTGGAGAAGCTTGTTCTACACCCAGCCGCCATGAGGGGTTTTGGAGCTTTGAAATCATGAATCTGTAGCTACTCTATGTCGATACTTCTTAGGAAATCTATATGGTGAGTTTATTTTCTTCACAAAATGCAAAAATCCCTTAATTTTCTCCATTTTAAATGCATTTGCAAGGATTTTAAGCCGTGACTTTCCTCACTTTTTGAAGTATTTTTCTTGCTTTCTCCATTCTATTGATCTTCTTATTTTTTGGGGCCACTATGGAGCCTTTCTAAAGCTTTTTCTACAAGTTTTAAAGCGCATTCTTTCTTTGAGAAAGTCATAGGTAGTTCTAGTAAGTCTCTTATCATTCCAATATTGCACTATCCTTTATTCTCTGCAAAAATATGTTCAGATTTGAGCCCCCAATGTTGATGAGATGATTTCATTGCTCATGTTTCTTGCACAAAAATTGATGGTTCCTTTATGTTTCTAAAAAAAATTTAGAACCCACTTGATTTTATGGTTATGGCCTCACCATGAGAACACAGATTTGTTATATTTAAAACCCTAGCTTCTTTCATGCTTAGTTTAAATTTATGGGAAGTTCATTTCCTTGTGTTTGTATATGAAAGAGAGATAATCTTGTTCCAATTCTTCCTTACTTTAAGGTTATTCTATACTACATAGCCACAGCTGGATACAAAAGATTCTAAGCATTTTATGAACATATAAAGCTCTTTGCATTTCAAATTATTATTTTATTTCTATGTGGCTCCTCCTTGCATTTTACCTTCAAACTCATCATGGGAACCTCATAACCTTGACATTCATAAAGCCCTGCCATTATTCCTTCAAGCAATGCTCTACTATCTATAGGTGGTTCTCATGATTGCGTTCTTGTATGGACTACCATACTATCACTATGGCTATATTTGAACATTTGCACTTTATGGGTCTTTATAGAATGGAATGGAAAAGGCTTCCATCTTCCTTTTGATGAATGCAATTGTAGCTTATTATGATGCTTTTTTTTTATCTATTTTCAGAATTGTAGCTTTGATTTTTCTCTGATTCTAAACTTTGAATCTCATAATGAGTATTTCTCCACTTACAAAGCATCACAAGGGTAAACAACTAAGAGGGGGGGTGAATCAGTTGTCATTAAATTTCAAACTTATTCAAATTATTAACCTTATTATTAAATTTGATTAATAACCATGAAAACATAAATGAACACATCAGAAACACACATAACACCAATATTTTTATGTGGAAACCCTATTAGGGGAAAAACCATGGTGGAGGTTTTTCCACAAGATTATACCATGTTAAAAGTATAAAGAAATATGAATGGGGAATGCACATGCATTCAGGCACACTGCCTAGAGCTCACTACTCAATTACAAAAGGAAGACACGCTGTCTTACAAAAAGATCATGATTATATCCATCAGATTTGAACTAAGAAATATAGCATCTACTAATTCTTGATTACAATTCTTGTTAAGCTCATGAACACTTCTTCACTCTTCTTTACTCTTCTTCACACTCTGCTCTACCTTCATATGATCTAATCAATATTCACACATAGGACTCACACACTTCACACTCAGACACTTCCACTCATGCTTCCAAAAATATAAAAACATCACTCTTATATATTCACAACAAGGAATTGCATCGGTACAAGTTGGCTTCAACAAAATAATAAAATAATATAAGTAGTCGGCCCAAATCAATAAATATTATTCATGTGAATCAACCAAGGTCATCCATAACATAGTGAAGAACCAAAATAAAATCCTCAAACATGAACCACTTCAATTAATTACTCCTGAAAGATCCACAACTTGCTACAAACACCTTTTCAGCAAAGAACATGAAAGACATGACCACACAAGAGAAAATCTCATATCACAAGCATAATGATCAATGCAGGCATGCAACACAGATAGAGCATAATCTAGAGACATCCAAAAACATCATAAATCACCAGAGAAGCATCTTCAACAACTAAACTTACTGAAATCACATAATCTTCATTCAAGAACACAAACTGAACCAATAGAAAAACTGTCAGAATACAAATTTTCATAACTTGATCAAATCTTCACGCAGATCTCTAAAAATTAACATGGATAAACTAGATATACTCAACAAAAAACTCTTTATTCCACAACATCTAAACAACAACATACTGAACTTATCGACAAACTGAACTTCACTTCACCACTGACAACTTGCAACTCTTTTTATTACAATTTTCTTAATATCCTCAACATATACAACTTCTAATGAATTAATGCTAATATATTTGACATCAATTAGAACCACTTCATCCAACAATCTCCCCTTTGGCATTGATGGTAACACATTATGTGAAAAGAAAACACCATCAACACAACAACACTTACTCCCCCTTAGGTTTTGACTCTTCTCTCCTCAACTCATCCACATAACTCTTCTCCTCACAAGGTTCTTCTCTCTCAAAAAGTTTTTGTTTTCACATTACTCTTCTCCCCCTTTGACATCAATGGCAAAGATCTCTTATATATAAGCTTTGAACCACATATCTAAACATCTAAAGATCTGATTACTCCCCCTAAGTAGCAGCTACCACACCATCAATCTGAATCAAAATATGATCATCAAATGCATGGATTGATGCAATTCAATGCATCTTAGTTTTGATTAGGAGGGGTAATCACCCCTAACTTCCCTCTGAGATACTCAAAATTATCCTCAGGAAACAAATTGGTAAATATGTCTACAATCTACTCCTTAGTAGGCACATACTCCAATATAAATTCCTTTTCACTCACTTTCTCCCTCAAAAAGTGAAACTTGATAGATATATTCTTGGTTTTTGAATGCAACACTAGATTTTTAGAAATATTAATTGTACTTGAGTTATCATAGAATATAAAAATAGGCTCATCATACACAAATCTGATATCCTTCAACATCCGTTTCATCTACAATACTTGAGTATAATTATTAGCTGCAACAATGTATTATGCCTCTGTAGTAGATAAAGAAATAGCATTTTTCTTCTTACTTAACCATGAAATTAACTTCTTTCCCAAGAAAAATGCTCCACCACTAGTAATTTTCCTATCATTCACATCTCCTACCCAATCAAAATCAGTAAAGGCAGTTAAAGTAAGATCATCATCTTTAGGATACCACAGGCCAAAATCAATTGTCCCCTTCAAGTATCTAAAAATAATCTTTACAATAGTCACATGATATTTTTTAGGGTCAGCTTGAAATATTGGAACAATACATACACCATTCATGATATCAAGCCTAGTTTGAGTCAAGTAAATCAATCCATGAATCATTGATCTATTTCTAGTCTGATTTTCCTTCAGAGAATCATCATCTTTTTCCAACTTGCATCCGATCACCATGGGTGTAACAATTGGTTTTGAATCTTCCATACCAAAT
Source organism: Sequoia sempervirens (assembly GCA_007258455.2). Lineage (NCBI taxonomy): Eukaryota > Viridiplantae > Streptophyta > Pinopsida > Cupressales > Cupressaceae > Sequoia > Sequoia sempervirens. The sequence continues at coordinate 80,124,082 of VDFB02047397.1, read as the reverse complement.
TTCTTCCACAATTATTTCACATACTTGGATTGAGTAATTTTCAATCCCAAAAAGAATTTTATATCTCCAATCATTGACATCTCAAACTCATTTTGCATCTCATCAACAAAATTCATGCACAAGCTATCATCTCCTCCAAAAATTATATCATCAACAAAGACTTCCACAATCAAATCTTTATTGTGATCAATCTTGAAATACGAATTACTATCAACAATACCTTTGTTAAATCCAAGCTTCAACAAGTACTTATCCAATCTAGCATACCATGCTCTAGGGGCTTTCTTGAGTCCATACAATACTTTCCTCAATCGACAAACCATATCTCCCTAATTAGTCAACTGAAATCCATCTAGTTTCTCAACATACACCTCTTCTTCCAACTTTCCATTTAGAAAAGATGACTTTCCATCCATTTGATAAACCTTGTAGTCTTTGTAAGCAGCATAAGCAAGAAACAATCTTATAGCTTCAATTCTAACAACAAGGCAAAGGTAATGGCCCAAAACAGGATCTGTAGGTTGTGTAGCAGCAACTTTGGGTAATAAGATCAAATTTTTTGAAGATGGCAATAATATCTGTATCTGTAGAAGAATGCTTATGAGAAGAAGAGCTGTCAATTTTGTCTTTGCCCTGCCATGGTGGTATTTTATAACCGTGGTCTGTAGCTTTAGAGCTTTGAGCAGAAGGTTTGGACTGCCTAACAGAATGCATTACTTTTTCCTTTATGCCTTTTTCAGGATATAAATCTAAGATCTTAACATCTGGAAACTTAAAATTTCCTTTATCATCTATCAGTTCATCTTTATCTTGGAAATAATTATGAATCACACTTGAAAGAGAGCTACTTGCATTCATAGAGCGCTGACTTGCCATAATGGAGGAATTGACTTACTTGGGAACCTTGAATCCTTTCATTGCTACAATTTCTGACTTACTGCTCACCCTTGGCGCCTGTCCTTCAGCTAAAGCGGGATTTACGGTCTTACTGCAGGTCCACAGTTACTCGCGATGGCTCCGATAGAAGGTGCTTCGTTCAGACGGCTTACAATGGGGTTTAACCAACTCAATGAGGCAAAGCTATTTTCAAGATGACTATGATAACTACAACAAAGATAGCAACAAACATTCCATCTTTTAGGAATAAACTAAATCCAGATGAACAATGTGCTTCTCTCAGAGATGTTATAACTTGAGATTCTAGTTCAAAAGACATAGGCATTATGCATAACAAGGCTCTGATACCAATTTGCGGATTATACTTAACAAGAATTCTGGAAGCAGAAATGATAGATACCAAATCCGATTACAGAGATTACACAGATTAAAACGAATAAGAATAAGCAAACTTTACATTCAAAGCTTGTTCCACTATTAAAACTCATTACAATATAATCAGATTCTGATCATCCAGATCGCACTTATGGCGCAGGAGAGAGCATAAGTATGATATCCTAGACTCTTCTAAGACTCTTTCCAATTTCTAACTCGGTGTGTAGAGATAGGCGTCTCCGAGGTCCTTTTATAGCAAAAGACTGATTCCATCGGAGCGGAACTTTAACCTTCTCTTCATAATATTTTGAAATCCGCCAATAGAAGAGTGACAACAAAAGCATCTTATCCGTAGCACCGCCATAAGGGTAGGTTCGTGAACAAGGATAAGAACCAACTGACACAAATTCCTGTAGCCATTATAAAAGGCGTGAACAAGGAATCTTCAACAACCGTGATTAGGACTCGTGTCACGTACACGATGAATTTACACCCAAAAGTCATTATGGGTTCTACTTTTTTGTGGATAGGTAGCATCCTATCTGTCACAGCTTAACGTGGGTGACATAACGGCATAGACAAGCCCATATGCTAGCTTCCGAAGGGAATAGGATCTAAAAGATCATCTGGTAGCTCAGAACAAGCTTTTTCCCAATCTTCCTGAGTGGCGTTGAAAGCATAATCTATCTGCACCATGTAATCGTTTGAATAAGCAATATCCTTTTCTATCCTGGCTGCAAGTAAGGCTGGCCGGAGTGTTACTTCACAGTTTTGAATCCTGACTTCAGCTTTCCAATCTCGCTCTAAAGGATAATATTCGATCCTGGGAAAGTAGTATCCAATATGAGGATAAGTCTGTAAATAGTCTGTAAGACCATCACAAATTGAATGAGTTAAACCAGGATGTAAGAATTCAAAGAATTCTTCCATATCTTCATCAGGTTTCTTGGTTAGCAAACTTCTCATAGGTTGGCTGTCTGTGCGAACAGTAAAATGGACTGGCTTCAAGAATATCTTGAACTTTTTGATGCCATTTTTTACTGCTAGAATTTCTTTCTCATATATGTGGTATCTTGCTTGAGTATCTGTGAATGTTCTAGATCTATATCCACATATATCCTTTTCCCCTGTTTGTCTTTCCTATAACAACACAGCTGACCAATTTTTGTCAGAAGCATCAGTGTATAAATATAATGGAAGATTATCAATCGGATTTTGAAGTGCTGGCAAATTTTGGCATTTTGTTTTGATCCGTTGAACTGCTTCTGTTGCATTATCAGACCATTGTTCAGAATTGTCCTTGAGATGATTCTGGATAATTCTCCTGTCTTCTGCTAATCCTTTGTAGAATGGCGAAAGATAATTAAGACAACCTAAAAATCTTTGTATCTGGTTCTTATCAGTCAAAATATCTGGGAATTTTTGAATTTTGACAAGAATGTGAGGTTGTAGCATTACCTTCCCATCTTGGAGATGCAATCCTAAGAAATCAATTTCAGGAGTACCAATCACCATTTTCTTTGCTGTTAAACATATACCATGTTTTTTAATGGCTTGGTATAATGCATCTAAATGCTGCAAGTGGTCATCAATAGAATCTGAGAATAATAAGATATCATCTATATAAACAGCACAAAATTCTTTTAAATGTCTGAGTGCTTGGTCCATTCTGCGTTGAAAATATGCTGGTGCAGTACTAAGACCAAAGGGCATGACATTCCATTCATATAATCCTTGTGGAACAGAAAATGTTGTTTTATATCTGTCAGATTCTTTTACCTTGACTTGCCAAAAGCCTGATTTGCAATCAAACTTTGAAAATACCTTTTTATTTGCAGCTCTCCGGATTAGTTCTGTACTGAAAGGAAATGGATAATTAAATGGAAGAATTATCTCATTTAATGGTCTGTAATTAATGCATAACCTCTTTTTTCCCCTTATCTGTTCTGCTCTCTTATTTACCAAAAATGCTGGACAAGAGAATGAACTCTTACTTTCTCTGATGAAATTTCCTTGGAGAAGTTCCTGTAATTGTTCATCTATTTCTTTTGTTTCTGATGGGCTGAGTGAGTAAGCTGGCTCATATGGGATTACTGATTTATTTTCAGGTTTTATCTGGATTTCACATTCTTCATGATCATGTGACCAGAATTGTAGAGGATTGAGACTACAACAATTTTCTTCAAATAACTGAGTTATTTTTTTGAAAGGACTTGTTGTCTCTTTATTTTCTTTACTGGATTCTTGTCTCTTTCTTTTCTTAACTTGGTCAAATCTATGATTTACTATTTTGAGTGTAGGGATCTCAATTTGACCGTCTTCATGTTTTAAAGAGATCTTATGTTTCCAAAACTGAAGAGGCTCATATTTAGTAAAGAATAAGAATCCTAGTAAAACATCATCTTCTAGATCATTATATTCAATGAAATCTGTGATGAATGTTTTTCCCATAATTTCTATATGCACATCTTGCGCATACCTGCCCATATGAATTCTTTGTCCATTTATTGCATAGCTTTGTGGTAGATCAGTTTTTTCTTTCCAAAAACATGCTGGAATTGCATTAGTTTTGGCTAGAGATCTTGATGATCCTATATCCACAAAAGCATCTAATGGAATCTTTTTATATCCTTGAAAACATAAATTTATTCTGATATAATTTCCATTGTTTGCAAGCAATAAAGAGCAGTGTTTTTCTCTTTTATCCAGGGGGCGAAAGGGTTACTTTCCTTATTTTCGCTGCTATAATCTGCTGATTGTTCTTGGTCTGCTTGGAAGAGAATGTCTTTAATTTCTCCCACCTCTACAGAAAGATTTCTGATTGCCTTCTGTTGATCTTTTAATAACCTTTTAATATCAGAAACATCATTGAGTATAAGATCAAATTTTTTGAAGATGGAAATAATATCTGTATCTGTAGAAGAATGCTTATGAGAAGAAGAGCTGTCAATTTTGTCTTTGCGCTGCCATGGTGGTATTTTATAACCGTGGTCTGTAGCTTTAGAGCTATGAGCAGAAGGTTTGGACTGCAATTTGAGCTATTTTTCTGCATCTTTCTTGTCTTTCTCTAATTGTTTCATTTTGGCTAAATGTTGATGTACTGCTTTTCTTCTTTCTTCTCTGGTACAGGCTAGTTTATAGGGGTCTTTAGACTTTTCAATTTGGAGCTTAGTATTGATATCCCTGATGGTAGTTTTTAACAAGGTAACCAAAAAATCTTCATCTTCATCTGACTCAGAACTTGGTTCTAGACTACTACTAGAGAGTTTTTCCTTGTTTCTCCGGTCTCTAGATCTTAACATAAAATTTGATTCAGGGAGTATCTCTACAAGCTCATATAAATCTGTTAGCTGATCAGTATATGATACAACATCCCAATCTGGATTAGCTTTTTCAAAACAAGCATAAATCTTTGTTCCAGGATTTAATTTCTTGGGACAGTTAGTTGCATAATGGGGTCCATTGCAAATAAAACATTTGACCTTTTTATTGGAAGAGTTATTTCTTCTTTTTAATAACCATGGAGGAGTATGGTTATTCCTTTTCTGATAAGGAATTTCTTTGTAATGCCTTTTGCTGCTGTGTCTACCATGTTTACTTCTTTTGAATATAAATTCTCCATCATGGTAGTGTCTCTTGTTATGAGAACATTTCCTGCATTTGCAATTTTTTCCACAACCTTTTCTCTTGAATTCTTTCAATTGCTGAAAATCTTTTAATTGATTGATAGGAGGAAGATTGCAAAATTCTTTCAGATTACAAGTGTAATTGTACTCTTCTTTATTTAGTTGCAATGCTCCTAAAAGACATTGTTTTTCTAACTTGTATATGATCAATCTTCTCAATGTAGGAAAACTGACATCATCAAGATGTTGATTTTCTTTCCTGATGATATAATCTTGTGCCCAAGCTCCTAATCCACATGGTAGTGAATTTAGATAATACTGCTTTGTAGTAAGATCATGCATCTTATTAGCAGCTACCATGTATGATTCAAACATACAGTTATAAGCATCAAACTTGGCTAAGTTTTTCAACTTCATAGACTGTAGTATCTTATTGGCTTCTACTGCTTGGTTTGAGATATCATCACATAATAATTCAGTTAATAACCATTTGAATTCATCAAATCCAACTTGAAAGATATCATCTTTTCCTAAGTTTTTGAGATCAACCAAAACAGGATCTGTAGGTTGTGTAGCAGCAACTTTGGGTAATGTCCCAACATCTGGAAGATTGTTCCACCAGTTGCGTAATTTACCTGTCATTAACCTGACTGCATATAGAACTTTTCCAGGTTCTGTCCATGTTCCTCCTCTTTCAAAGAGATTTTCTAATGTATCTGTCCAGGTGCAAAGGGCTTCATAAGGATTGACCAATTTATCAATATTTAAAATATAACCACTAGATGCATAAGGACGCATCTGTTCTGGTCTCAAATTTTCTGTAACTCCCTCTTGCATTTCTATATCCATGGAGAGTTTCTTAAGAGATTCCCATGGCTCTTGTTCATTAACTTGCTGATAGGTGGACAGATCTAAAAGATTTAAAGGATCCTCATCATCAGTATTTACAGAGGATGAATAATCAGTATTGTTAGTTACTTCAGTATCAGAAAGAGATAATTCAGAATCTTTGTTTGCAAAGACTGGTTCATCCATATATACGGGTTCTTCAATATCGGATTCAATTCTGATTTCTTCTAACCAATCTTTCAAGGGTTCTTTCTGTTCTTGTACTGGAAAACATTTTTCTTTTCCTACTGAAGTATGCTCCTTAGGGGGCAAGAATATATGTAAAGACTTTTTCTTAGAAGAAGAAGTCGATGCTGCCGAAGAAGATGTTTTTCTCTGTATCAAAACTTTTGGTTTATATGGTGGTTCTGGAATGCGATTCTGTGGAGGCTGCTCCTTTTCATCGGAACTACTACTGTCTTTGCCAGTTTGTGTTACTCTAATCTTTTTTGTATATAATCTGACCTTTTCCAATTTTTTTGAAATATTGGATAAAAGAATATTTTTCTCATCAGCATCATCTTTTCTAGATGTCTCATTATTCTGCTGATTTCCATAAATATGGGTCAGATAGTTATCCTGATGTTCTTGAACAGAGATAACTTTTTTAATACTGTTATGTGTTTGACTAACATCATAACTTACACTGGCTATTTCGTTTGACAGAGAACCACAAAAATGTTCAACATTTTTAATCACAGAGAAATGTTGTTGTTGGTCTTCAGAAATAATATCAATCTTATCTACAATATTGACAGAAGTATCTACAGTTTGTTTGGCATCAATTGCTATGTCATCTATATTTTCCTGTGCAGAAGCTAACCATTGAGAAACCCAATTTCTTTGTGCTTCTGATTTCTTTTGCTTTCTTCCCAAATCTGTATGAATTGTTGACTCATATCTTCCCCAATGATTTTTGTCAGGATTTATTTGTACAAATCCTTCTGAAGGGGGCCATCTTCCTGGTTCTAGACTAATTATTTCTTGTTCTTGATGGTTGACTTCCATCTTGTATTTATGCTTTCTTTCAGTTTCTGCTCTAGGAAGATGCTTCTTGAGAGGTCTTTCTCTTAGCATGCATCCTTTTTCACCCATCTTTGTGAGTTTTATTCCTTTCCCTTTCTTGTCAGATTGGTGCTCTAGTTTTGATGTTAAAGCTAGCCTTTGGCTGACTTGTCTGGCCAATCTGTCGATAAGTTCAGGATTATCTAAGGAAGAGGGTATTTCTTTATATCGGGGAAACTGAGAAGATTCAATATGTTCTTCAGGATTAAAATCAAGGAATGGCTTATTTGAAGTAGTTGGGAAGTGTTTTGACATAGAAAATGATTTAGACAAGCGAGGTGCTGATGTTGTGGGAGTCTCTGGCTGTACAAACAATTGTTGGTTAGGGAGACTCCGGAGATCAATGCTTGCTAATCGTCTACTCTGAACTTTAGGCCTTTTAGAAAATAACCGAGTAGATGGTAATGGAAGATCTTGGAATGATGGCTGGGATTTATGGATTTGTTGTTCTATTATAGGAAATCCTATATCAAACCCAGTTGCATCTATATGTATTCCATGGCTGTCTACATTAGCATTGGCTTCTGTATAACTAACACCTACTGGGAATCTAGAAGGGGGGAAAACAGTATTTAACAACCTATATACACAACGACCACCAACAGTCGCATAAACTGACTCGAGCTGCAAAACTATTCCCTTAACCTGTAATAATAAACAAAAAGCAGACTGTACATATTTATCATTGAGATTGATGGTGAAGTTTGGACGAACTGACATTAAAGCATCACCACCATTATTTTCATCAGTAGATTTTACTAATCTACCTTTAAACTGTGCTATAACAGCTTGATCCCAAATAGTACACCGAGTATCTATAAGAGTGGCAAAATATTCTGCTCCTATATCAAAGTTGAAATGTGGATGAAGGATTATATCAACTAATGAGAAGTGGACATGAAAGTATCCTTTTTCTTTCCATCTTTTAATATCATCTGATAATAGGAAAGGTAAATATACTGGACATATGCCAACTCCAGAAACTCTAAGGTTTATTTCGGACTGCCTAACAGAATGCATTACTTTTGCCTTATATTAAATTAACATATAAAAATATTGATTCCATCATTCACTTGAAAAAGTACAAAGAGCTTTACCTAATTTAATAAGCATATTAACATATATTAAATTAACATATAAAAATACTGATACCAATTTGCGAATTATACTTAACAAGAGTTCTGGAAGCAGAAATGATAGATACCAAATCCAATTACAGAGATTACACAGATTAAAACGAATAAGAATAAGCAAACTTTACATTCAAAGCTTGTTCCACTATTAAAACTCATTACAATATAATCAGATTCTGATCATCCAGATCGCACTTATGGCGCAGGAGAGAGCATAAGTCTGATATCCTTGACTCTTCTAAGACTCTTTCCAATTTCTAACTCGGTGTGTAGAGATAGGCGTCTTCGAGGTCCTTTTATAGCAAAAGACTGATTCCATCGAAGCGGAACTTTAACCTTCTCTTCATAATATTTTGAAATCCGCCAATAGAAGAGTGACAACAAAAGCATCTTATCCGTAGCACCGCCATAAGGGTAGGTTCGTGAACAAGGATAAGAACCAACTGACACAACTTCCTGTAGCCATTATAAAAGGCGTGAACAAGGAATCTTCAACAACCGTGATTAGGACTCGTGTCACGTACACGATGAATTTACACCCAAAAGTCATTATGGGTTCTGCTTTTTTGTGGATAGGTAGCATCCTATCTGTCACAGCTTAACGTGGGTGACATCACGGCATAGACAAGCCCATATGCTAGCTTCCGAAGGGAATAGGATCTAAAAGATCATCTGGTAGCTTAGAACAAGCTTTTTCCCAATCTTCTTGAGTGGCGTTGAAAGCATAATCTATCTGCACCATGTAATCGTTTGAATAAGCAATATCCTTTTCTATCCTGGCTGCAAGTAAGGCTAGCCGGAGTGTTACTTCACAGTTCTGAATCCTGACTTCAGCTTTCCAATCTCGCTCTAAAGGATAATATTCGATCCTGGGAAAGTAGTATCCAATATGAGGATAAGTCTGTAAATAGTCTGTAAGACCATCACAAATTGAATGAGTTAAACCAGGATGTAAGAATTCAAAAAATTCTTCCATATCTTCATTGAACCTGCCACCAACTAAATCAGCATAATCTTCAAAATTGTCTTGATGTAGAGAGATACGAGTTATAAAACCAAATTTGATTAATTTGAGCAAATTCATTTTACTCTTTTTGGACCAGTTCATACCAAATAATCCTTTAATTCTGATATGAATCATCTGTCTTCCACACCAATAGCTGATTGGGGCTAATTCCATCCCAATTTCTCTTTTGAAACCGTCTTCCTCATCAGGATCTAGAGTAACATGGTTAAATTGGTATTCAATATGCCTTCTAAGATAGGTTAGCCACTTATTTAGAAAGTATGTTTCTAATAAGACAATAACAATGTCTTTAGGAAGTGAAGGGAGGATCTGAATATTCCCTTGGCCGAAATCTACAATATACATGGTTGTTCCATCTGGTCTGTAGTATTCACATCCTTGGAATTCAAGGTCAGTATAAATGGAGCAAGCCATTTCTCTGGTAAGGGAATCAGCAAGAGGGTTGAGTTCTCCTTTTATCCATTCAATATTAAAATCATATCCTTGGAACTCAAAATACCATCTGGCGATTCTACCTTGAGCTATATCTTCATCAGGTTTCTTGGTTAGCAGACTTCTCATAGGTTGGCTGTCTGTGCGAATAGTAAAATGGACTGGCTTCAAGAATATCTTGAACTTTTTGATGCCATTTTTTACTGCTAGAATTTCTTTCTCATATATGTGGTATCTTGCTTGAGTATCTGTGAATGTTCCAGATCTATATCCACATATATCCTTTTCCCCTGTTTGTCTTTCCTGTAACAACACAGCTGACCAAGTTTTGTCAGAAGCATCAGTGTATAAATATAATGGAAGATTATCAACCGGATTTTGAAGTGCTGGCAAATTTTGGCATTTTGTTTTGATCCGTTGAATTGCTTATGTTGCATTATCAGACCATTGTTCAGAATTGTCCTTGAGATGATGCTGGATAATTCTCCTGTCTTCTGCTAATCCTTTGTAGAATGGCGAAAGATAATTAAGACAACCTAAAAATCTTTGTATCTACTTCTTATCAGTCAAAATATCTGGGAATTTTTGAATTTTGACAAGAATGTGAGGTTGTAGCATTACCTTCCCATCTTGGAGATGCAATCCTAAGAAATCAATTTCAGGAGTACCAATCACCATTTTCTTTGCTATTAAACATATACCATGTTTTTTAATGGCTTGGTATAATGCATCTAAATGCTGCAAGTGGTCATCAATAGAATCTGAGAATAATAAGATATCATCTATATAAACAGCACAAAATTCTTTTAAATGTCTGAGTGCTTGGTCCATTCTGCGCTGAAAATATGCTGGTGCAGTACTAAGACCAAAGGGCATGACATTCCATTCATATAATCCTTGTGGAACAGAAAATGTTGTTTTATATCTGTCAGATTCTTTTACCTTGACTTGCCAAAAGCCTGATTTGCAATCAAACTTTGAAAATACCTTTTTATTTGCAGCTCTCCGGATTAGTTCTGTACTGAAAGGAAATGGATAATTAAATGGAAGAATTATCTCATTTAATGGTCTGTAATTAATGCATAACCTCTTTTTTCCCCTTATCTGTTCTGCTCTCTTATTTACCAAAAATGCTGGACAAGAGAATGAACTCTTACTTTCTCTGATGAAATTTCCTTGGAGAAGTTCCTGTAATTGTTCATCTATTTCTTTTGTTTCTGATGGGCTGAGTGAGTAAGCTGGCTCATATGGGATTACTGATTTATTTTCAGGTTTTATCTGGATTTCACATTCTTCATGATCATGTGACCAGAATTGTAGAGGATTGAGACTACAACAATTTTCTTCAAATAACTGAGTTATTTTTTTGAAAGGACTTGTTGTCTCTTTATTTTCTTTACTGGATTCTTGTCTCTTTCTTTTCTTAACTTGGTCAAATCTATGATTTACTATTTTGAGTGTAGGGATCTCAATTTGACCGTCTTCATGTTTTAAAGAGATCTTATGTTTCCAAAACTGAAGAGGCTCATATTTAGTAAAGAATAAGAATCCTAGTAAAACATCATCTTCTAGATCATATATTCAATGTGGATGTTTTTTCCCATAATTCTCTATATATCTTACATTATGATTTTCTTTTGTTCATTTATTGCATAGTTTTGTGGTAGATCGCTTTTTCTCAAAACATGTTGACAGATTAGTTTTTTTGGCTAGAGAGTCTGATGATTCAGATTCATAAAATGATCTAATGGAATCTTTTTATTTTTTCAAAACATAAATTTATTCTGATATAATTTCCATTATTTGCAAGCAATAAAGAGCAGTGTTTTTCTCTTTTATCCAGGGGGGCGAAAGGGTTACTTTCCTTATTTTCGCTGCTATATTTTCGCCCCCCTGGATAAAAGAGAAAAACACTGCTCTTTATTGCTTGCAAATAATGGAAATTATATCAGAATAAATTTATGTTTTCAAGGATATAAAAAGATTCCATTAGATGTTTTTGTGGATACAGGATCATCAAGATCTCTAGCCAAAACTAATGCAATTCCAGCATGTTTTTGGAAAGAAAAAATTGATCTACGACAAAGCTATGCAATAAATGGACAAAGAATTCATATGGGCAGGTATGCGCAAGATGTGCATATAGAAATTATGGGAAAAACATTCATCACAGATTTCATTGAATATTATGATCTAGAAGATGATGTTTTACTAGGATTCTTATTCTTTACTAAATATGAGCCTCTTCAGTTTTGGAAACATAAGATCTCTTTAAAACATGAAGACGGTCAAATTGAGATCCCTACACTCAAAATAGTAAATCATAGATTTGACCAAGTTAAGAAAAGAAAGAGACAAGAATCCAGTAAAGAAAATAAAGAGACAACAAGTCCTTTCAAAAAAATAACTCAGTTATTTGAAGAAAATTGTTGTAGTCTCAATCCTCTACAATTCTGGTCACATGATCATGAAGAATGTGAAATCCAGATAAAACCTGAAAATAAATCAGTAATCCCATATGAGCCAGCTTACTCACTCAGCCCATCAGAAACAAAAGAAATAGATGAACAATTACAGGAACTTCTCCAAGGAAATTTCATCAGAGAAAGTAAGAGTTCATTCTCTTGTCCAGCATTTTTGGTAAATAAGAGAGCAGAACAGATAAGGGGAAAAAAGAGGTTATGCATTAATTACAGACCATTAAATGAGATAATTCTTCCATTTAATTATCCATTTCCTTTCAGTACAGAACTAATCCGGAGAGCTGCAAATAAAAAGGTATTTTCAAAGTTTGATTGCAAATCAGGCTTTTGGCAAGTCAAGGTAAAAGAATCTGACAGATATAAAACAACATTTTCTGTTCCACAAGGATTATATGAATGGAATGTCATGCCCTTTGGTCTTAGTACTGCACCAGCATATTTTCAGCGCAGAATGGACCAAGCACTCAGACATTTAAAAGAATTTTGTGCTGTTTATATAGATGATATCTTATTATTCTCAGATTCTATTGATGACCACTTGCAGCATTTAGATGCATTATACCAAGCCATTAAAAAACATGGTATATGTTTAACAGCAAAGAAAATGGTGATTGGTACTCCTGAAATTGATTTCTTAGGATTGCATCTCCAAGATGGGAAGGTAATGCTACAACCTCACATTCTTGTCAAAATTCAAAAATTCCCAGATATTTTGACTGATAAGAAGCAGATACAAAGATTTTTAGGTTGTCTTAATTATCTTTCGCCATTCTACAAAGGATTAGCAGAAGACAGGAGAATTATCCAGCATCATCTCAAGGACAATTCTGAACAATGGTCTGATAATGCAACATAAGCAATTCAACGGATCAAAACAAAATGCCAAAATTTGCCAGCACTTCAAAATCCGGTTGATAATCTTCCATTATATTTATACACTGATGCTTCTGACAAAACTTGGTCAGCTGTGTTGTTACAGGAAAGACAAACAGGGGAAAAGGATATATGTGGATATAGATCTGGAACATTCACAGATACTCAAGCAAGATACCACATATATGAGAAAGAAATTCTAGCAGTAAAAAATGGCATCAAAAAGTTCAAGATATTCTTGAAGCCAGTCCATTTTACTATTCGCACAGACAGCCAACCTATGAGAAGTCTGCTAACCAAGAAACCTGATGAAGATATAGCTCAAGGTAGAATCGCC
>VDFB02047397.1:80024452-80110846 GCA_007258455.2 Sequoia sempervirens | reverse complement strand
TGGAGTTACTAATTTTCAATCTTTGAGTCTAAAAAATTGAAAAAAAGGATGAATACTCAATTGGAAGTTTATCAAACAAGTTGAAGACCAATTGATCATCCTTTTTCTCAATACCACAATCCGTTAGTTGTTCTCTTAGTTCATTTTCCTTAGTGACATAATCCTAAATTGTATCAAAATCCTTGGGATCAAGGCTTAGGATATCATGTTCAAGTTTGTATCCCTTAACCTTATCAACCTTTCCATACAAAGTAGCAAGCTTATCCCAAGCTTCATTGGTTGTAGTACATTTATCAACATGAAAAATGAGATCATCTGAAATGAACTTTCTTAGTGTACCTAATGCCATAGAAGTTTTAGTGAGCCAATCCATATATGCAATTGGATCTACCTTAGGATCTGAAGGTGCAGTTATGGTTCCATCAATGTAGTAAATTAAACCTTTTTACATTAGTTTACTCCATGCACAACTTTCCATGTACCATAATTATGTGCAGTTAAGAGTGGAACTTTAGATGAGTATAAGAGAGAAAATAGGAACAATCACACAAGAGAAACCCCCCCAAATTCACTCAATCAAAGTACCCCCCCCCCCAAATAGATGATTTTGGCACTTTATAATGTAGTGCATGTACAATAGACCACTTGCAACTTGGATAAGTGGGATTATGATTTATGATTTAAAACTTGTCAAAAATAGGCTAAGAATAGACTAGAACAAATAAGCAAAGACCTAAATTCAGATCTATGCAATACAAGTGCCAAATAGGCCAAAAAAGACCATATGCTGAAAGTAAAAAATACACTCAAGATCACTTCAAATTGATTGTAGATTCAATAAGTAGACAAAAAATTATACTCTTTCAAAAAAAAGGGCACTTGAAAAGGAGTTCGTATGTGCCTAAAAGAAGCCTCAAAAGTTGCAAAAATGGTGATTGGATAGGTACAGTGATGAGAAACTGCAAACACCAAAATCAAAAACTGAGCACACCACTGTGAAGTAGATGAAAAATTAGCCAAAATAAAAAAAATTGCTACAAAAAAGGAGCAAAAATGAGCATGATATGAAGCTTCAAAGTTGGACTGCAGAAATGAAAACTCCATTGGTGAGGGGGGACTTTTTTTTAAAAAACTACTAAGATCATGCTGATGCCACGACGATCTCATCAAACTACAAGCTTAAAATTGACAGTCATTTGGCCATCAAAATTCTACATAGGCTTAAAATTGACAGGTAAATGCCTGTCACGACGTCATCCGCCGTCCGCCAGAATATTCACCCAGAATATGCTTTGATGCTGGAATCTTCTAGCGGAATATTCTAGATTTGTCGAGTTTTTGACAACGCTACTGGAGAATATTCAATTTCTAGACTTTTAAATACAGATCACCGAAAAATTATCTGCCGCCCATAATTTGAATGGAGGAGGGGCCACGGGGGCCACAGCCGAGAGGCCCCATGGCCTATGCAGACGGGTGTGGTACCTGTGTAGGCAGGTACTATCTGCGGTACCCTACCTATGCAGGGTACTCAAAAAAAAAATTATTTTAATTTTAAAAAAAACTTTATAATAGCAAAGAAAAAAACTGCGAAAATATTTTTTTTGATTTTTTTTTTTTGAAAAATTTAATTGCAAATTTTTTTATTTTTTTTTTGGAAAATAAAAAATAGTACAAACTACAATAATCGTATCTTACGGCTCAGCTAGCAAATTTTTTTTGCCTCGACGGACAACTTGCTCCAATTTGGATGAATTAGCAGTCAATCTTAGGGTTTTTGGCCCTTTTGAGCATGATGACAATGTCCTTTTTGGCTGAAAATGTTCCAAAGTGGTAGCTAGCTCCTGGATCTAGCAACACCTCCAATCTTCAACCCTTTGTAGATTTAGCCTCCAATGTCCAACTGAGATGAAACAAAAGGAAAATCTGACTATCTCGGACACTCTGAACACAATGGCGAGCTCAGATCTAATGCAACAAGCTCCCAAAATGCACCTACAACACAAGGCCAAAAATGGAACCCTCCAAGAATCTCTCCAAATGACTAACCAAAGGCACTCCAATAGCTCTAATACCATGTAAAAATTGGCTATGAAGGTAGCCACCCAAGATCTAGAGGCCTAATAGAAAGCACAAAAGAGAGAGAATAGAATATGACAAGAATAAACTATATTCTACCAATAATGCAAATATGATAGACTGATACAATGCTATCCTATGCTATGCTATACACAAGTACATAGGAGACCCCTTGGTTATATAGGCAAGGTCAGAACATAGAAGGGCATAATATTATGACAAATGTCATAATCTTATGACATGAGACAACTATGAAAAGCTATCACTCCACCTCCACCTAAAGTGGAAAGAGATAATGTGATAATCACCACAAAAGGTGGAGAGATAATCACATGATGTGTCCACAAAAGGTGGAAGTGATCAAGTAATGACATGTCAAGTCAACCAAAAGTGGAAAATCTCCAACAACCTCCTATGTGGTCCCTAAGTAAACTTAACTAAGGTGTAATTGTTACCTAGGACAAGGTACAACACATTTAATTACACCAAAAGTGATGAAGATGAAACTTTATTCATGGTTGAATTTGATTCACAAAAGGTTTCAAATAAAGAATTAGATAATCAGTCTGCTTTAGAATATGATAAAATAGATCTAAAAGGTGAAACTATATTTATGTCCACAATGAATGAAATGGAACTGCAAGAAAATAGACTTGCAAAGACTTCTGCTTCTAATAAAGAAATGAATGGTTTTGAGAATGAACTGAAAATTTCTCTAAGTGAAGTTCAAAATTTGAAGGACTTAGTATACCAAAAAGTTCAAAATGAGCAAGATACTAAGAATCTAGTAGGTAAGATTATAATCACTGAAAAGGAAATTACTAATTTAAGACTCCAAGTTGAAATTCTTGAGATTACAAGGATGTAATTGGAATTTGAGGAAGAAAAGTGTTGTATCTTAGAAACCAAAATCAACAATCTTACAAAGGAATTTGATAATTTTATAGATATTTTGAATAAACAAAGGTCTTATGAAGACAAGTCAAGTCTTGGTTATATGAATGATTCAAATTATTTTCTAGATATAAATGTAAAAGCTAAATATGGCAGATCTAGACAAGCTTCTTGCAAGAAGAAAAGTAGTCTTTCTAACACAACTATGCAAAACAAAGTTAAGTTGATTTGGATGCCTAAAAGGAGCAATGTAGAATAGGAAGGTATCTTTAGTCAAACTTAATTACCTATTAAAGTTGAAAATACATGGATCTTAGATAGTGGTTGTTCTCATCATATGACATGGGACAGAAGTATTTTTACTGAACTTGAATTTGGTGATTTTGGTTTAGTATGGTTTGGTAACGATGATTACATAAAACTTATGGCGAAAGGAATAATGGTTTTTGGTAATAACATTTTCTTGCCAGATGTTTATTATGTGGTAGGTTTAAACCACAATATGTTAAGTGTGACACAAATATGTGATCAAGATTTATGTATTCTTTTTTATGATTGTGAGTGTCAAATTAAAAGGAAATTAGGAGAAATAGTTATTGTTGGTTCAAGGACACAGGGAAATATCTATGAAGTGACTAGTGTGAATGTGCTTGATCAATTGAGGAGTCTTTATGATCTTCCTCCTATTTCTTTTCACTAATCAATCTTTGTGATTGTAGGGTGTGCTTTAAATTTTTATCTTATATCCTTGAAAGTATAAACTGCAATCAAATCTTTACAGTTTAGTTGGTGTTTTGGGATAGTTTGCAATTTTTATTACATGAAGGATTGTGTGTTAACATTGTCTTGTTTATGAAAACAAGTTGTAGAATTTTTTCCCTAAGAATGAATAGAGGATTGAAATTAGTTACTTGGAAAAGTCAACACTTAGCTACTTTATCTTCATAAAGAGGAAGGCATTATGATATGAGGAGAGAATTTTGGAAACTCTATGTCTGAGGAGATGGAGAAGAAAGATTATGTTTTTTTAAAGTCATGCAAGCATGGTCTTAGGGGGAGACATTTTTTATCTATTTGCACCATTTGTTTCCTTAAGCAGTGGTTCAACAAGTGGTTGCATTTGGTTCTTCTTAAGTGTTCATTTTTTAGCATTCCACTGGATGGTATTATGTGCATTTTGATATTGCATTATGGTTTGGATTGCATTTTGATTGATATAACAGGTGTCTAATGTTTAGATTGGAAAGTTAAATTGTTTTAGGTTTCATGAGATGATTACTTAATATAGGAAAACATTAGTGAAACCAACATTTTTTTCTTGGACACATCTAGTAATAAATAGACAATTGATTGATATCAGTCATAGCTTTCCAATGGTATTATTTTTTGTTTGTTGCAGATGTAAGGTGTTTGCAAGGGTATGGTAGCAATACTAGTGTTCTAACAGTGAGTATGCAGATGATAATGTGTGAAAATTGCACAAATCAATTTTCTATCTATGATAGTTCTTTTATATGTTGATAGTATAGTATACATGATGATAGTTATTATAGGTGCATTTGGTATAACAATGACATCTACTTGTGATCTTGGATAGATATCTTCATTAATAGTTTTGGGCAGACTTCATAGTACATGGATTTGCAACTTCTTAACAAGTGCTTGAACAAGTTTGAAATCTTTGATTCATCCTATGTATTTAGTTAGGGGGAGCAAGGCTATTTGGTAAGAATATCTTGGGATTTGTTTTTCACATAGTGTGATTTAAGTGTATATTTTTGTGATATTATGACAAATGTTGGATAATATCATGTTTGGAAGAGATTTGCAGTGAGATTCCTGAGAATCTTGTTTTCTTTGTTATCTCACTTTGGGGGAGAAGCTCATAATTTCTTTGATGCTTTCATAGTTGATTCCCTAGTACATGGTTATTCATGTTGGTAACATTGTGTTTACAATTGGCAAGTTGATGCAATGAGCATTGGTAATGGATTGCCGTGGTGTATTGGTTTGCGTTGGCAGCTTGTTTATCCAATTTTGGTGCATACATTGATAATATTGATCTCCCAATACTTGATATTTACATGTTGTCAATATTATGACTGCCAGAGTTATTGTATTTGCTCATATGACCACAAGGTGATATATAAAATAGATTTATTTGCTTATATCTAAAGTAATGATATGATTCTTGACTACTAGTTTTTGATGGATATGTGTTGTTTGGCTTCAATTGTTGTTTCTATTCATGTCATTTCACATTCTCCTCTGTTACTCTTTATCCTTGTGACAAAAAGGGGGAGAAAATGATGGTTCAAATGCCTAAGTTTTTTCCATTAAGGACAAAGGGGGAGTTTGTTGGCTTTTAGTTGTTTTGTGGTTTGTCCTTGATGTCAAAACTTGATGCTATATGCCTCGATGTTTCAATGTTGATAAGGAAAAGCTAACAAGTTCACACATCATGTTTCAATGTGGTTGGCATATGACTTGGCGATTTCATCATCCATCTTGCTATGGATTCTTGATACTCTTGTTTTATCATGAATCTAACAATGATTAGCTTTAAGGAAACTTCATGATAGCATTCTACATGATATCTTTTGTTTTTTATTAGGAAATCCTAACTTCATCGATAGTCGCTCCTATTGACATATGCCATTGGCATTCTTGATCATGATATTGGCACTCTTGTTCATATTCAATTTTGGCATACTAGGTTTTGGCATTCAGTATCATGTTCAATGACAACATTGTGATGTTGGTTTATATCTAGTTTTGATGGTACCGATCTTTTGGCTCCTTGTGCAGATTAAAAGACATCTTGATTACAGGGTTACACTTTTTTGATCTTTTACATGGAATTTATAACATGGAAAAGGTTATTGTTTCATTAACTCATTTTTGTTCGAGCTTCATGACATATCTTTTACAAAAATTTATGATTCAACATTTGTGCAGACTTAGGTTTCATTGATATGCATATTGGTCATTTCATTTATTTTTGAACTCCATTACTTGGAATCAATGATATTATTATCAGGTTCATGGCATAACACATTGTTTTTAGTTTAAAAGTGCATTCACCTTGCACTTGAAAATGGTTATTATCAGATTTATTGATACATTACATTATTGTTTGGAAATGCAAGTTACATAGCACTTAAGCCAATTTTAAATGTCTATTTCAGGCTCATGTCATTTTATTCTATTGTCGGCTTATTGATAGTCAATTGTTATCATTTAATTTGAAGAATTTGATCTTTACCATTCATGGGGTTATCCACATACTCATTTCTTGGACTGTCGGCTTATATTGGGTTCTTGATGTGTCACATGGACTTTGATATGGCACATCATAATGCCAGTTCCTTGGATCTCAAAATCATCACATTTTGACTCACGGATTTCAAAAGTTATGTATTATGTTTTGGGGGTTTGATGTAAAGAAAAGATAGTGAAAAAAAAATTGATTGTTTCATTTCACATTTCAACCAAACCCTAGTGCCACCATGATGAAATTGCAATTACAAGTTGAGGAAGAACGTGGTGGTTTTCTTATTTGGTTTTTAGGTATGGTAGTTTATGAAGGATGGCGAGTTATTTGGTGGACTCTCCATGAGCTGGATGCGAAGGTAATATAGGATCTTATCTGATTTTGTTTGTAGTTTGAACCACCATAACAGAGGTAATATCTATACATTTCTTTCATCTTTTGAAGGTAAATTTTACTAATGGAAATGTAAAAAAGGGAAAGTTGATATTGATTCAGTTTCGAACAAAGTACTTCATTTTTGGTTTCAGTTTTAAAAAAAGAGCTTGAGTTTTCATTAATCATAAACGAATCTGCTTAAGGTTTTGAACCTAAGTTAACTCAAGGGTTTTAATGTTTTACACAGTTTTTGCTTTGTATAAATACATGACTCAAAACCATGACTCAAAAAAAGAAGAAGAGGGGTTTATGAGACATAATAGAGTTTTTTTGAAAAAAGAATAAGGGTTTGTGACAGTGATATTTTGGTATTTTAAAAAAATTGAAAAGAGAGCTTAAAGTGTTTATATCACTAATCCTTATTACAAAGGTTGCATATTTCAGTGAGATTATCTTGGTACTGTCATATTCAATACAGATTATAATGGGCATTATTGTATATCTTTTATATGTACTCTGTTGATATTTTGTAATTGCAAAAATAATGTAGTTAGAAGGTCTTGACAGTTTGCATGGTGTTTGAGAAACTTTGTAAAGGAGTTGGTGCTCCTATTGATGTTGGTGCTTCATAATTTAGGTGGAGTTGGTGCTCCTGAAATGTTATAGAGTTGGTTCTCCTAAGTTGTTACATAGTTGGTGCTCTAGAAAAATATTGTAATCAATTTGGAATTAAGCCTGTAAGGCATTTTGGAGTGGTTTTTCTACCCCAAGAGGGTTTTCCACTGGTCAAAGCTCCATGTTTCTCTTTTATGTGGGTTGTGCTTATCCTGCTTAGGTTTTCATTTTGTCATTTGTAAAAGTGGTTAATGCAATGCTCTGATACATTATCATAATTCCAAGTTTTCTAAAAGTTCAAAGTTTAATTGTTCATGTTCAATGTATGAGTGTTAAATTTTTCCATTAATGAGTTTGATGTCCTATGTAAAAGAAAGCATTAAAAGGTTGTTCATTCATAATTGTGTGAACAATGTGTATCAAGTTTTGATATGAGTTGTTAATCATTCATGTTATGTTAGGTCAAGTCATTGGAAAACAATCATCCAAAACTGAGTATTCATATTGCATATATAAAGTCACCCATTTCTTCAAGATCAAATAGATCAAATCTGCATTTCAAGTCATAAAATTATTTTTATACATTACTCTGATTCACCCCCCCTCTTAGAGTAATTCCACTTTCAATAGAAGGGGCCAAGGTACATATGATTTTCTTTAAAATCATTATAAAGTTTTTGCTTTTGCAAAACATTTGCAAAAGAAAATAAAGCATAACCTAAGGCATCTAAAAGAATCAAACTCAAGGCTAAGGTATTAATTAAAATGTGACATTTTTAAAACATTTTGATAAAACTCAAGGCCAAAAAAGAGAAAAAGAAAACCCTAGACACAAAAGCAATGAAAATCCCCTTTTCATTCATTCATTTTTCTCACCCCAAATTTGGAGAAGCTTGTTCTACACCCAGCCGCCATGAGGGGTTTTGGAGCTTTGAAATCATGAATCTGTAGCTACTCTATGTCGATACTTCTTAGGAAATCTATATGGTGAGTTTATTTTCTTCACAAAATGCAAAAATCCCTTAATTTTCTCCATTTTAAATGCATTTGCAAGGATTTTAAGCCGTGACTTTCCTCACTTTTTGAAGTATTTTTCTTGCTTTCTCCATTCTATTGATCTTCTTATTTTTTGGGGCCACTATGGAGCCTTTCTAAAGCTTTTTCTACAAGTTTTAAAGCGCATTCTTTCTTTGAGAAAGTCATAGGTAGTTCTAGTAAGTCTCTTATCATTCCAATATTGCACTATCCTTTATTCTCTGCAAAAATATGTTCAGATTTGAGCCCCCAATGTTGATGAGATGATTTCATTGCTCATGTTTCTTGCACAAAAATTGATGGTTCCTTTATGTTTCTAAAAAAAATTTAGAACCCACTTGATTTTATGGTTATGGCCTCACCATGAGAACACAGATTTGTTATATTTAAAACCCTAGCTTCTTTCATGCTTAGTTTAAATTTATGGGAAGTTCATTTCCTTGTGTTTGTATATGAAAGAGAGATAATCTTGTTCCAATTCTTCCTTACTTTAAGGTTATTCTATACTACATAGCCACAGCTGGATACAAAAGATTCTAAGCATTTTATGAACATATAAAGCTCTTTGCATTTCAAATTATTATTTTATTTCTATGTGGCTCCTCCTTGCATTTTACCTTCAAACTCATCATGGGAACCTCATAACCTTGACATTCATAAAGCCCTGCCATTATTCCTTCAAGCAATGCTCTACTATCTATAGGTGGTTCTCATGATTGCGTTCTTGTATGGACTACCATACTATCACTATGGCTATATTTGAACATTTGCACTTTATGGGTCTTTATAGAATGGAATGGAAAAGGCTTCCATCTTCCTTTTGATGAATGCAATTGTAGCTTATTATGATGCTTTTTTTTTATCTATTTTCAGAATTGTAGCTTTGATTTTTCTCTGATTCTAAACTTTGAATCTCATAATGAGTATTTCTCCACTTACAAAGCATCACAAGGGTAAACAACTAAGAGGGGGGGTGAATCAGTTGTCATTAAATTTCAAACTTATTCAAATTATTAACCTTATTATTAAATTTGATTAATAACCATGAAAACATAAATGAACACATCAGAAACACACATAACACCAATATTTTTATGTGGAAACCCTATTAGGGGAAAAACCATGGTGGAGGTTTTTCCACAAGATTATACCATGTTAAAAGTATAAAGAAATATGAATGGGGAATGCACATGCATTCAGGCACACTGCCTAGAGCTCACTACTCAATTACAAAAGGAAGACACGCTGTCTTACAAAAAGATCATGATTATATCCATCAGATTTGAACTAAGAAATATAGCATCTACTAATTCTTGATTACAATTCTTGTTAAGCTCATGAACACTTCTTCACTCTTCTTTACTCTTCTTCACACTCTGCTCTACCTTCATATGATCTAATCAATATTCACACATAGGACTCACACACTTCACACTCAGACACTTCCACTCATGCTTCCAAAAATATAAAAACATCACTCTTATATATTCACAACAAGGAATTGCATCGGTACAAGTTGGCTTCAACAAAATAATAAAATAATATAAGTAGTCGGCCCAAATCAATAAATATTATTCATGTGAATCAACCAAGGTCATCCATAACATAGTGAAGAACCAAAATAAAATCCTCAAACATGAACCACTTCAATTAATTACTCCTGAAAGATCCACAACTTGCTACAAACACCTTTTCAGCAAAGAACATGAAAGACATGACCACACAAGAGAAAATCTCATATCACAAGCATAATGATCAATGCAGGCATGCAACACAGATAGAGCATAATCTAGAGACATCCAAAAACATCATAAATCACCAGAGAAGCATCTTCAACAACTAAACTTACTGAAATCACATAATCTTCATTCAAGAACACAAACTGAACCAATAGAAAAACTGTCAGAATACAAATTTTCATAACTTGATCAAATCTTCACGCAGATCTCTAAAAATTAACATGGATAAACTAGATATACTCAACAAAAAACTCTTTATTCCACAACATCTAAACAACAACATACTGAACTTATCGACAAACTGAACTTCACTTCACCACTGACAACTTGCAACTCTTTTTATTACAATTTTCTTAATATCCTCAACATATACAACTTCTAATGAATTAATGCTAATATATTTGACATCAATTAGAACCACTTCATCCAACAATCTCCCCTTTGGCATTGATGGTAACACATTATGTGAAAAGAAAACACCATCAACACAACAACACTTACTCCCCCTTAGGTTTTGACTCTTCTCTCCTCAACTCATCCACATAACTCTTCTCCTCACAAGGTTCTTCTCTCTCAAAAAGTTTTTGTTTTCACATTACTCTTCTCCCCCTTTGACATCAATGGCAAAGATCTCTTATATATAAGCTTTGAACCACATATCTAAACATCTAAAGATCTGATTACTCCCCCTAAGTAGCAGCTACCACACCATCAATCTGAATCAAAATATGATCATCAAATGCATGGATTGATGCAATTCAATGCATCTTAGTTTTGATTAGGAGGGGTAATCACCCCTAACTTCCCTCTGAGATACTCAAAATTATCCTCAGGAAACAAATTGGTAAATATGTCTACAATCTACTCCTTAGTAGGCACATACTCCAATATAAATTCCTTTTCACTCACTTTCTCCCTCAAAAAGTGAAACTTGATAGATATATTCTTGGTTTTTGAATGCAACACTAGATTTTTAGAAATATTAATTGTACTTGAGTTATCATAGAATATAAAAATAGGCTCATCATACACAAATCTGATATCCTTCAACATCCGTTTCATCTACAATACTTGAGTATAATTATTAGCTGCAACAATGTATTATGCCTCTGTAGTAGATAAAGAAATAGCATTTTTCTTCTTACTTAACCATGAAATTAACTTCTTTCCCAAGAAAAATGCTCCACCACTAGTAATTTTCCTATCATTCACATCTCCTACCCAATCAAAATCAGTAAAGGCAGTTAAAGTAAGATCATCATCTTTAGGATACCACAGGCCAAAATCAATTGTCCCCTTCAAGTATCTAAAAATAATCTTTACAATAGTCACATGATATTTTTTAGGGTCAGCTTGAAATATTGGAACAATACATACACCATTCATGATATCAAGCCTAGTTTGAGTCAAGTAAATCAATCCATGAATCATTGATCTATTTCTAGTCTGATTTTCCTTCAGAGAATCATCATCTTTTTCCAACTTGCATCCGATCACCATGGGTGTAACAATTGGTTTTGAATCTTCCATACCAAATTTCTTCCACAATTATTTCACATACTTGGATTGAGTAATTTTCAATCCCAAAAAGAATTTTATATCTCCAATCATTGACATCTCAAACTCATTTTGCATCTCATCAACAAAATTCATGCACAAGCTATCATCTCCTCCAAAAATTATATCATCAACAAAGACTTCCACAATCAAATCTTTATTGTGATCAATCTTGAAATACGAATTACTATCAACAATACCTTTGTTAAATCCAAGCTTCAACAAGTACTTATCCAATCTAGCATACCATGCTCTAGGGGCTTTCTTGAGTCCATACAATACTTTCCTCAATCGACAAACCATATCTCCCTAATTAGTCAACTGAAATCCATCTAGTTTCTCAACATACACCTCTTCTTCCAACTTTCCATTTAGAAAAGATGACTTTCCATCCATTTGATAAACCTTGTAGTCTTTGTAAGCAGCATAAGCAAGAAACAATCTTATAGCTTCAATTCTAACAACAAGGCAAAGTTTTCTTCAAAATCAATACCTTCCATCTATGAATATCCGTTACACACCAGTCTCACTTTGTTTCTAACTACCTCACCTTGCTCATTCAGTTTGTTTCTAAAGACCCATTTAGTTCCAATTACATTTTTATCCTTAGGTTTGGGAACAAGAATCCATGTATCATTCTTTTCAATTTCTTGTAGCTCCTCTTTCATTGCTTCAACCCAATGTTCATATTTTCATGCTTCATTCATGTTGTTAGGCTCAGTATTTGAAATTAAACAATATTCTTTTGCAATCCTCTTCCTATTCTAAACACCTTTGTTCTTATCACCTATGATATGATCTTCTAAATTATTCAATCTTACATACCTCAAAGTCTTAGGGCATTCTTGAATTTCAAGCTCTTTTGATCTCTCTTCTCCAATTTCAACAGTTTCTCCTTCCTCTTGATCTTCTTGATTCACCAAAATGATTTGAACTTGATTTGAAGTCTGAACTTGCTTTCCTTTGTTTTTACTATCATTCTAATCATTAGAATCATATCCACAGGTTCTGGATGGTGCAAGTATGTCTTCATCAACCTTGATATTTTTACTTTCAACCATTTTCCTCAATTTCTTATTGTAACACCAGTAGGCCTTGCTATTAGTAGTCTAATATCCCAAAAATATACCTTCATCACTCCTAACATCAAACTTTCCTATATCTTCATCTTATTTGATATAACATTTGCTTCCAAAAATCTTGAAATATCTAATAGTAGGCTTATGACTAGTCCATAGCTCAAAAGAGATCTTACCAATATCACCTTTCATTTGTACCTGGTTAAGTGTGTACACAGTAGTACTCACAAATTCTCTCTAATACATATGAGGTACATTTCCTTCCAACATCATAGTTCTAGAATCATCTAGAACTGTTATGTTCTTCCTTTCCACGACTCCATTTTGGTAAGGGGTTCGTGGTGCAAATAATTTTCTCTTTATCCCATGCTCTTAACAAAAAGAATTAAACTCACCAGAAGTGAATTCACCACCTCTATTTGATCTTAGAAATTTAATATTTAGACCTATCTCTATCTCAACTCTATCCTTAAATATCTTGAAATTTTCTAGAGCTTCAGATTTCTCCCTTAAGAAAGTAACCCATATCATTCTTGAATAATCATCTATAAGCAACATGAAGTACCTATAACTTGTTGATGGTTCAAGTGGCATAGCAACAGTTAAATAGAATACTCCTACTTTGTTTCTCTTGAAAGAGAGAGATAACACATGGATATCTTAGCTCCCAAGGTCTTTGTAGTTGGTTGTCAACTATGCTGATTTCACGCAATGATTGATGTGAACTACAATGTTCAAGGGGCCTACTGGTGTTGAGCTCCTGGATTGTTCTAAGATCAAACATGAATTTAAACCTACTTTAACTAGGGTTTTAAAGAAAAAACAAAAGATAGATCAAGGCTTTGGTGCTGAAACGAATGCTAATTCATCTATCTTAACCAGACTTGTTATTCTTCAAGGAATTGTAAACTAAAACTGAAGAAAAAAGTTAACTTGTGATTAACACACAGTTGCATCGATTTGCAATGCTGATTTCTACAACAGAGTACTAGTTACCATTTTAAATAAAGCACAAAATAACATTTCATTCCTTGAAGGCTTCACGAATCAAATGATTAACTTAAGAAAAATACCATTGAGGAACACAATGTGAAGTAGATTAAGATCTAATTGCTTCTACTGTTAGTGAAACAGATAAGCAACATTTACAAAGTTGGCTCAATCACCAGTGTACAAAAAATCTATGTCTTTATACTATTTCCATCTATACTAAGAGAAATTTGAAAATACATTGCAGTCTATATTGAATCTAACTCCTAATCAAGAAGGAAAAAGAAGGTCCCATTACTAAGAATCGAGATACAACTCTATCCTCCCTAACCGACTCTTCTATTTCCCTTTCTAACTCTTAACTTTTCCACTATATGTTCTAACTCTATGCCTTCTATTTTCCTCTACTAGTTCTAAACTTTACAAAAAGGCCAAAATGCCCTTTATAGAGAGTGTACCAAAAGGAATGTGCCATCCCATGTATTAGGGTTTACAAAATATCTGCTGACTGCAGGAGGGTCGGCCCTTAGATATTTTGAAGAGAGTCAATGTTGCATTCAATGTGAAGACCTGTTGTCCATGTTGATGATGGCTTGACCTCAGGAGAGGCCTCCAGATCCTTTGTAGCTATGACATTAACTCTTTTGTCTCTATGTTCATACTCAAACTCCTTCTGAAATATGCCTTGAATGCTCCAAAGCATTGCCATTAATACTGATCTATCAGCTCACGACCCAAGCTGATCTACCAGCTCACGACCTCATAATGAGTCCATGTTGTTTGCATCCTACAGATTTCCTTCACAGGAATAGTCAATCAGTCAAACTATCACCGGTCAACCCCCTTACCTCCTCCTAATTGGCTTAGAAATATGCCACACCAAACTATCAGGCAGTCAAAGGTGATCCCCATTGAATCACATTTCGGTGAGACACTAATCGTGTCTCCCCAATGCGATTATATCTCTTCTAGCAACTATCGATGAAGTAGGTGACAGTCGGTAAGACCCTCGGGCAAGCTGTAGAAGTCATTTGAGCCCACAAAAACCATTGGGAAGACAATCATCATTGGCTAGAAGTCACAACGAGCTCCACTAGTCATATCAATATCCTCTTTTTATCACTGAGACTTAACTTCATTGGTTTTGACATCATAGCGAGGCTAGGCCTTTCACCCTGAGTTCATTCTATATCAGCAAGACCTCATTGGGTCAGCGAGACCTGATGGCAATGTCTTCCTTTTTCTCCCCGAGCTCAAGCTTCTTCCACTTCGGGGAGTCTGCTTCAAATCAGTGGGATGTCATGGTGAGGCTCAGGATCCCTTGGTGAGCTCATTTCTTTATGTCGGGTAGACCTCTTCATTTCGGGGAGATCTTACAGAGAACCCCCTTCATTCTTCCTGAGCCTACTTCATTTTGGTGAAACCTTTCCCCTTCGGTGAGACCTTTCGTCGAAGGGAATACCTCTCGGCGAGATCCTTTCAAGCTCAAATTTCTTTCGGCAAGAGCCTGCTGGGTTGGTGAGACCTCATACCAGATTCAAAATATTACCCCAAGGGCACAATCCCTTCATCGAGACACCACTTAGTCGCCGGGACCCTTCACTGAAGACACCATATTTTGCCGATGCTGCTTCATTTCGTTGAGACTCTGATGGATCAGAAAGACTTATGCTAATATTACTTCATGTTGGTGAGACCTTTCCTCTTCGCCGAGACCTCACTCCAACGTCTTGGCCTATTGGTGAGACACTCTGTAGTTGAAGAGACCTTTCAATGAACAAGAATCTTCTCTTTGATACCCCTTTAATTCAGCAAGAGTTCACCCTATCGGTGAAACTTCTTACCGACGCCACCTGTTGTCGCCAAGACCCCCTTGTAGTCATACTGATATGAATTCTCTATTTCACATGCATTGTTGTAACACTCTCTTGTCAAGGAGATGTCCCATAGATAGCCTATGTCTCATCGAGAAACCTCCATAAGTTCACTTTTGTTGCTGTGACAATATAATTTTCTCACTGATGAAGCAACGTGTCGGTGCGACATCATGGGTCGAAAAGACTGCAAGACCTCATATTGATAGACCCCCCTTTGTGCTTTATCGGTGAGACCTGACGCTCTCACCAAGACATCTCTCCACCTCAAGAATTTCTCACCGAGATATATACTTATCGGTGGTCGGCAAGACCACACATTCAAGACACAACTCTTGCCGAAGTGTTTTCCCATTCCATAGTAGTTGGTGAGACATGAAGAATTAATCGAGACCTCACCCGAAAGGAAAAATATCCAATCGATATGCATATCCCTCTATGCTAGTCGGTGAGACATAAAGATCTCTCCAAGACCTTTCTCTGAAGGAGACTTTCATGTCGGTGGGGAAACTCTTAGTCGTCGAGACGATGACTAATGTCTTGCCGATAGGTACCTACATGGGAATTCCAATTGCTATGACATCCATGAGGTCTTGCCGATAGGAAACATAGACGTTTGTTAATAAAATGCACTATGGGTCGGCAAGACCTTGATAACCTTATGCCAATATGAACTATAATGTGAAGTATTCAGACTCAGTGGAATTTAGTGTACTACACGGCCAAATATGGGGAAAATATGCTCATGGAGGGGCTTGTTTGGAAAATTGTGAGTATGAACATGTAAAATCATTAGAATTTTACAGTTCTAATACCTCCTTTGGATTCTTAATAGACAGATCCAAGCTACCAGTTGGTGAGACATGAAGAAAGTCTTGTCGACTCTTGCCTTAGAGGATTTTTATGACCAACTGGATTGAGGAATGCTTTTAGTTGGCTTCCCTGAGAGATATCCATAGATGAGTGATTCAATCCTGCAAAAAAAATGCCTCCATTAGATCTTAGGAGAACATAAAATACATCATAATAAAATACGATATTGCTTATGATTATTTCATTCAATTTAGTGAGAAGAAAACCAACTCAAGCTAAGATAGGACCAAAATCTGATCAGATAGAACAAAAGATAAAACATAAAGAAATAGAAGAACTCCCAAGGGCAAAGCAAATAACAGAAGCAAAGAAACCAAAAAAGAGAAGGGGGGACCCATTTTGTTCCAAATCAAAATGGGGTGGTTATCTAAGGCATAACAAATGGCGACTCAAATGGGAAAATGGTTTAACTATTTTGAAGAAGCTAAAGGCTTCAACTACCCAAAACTCCTTGTTCATGAACATCACAACTCCAGTTGGGTCAGTTATAATGACCAAGGTTGAGCAAGAATCTCAAATGGAAATCAATCAATGGCCACCCCTGAATCTATGTGTGTGCTTGATTGTGCATCACTCTTTTATAAAGTTCTCCTCACCTTTTGAACAACAATGTGTAAGATTTGAGCTACATGAGGGGATTCCTTTTAGCTGTTGTGCAATGATATCCTAGGCATTGTTCCACTGCCAGTCAAGCATCCATAGCCCTGACAGAGATACCTCTAGTTTTCTCACAGCATTGCTCTACTGCTAGTTAGGCATCCATAGCCCCGGTAGAGATACTGGAATCACCCATTCATATTGATTCCTCTTTTCTCTTTAAATAGTTCTCTTTTTTTTGTTTTCTCATAGAGTTTCAGATATTTCATTCAATTTTATTTTTTTTAATGTCATATGTTTAATCATCCATTTTGGGTTGAAAACTACCATGGACCTCAAGACAACACTTTGGAATCAGATTTTTCACTCAAATCTTACAACACCATAGTCCTAGGGAAAATATACCATTACAAAAGAAGATGATCTTGGTAATTTGTGACAAACTCAGAGGGGCTAATGAAGGTTATTTATTGTGCACCTGGTTCTCAAGACTCTCCACAACTTTTATTGACAACGAGCATAAAACAAAGAGTTTAGGACAAAATCACCCAATCAGTAAACCTGGAAATATCTAAACCACCTCTCTCCTAATGACCAAAGTATACCTTGAATAACAGCCACCATTTTGAGATGGGAAAGAATAGATAAACCCCAAAGAACAAAATAAAATAGAAACCAAAAGAACAAAGGAAACAGAAGGACATAAAGAAAGGACAAAACAACAAATAGCCAGTTATTTACAAACAAAAGAGAAAATTACATACACAAAGAGCAGCAAATTACTCACATAAAGAACAAAGTTATTTACACACAGAGCTTATTTGCAAGCAGAAACTATTTACATAGATGCATCACCTAGCAGAAGTACCAACTTGATGACTCAAAATAGTGTTTAAGAAACTTCCCATTGAGAGGCAACGAAACAGGTTCTCTAGTTAAACTACTCAATCGGAAAGCATTTTCTCCTAGGATCTTAGCAGTCTGATAAGGACCTAGCCAGTGTTTGTCAAAATTTTGATGACTGCCTTTCTTTTCACTAGATTTATCCCATAACAACACAAGGTCTGATATCCTAAAATATTTAATTTTGGCTCTTTTATCAAACCAATGCTTGGCAATAGCCTAGTGTCTAAAGAATTGTTGCAAGGCGGCATCTCTCTGCTCTTCTAATTTCAACAAGGCAATGAATCTTACTTCTATCCTATTGTCACTAGAGTAGAAATTTTGCATGAACTCAAGGATAGGTATCTGTAGATGGATAGGGAACACAGGCTCTTGTCCATATACTTGCTTGAATGGTGAAGTTTTTAAAGCAACCTTGATCCTAGTCCTATCTGCCCATAATGCAAATCTCAGCTGGATATGCTAGTCCTTAGGATTGTTCTCTAGCAGCTTCTTAATTACCCCTAAAAGATTCTTATTGGTTGATTCTACAACTCCATTTCCTTGTGGGTAATAGTTTGAAGAATATTTTAAAACAATATTATGAGCATATGCCTAAGAAATGAACTCAGCAGAAGAAAAGGAAGAGTCATTGTCACATACCAATGCGAAGGGTACTCCAAACCTGGTTGTGATGCATTTGGTGAGGAACTTGATCATGACCTCTATTGTGCTATTCTTGCAAGTTATAGCCTTAGTCCATCTTGTATAGTAGTCAGTGGCAATCATAATGAATTTGTGTCCTACAAAAGATTTTGGGTTAATTACCCCAATAAAATCTAGTACCCATTGGGAAAATGGCCTTACCTCATACAGGCTGCAATGGTATGGCTGGGTGGCATTCCCTTGATGCAGAGATCTGACACATGTGACATGTTCTCACATGATGATGGGCATCTTTGAACAAACAGGGCCAGTAATAACCAGATCTGAGGACCTCGTGTGCTAGAGAATCTATAGAACCATGACCTGTGCCATGTTTCCCATGAAACTCAGAGATCACATGTTTAGCCTCCTATTGATCAAGGCATCTTAGGTATACTCCTTCAAAATTCTTCCTGTATAGCAACCCTCCTTTGAACATATAATGGGAACTCTTCATTATTAGTGCTCTCCTTTGAGTTGAATTCATCCCCTCTGGACATCGATTATTGAGTATAAAATAGACAATATCAGAATACCAAGGGTCACTAGAGAAAGACTAGATTGTGTATTGCTAAAAAATGATGTTGTCACCAGGATTTTCCATGGACTTAGACAAGTCTGTACCATTGACAAGTCTCATAGGGAATATCTCTAGGTTGAACTCTTGCAGGATGGCCATCCACTTCCCTCTTCTTTCTCCCAGCTCGCTCTGCATAAGTAAAGACTTCACAGCAGCATCAGGAACTACAATGATGATTTGGCTTCAGAGAATGTAGTGTTGGAACTTCTTGACAACCCTAACCAGTGCAAAATCTTGCTTCACAAGAGGTGGGTATTTGATTTCTGCATTTTTAAATGGAGAGCTCTTGAAAGCAATTGATCTCTCCTCTGCCTCTTCTCTTCATTGGGTTAGTATAGCTGCGCAATAATGTTCAAAAGAAAAGGAATAGATATAAAATGGTCTCACGTAGTCAAGGATAGTGAGAACGGGTGCTTCCAAAATGGATCACTTGACTTTTGAAAATGCAGCCTTTGCCTCCTCAGTCCACTCTGTTTTAGCCTCTTTCTTCATCATTTCATTCAGAGGCTTTACAATTTCTACAAAGCCTATAATAAACTTTCTCACGAAGTTGATCTTCCCGAAGAAAGACCTCATTTCTTTCTTGCTTCCTGGCCTGGTGATCCTTAGAATGGACTCAACTCAATCTGGATCGATTGATATTCCTCTTTTAGAAATTATATGTCCCAAAAGCTTCCCCTCAAAAACTCCAAACACACACTTTTTGGGGTTCAAAGAGATGCCATACTGGATACATCTTTGAATAACTTTGGATAAGTCTGCAATGTGGTTCAATTGATCTTTGGAGAACACTGTCAAGTCATCCATGTAAACAATAATGCACTTACCAATTAGATCCTTGAATGCTATGTCCATGGTGTTCTGAAAGGTTGCCCCAACGTTTATCAAACTGAATGGCATCCTCCTATATGTGAACATTCCCCACTTGGTAGTGAAGGTTGTCTTCATCCTATCTTCACAGTTGACCATTACCTGATTATATCTAGAGTAACCGTCTAAGAATGATATCATCTGAGATATGTTGACAGTCTACAAGACTTCATCAATGAAGGAAGTGGGTAATTATCCTCTTCTGAAGCTCTATTCAGATTTCTGAAGTCGACACATAGCCTAATCTCTCTGCTTTCCTTACGGATAGGAACTAAGTTAGCCACCCATGTTGAATGGTGTATAGGGAATATTATCCTTGTAGAAAGAAATTTATGGACTTCCTTAGACATTAATGGTTCAATCAGGGCATTCATAGGGTGTTGTTTCTGTCAAAATGGCTTAACTTCAGGCTTCAAAGGGATAGTGTGAATCATAATAGAAGCATCAAATGTCTTTAGGTCTTCATATCCCTAGGCTATTGCAGCAATATCCTTCTTCAGTGCCCTCAGTATGTCTTTTCTAATTGCTTTAGGGCAAGCTTTCCCTATGTAGACATTTCTTTCGGGGCCAAAATCAGTTAGGTTAACAATTTCATATTCACCCCCTTTATCCTCAACTGATATCTTTTCTCGAGCCTTGGGGTCTAAATCAAAAATTATTTCCAAGGCCACCATTCCCTTGGGAATACTATTACCTTTTAAATTGAAGACCCCTTCTATATCAAATTCTTCTAGGTTCCAATCTCCTTGGTCCCTGTTGGACTCATCGATGATCTGCCTTTCGAAAACATCTGAGCTTGCTAGGAAAGAAAGAATATGTCGATCATCATCAAAAACTTGAAAGTTCCTGACATTATCAAGAATAGCAGGGGTGGATATCAATTCCACTAAGAATTTCTTAAGCTTGGAGCCTTGCATGGGTTCCAGGGTACTTGCAGTAACAACTAATGAATCTATTATTTGATTATCTTCTCTTGGAATTAAGCTAATTCCAAAAGCATCGAAGTCTTCAATTAGGTTCCATACCTGATTTCTATATGCTACCAACCTTCTATTGTGACATGTGTATTGGCTGCATACTTGCTTGATAACAATTTTTGAATCTCCTTTGACCACCAAGGCAATGACCTTGTTATGCATGAACATTAGCCCTTGAGCTAGAGCTTCATATTCTACTACATTGTTAGTGCATCCAAATTTTAACCTATAAGAAGCAAAGAAATTTTTCCCTCTCGGGCTAGTTAATTCAATCCCAACACGACACCCTATTTTGGACTTGGATCAATCAAACGTGAGAGTCCAAAGCTGGTCATGAGTTGGGGTTGATCCTTTTGAAGTTATTGTGGGTGTTTGGATAGAATGAGCCATAGGTAGGGCTGCTTGATATTTTGCATCAAATGTATGGGCCAGGTGTTGAACAAGTTCCTCAGGTGTAAGTTCTAATCCTTGCTCAAGCATCTTAGTTAATCCATGGCTATCTTGCTGGTAGTCACTTACCTCTTTGATTAATCCCTTAGGTTTTGACATACTTGTGAGTGCAGGAATGTCGAGCAAGCCTTGGGGTTGTTCCACATGAGTATGTGGGTTAAGAAATGTGACTGAGGCTAGTTCAATTTGGGAAGGAACTTCTTTCGGAAGTATCCTATCCCTAGTTAACATTGTTGCTTCTTTGGCTTCAAATGAGAAGTGATTTGCAATGGCCTCAAAGTGACTTAAACTAGTTTCCCCAGCTTGGGAAACATGATTTAAAGTGTCAATGCAGGGTTGGCAAGTCAATTCAGAATGATTTTGGTAATGAACCATGCACCAGTTAGGGAGTAAAAGACTTTGTAGATCGGTATCTTCTCCTAAAACCAGCTGATCTTGTTGTAGCTTCTTGATCAATGCTTGTTGGTTTTCACTTATCACAAAATCAGGGAACTTTTGTATTGGAAATTCTTTAGGGTCAAGAATAGAAAAGGTTAAAATTTCCACTCTTTTATAAACCCCTATCCCGGTTTCAAAGTAAGCTACCTCGTTAGGACAATCATATTCAGTGATGATATGCTTGAGGCGAGGCTCATTTTCAATCCTAATCTATGTAGGAATTCCTCTCCATGGTAGCCACATGTGTGAAAATTCAAGGGAGAGATACCCTCCTATACCTTTCATCAAGTCTCTACTCAATAGAATACCATAAGTCTTGGGAATGTCTACCACTTGAACATCTATATTGGTTTGAATCCTAGGGTCTGACCCTACTTGCACATGTATGTTTCTCAATTCCCCCACTACATTTACCTTTGTCTTGTCAAGTTGGATGACTTTCTTGTTTGTTTGGACAGGGTTTAATCCTAGTTTCTTGCATATAGAAAATTGCATAACATTGCCAGAAGCCCCTGAATCTAACAGACAATTATGTAGATTCTTCCCATAGATTCATAAACTCAAAATAAATGGTGGGGTACCTACCTTGTTTCTGTACAAAGATACGTTCATGTCTGTAACAGGTGCCACCTTGTCTTTCCCTTTTGATTTATCAGCTTGGTCTAAAGCTTTCAGCACTATCTCCCATTGAGCAGGGCACCACTTTAAGATATCAAAATAAGACAAAGAGGTTTTTTTGTTTCTGCATCTTAGAAACAATATCTAATTCTGAATTATAGCTTGTATTGCTTTTGAAAACAACAATTGAATTACCTTTATTGTGGAAGTTGGGCAGACCTTTTGGTGGAGGAGGGTTATTATCAGCACCTTGATCTGAAGGCACCATGTGATTAGGTGGCGCTAATATAGTGAATGGGCCCTTATTCTGATTTCTTAAGAAGTGTCCTCCCTTTGTCTAAAAAGCTTGAGCATCATACATATCTTCCTCTGGTTCATTCTCACTCTGCATTGGGAATGAAGGTTCTTCTTCAAAGAGGTCATATGCCATGGCTGTACCCACTGAGTCACCTCATCTATTCAAATTCCCTTGAAACATGTGGGCATCTGCTTGTGCCATCTTGACAACCTTCTCCATTTCAGGGCAGTTTACCTCAGAATGAGTTGCAGTATCATGCAGCCTACACTAGTTAGTCATGAAATTAAGGTCAGCCACATTTGTAGTGTGTGACCTATCCTCATTAGCCTGATAATTGTGGGAAACTCCACCATTGTTTGGCCCTGTATTCCATTGTCAGTTGTTATTTGGCCTCTTATTGTATGCTCTATTTTGATATTGATAGCCTTGGTTAGAGGAGTTTTAGCCTTGATAACCCCTTTGGTTGTAATTGTTATGATTCTGATAATTACCCTGGCTGTTATTTCCTTGATTAGGTTAGTTACCTTGGTTTTGGGAAGGATTCAATCTAAGTTGAGCCATGAAATTTGTAACTTGAGACAGTGTTTTCTTTAAGGTCTCTACCTCGTTTGTGAGTTGAACTATCTTTTCACTTTCAATAGCCTTAGCAATAAGTGGCTTATCAACATGACTCGAGGTTCCAACTTGGTTAGGATGACCATGGTGATCTTGAGGGACCTGTGGTTGTTGAAAAAAATCAAGAGTCCTATTAGCAAAGAATGGAATAGGAGGTTGAGCCTGCAACTCAGACATAGGTCCATAATGGGAAGGAGACATCCCTAGGGTAGTATTAAATAACGAAATTGGGCTAGGCATCTGATATCCCATAAAAGGAAAACCTCCTCCCAAGCTTCCTTGTTGAGAGATAATTTGTTGTTGTAGCTTAATGGCTAAATGATAGACCCTAGATAGAGAATCAATCTCAGCTCATTCACAAGTCCTTTGCAGGAACAAGCTAAGAAATGGGTCTATAACTCTAAAGTAAGCTTGAATGGCACTATTCTCAGCAACTAGGTAGGGGTCTTGCAATCTCATGTACATTTGTTGGAACCTGGTATTAAACAAAGGAAAAGGTTCACCTGGCTCCTTCCTAATAGTAGGAAACTGGTGGAACAAAATGGATGGA
Organism: Sequoia sempervirens; assembly: GCA_007258455.2. Taxonomy (NCBI): domain Eukaryota; kingdom Viridiplantae; phylum Streptophyta; class Pinopsida; order Cupressales; family Cupressaceae; genus Sequoia; species Sequoia sempervirens. Next base: position 80,086,882 of record VDFB02047397.1, on the reverse strand, counting down.
TCCACATAGATTCTGAACTGATTGATGAAATCATTCTCCAGATCTGTCTAGCTCAGAATAGAACACTGAGGAAGATTCAAATACTAGTTGTACGCCATATCCCCTAAGGAATAAGGAAACAACCTACAAACAACATCATGGTGAGCTATCTGAGCTCTGGTATATGCATCCTTAAAAGCTTGTATGTGCTCTTCAGCACTCCTGGATTTGCCATGAATGTACTTGGGACAAATTTTTTTGGGATTCTTAGCCATATCATGAAAACCTACAGGAATAGTCCCCAATGGAGAGGGATTATTTTGAAAGAACGCCATTGGTGGTGGTGGTGGTTGAGCCAGTTGTTGAATGGGTCGAACCAGTTGTAATGACAATTGAGGTGGGTTAGATGGTCGATTGATGGGTATCCACTGGGGTATCAATGAAAAGCCTGGTGGAGTGAGTGGGGCTGATAAAGGTGGTATGATGGTTTCCCAAGTCATGTGACTCTTGTGTCTTATTGGGGTCTTGAGTTCTATCAAAGGTGGTGGATTTTCAGCTGATCAAAGAACTCTATGGGACCATTCTAGGGAGGAAAACCCAGCTTTATCTAGTTTTCCCTTCTAGGCCCTCCGTCTAGGGCCAAACTCTAGTGATGGTCCAAGTGGCACAACAACAGTTAAATAGAATACTGCTACTAGATGTTTCTCTTGAAAGAGAAACATAATACATGGATATCTTAGCTCCCAAGGTTTTTGTAGTTGGTTCTCAACTATGTTGATTTCAATCATTGATTGATGTGAACTATAATGTTCAAGGGGCCTGCTGGTGTTGAGCTCCTGGATTGTTCTAAGATCAAACATGAATTTAAACCTACTTTAACTAGGGTTTTAAAGAAACAACAAAAGATAGATCAAGGCTTTGGTGCTGAAAAGAATGATAATTCATCTATCTTAACTAGACTTGTTATTCTTCAAGGAATTGTAAACTAAAACTGAAGAACAAAGTTAAATTGTGATTAAAACATAGTTTCATCCATTCACAGTGCTAATTTCTACAATAGAGTACTAGTTACCATTTTAAATAAAACACAAAATAACATTTCATTTCTTGAAGGATTCATGAACCAAATGATTAACTTAAAAAAAATGCCATTGAGGAACACAATGTGAAGTAGATTAAGATCTGATTGCTTCTACTGTTAGTGAAATAGATAAGCAACATTTACAAAGCCGGCACAATCACAGTGTACAGAAAATCTATGTCTTCAAACTATTTCCATCTATACTAAGAGAACTTGGAAAATACATTATAGTCTATATTGAATCTAACTCCTAACCAAGAATCCAAAAGAAGCTCCCATTACTAAGAATTAGGATACAACTCTATCCTCCCCAACTGACTCTTCTTTTTCCCTTTCTAACTCTTAACTTTTCCACTATATGTTCTAACTCTATGCCTTCTATTTTCCTCTACTAGTTCTAAACTTTACAAAAAGGTCAGAATGCCCTTCATACAGAGTGTACCAAAAGGAATGTGTCATCCCCTATATTAGGGTTTACAAAATATCTACTGACTACAAGAGGGTCGGCCCTTAGATCTTTTGAAGAGAGTCAATATTGCATTCAATGTGAAGCCCTGCTGTCCATGTTGATGACAACTTGACCTCAGGAAAGGCCTTCAGATCTTTTGTAGCTGCAACATTAACTCTTCTATCTCTGTGTTCATACTCGAACTCTTTCTGAAATCTACCTTGAATGCTCCAAATCATTGCCATTAATACTGATCTATCTTTCCCAGTGGACCACACAACTGTCCCCAAGACTCGTGGTTGTTTCTTTCCTTTGGCCTTCTTCATGCTTTGGACCCTTTTGCACATTGACTTTTTCTGGAAGCATCATCGGGTCTCCCTTTAGGTCTAAACATCATCACCTTAGCCGATCTACTAGCTCACGACCTCAGAATGAGTCCATGTCATTTGCATCTTGCAGATTTCCTTCACAGGAATAGTCAATTGGTCAAATTGTCTTTTGTCAGGCCCCTTAGCTCCTCCTGATTGGTTTAGACATATGCCATGCCAAACTATCAGGTGGTCAAAGGTGATCCCCATTGAATCGCATGTCGGTGAGACACTAATCATGTCTCACCGATGTGATTATATCTCTTCTAGCAACTATCAGGGTAGCAAGTGATAGTAAGACCCTCCAGCAAGCTGTGAAAGTCATATCGAGCCCACAAAAACCATCAACAAGATAATCAGCATCGGCCAGAATCACAACGAGCTGCACTGGTCATATTGATATCCCCTTTTTATCGCTTAGACTTCAGTTCATCGGTAGGACATCATAGCAAGGCCAAGCCTTTCACCCTGAGCTCATTCTGTATCAGCAAGATCCCATCTGGTCGGTGAGACCTCATGGCGATGTCTTCCTTTTTCTCCACGAGCTCAAGCTTCTTCCACTTCGGGGAGACTTCTTCAAATCGGTGGGATGTCACGACAAGGCTCAGGATCCCTTGGTGAGCTCATTTCTTTATGTTAGGGAGACCTCTTCATTTAGGGGGGATCTTACAATGAACCCCCTTCATTCTTCTCGAGCCCACTTCGTTTCGCTGAAACCTTTCCCCTTCAGCGAGACCTTTCACCGAACGGAATACCTCTCGGTGAGATCCTTTCAAGCTCAAATTTCTTTCGGCAAGAGCTTGCTGGGTCAACGAGACCTCATACCGGATTCAAAATATTACCCTGAGGGGACAATCCCTTCAGCGAGACACCACTTAGTCTCTGGGACCCTTCGCCGAAGACACCCTATTTTTCTGATGCAGCTTAATTCCATTGAGACTCTGATGGATCTGCAAGGCTTATGCTGATATTACTTCATGTCAGCAAGACCTTTCCTCTTCATCGAGACCTCACTCCAATGTCTTGGCCTATTGATGAGACCCTCCGTAGTCAGTGATACCTTTCGGCAAACATGAATCTTCTCTCTGATGCCTCTCTAATTCAGGAAGAGTTCACCCTTTCAGTGAAACTTCTCACTAATGCCACCTATTGTCATCAAGACCCCCTTATAGTCATACCGATATGCATTCTCTATTTCACATGCATCACTGTAACACTCCCTTATTGGGGAGATGTCCCATAGATGCCCTATGTCTCACCGAGAAACCTCCATTAATTCACTTTTGTCACCGTGACAATATCATTTTCTCACCAATGAAGCAACGTGTCGGTGTGACATCATGGTTCGGCAAGACTGCAGGACCTCATATCAATAAACCCCCCTTTGTGCTTTATTAGCGAGACCTGACACTCTCGCCAATACATCTCTCTGCCTCAAGAATTTCTCACTGAGATATATCCTTATGAGTGGTCAGCAAGACTGAAGATGCTCGACAAGACCATACATCAAAGACACAACTCTTACTGAAGTGTTTTCCCATTCTGTGGTAGTCAGTGAGACATGAAGAATTCACAGAGACCTCACCCCGAAGGAAGAATTATGTTTTTTTCTCTAAAATAAAATTATAGTTTGCTTTCCTAACTAGCATTCTTTGCATATGGTATTAATCAGTTTCATCAACTTAGGAAGATCTCTCATAGCCTTAGTATAACTTATCCATACAATATTATCAAAGTTAACATGACACATTCTCCTATGCCACAACTAGCTTTCATCAACGTGAGCAATCAAGCAACTTTTACTAGCATCACTCAGGTGAAAAATATTACCTTTTTTTTTTGTACCTGATGCAACCACATTTCTAGAATTTCCCAATATTTTGTACTTTCCATCCTTGAACTAAATATTGTATCCCTTATCAACTATCTGTCCAACACTTAAAGATTATGCTTCAAACTTTCCACATATAGAACATCATTATTATTATGCTTACCATCAAGAGAAATGCATCCTCTTCCATGGATCACACTAGCTTTGTCATCTCCAAATCTCACAACACCACCATCATACTTTTGCAAGATCACAAACTTACTTTTATCTCCTATCATATGATGAGAGAAACCACTGTCAATTACCCATTCATCTTTCTCTTCAACTCAAGCAGCTAGGGGTTTCTCCACATTTGTACAACTAGTATATTCAATAGACACAAGATTATTTTCCTTGATAGCAATAAATACAAATTCATCTTCACTTGCATTCCCTTTATTAGATTCATCATTTTCCACACCTTCATCAACAACATAATAACACTTCTTTTGAAATTTAGGCTTGTTATGTCTTGGCTTAAGAACTCTCTCAAGACACCTTGATGCAAAATGACCTATCTTATTGCAAGAGAAACATTTAATAGGCAACTTCCCTTTATACTTACCTTGTCCTCTAGCTTCTCTTTTCACAATCAGTGCTTCAAGCTCTTCTAGCTTTCTTTCTTCTTCATCAATTTATTTCATTTCATCCACATACTTGAATGTCTTTCTTGATGAACACCTAGCTCATATATCTATTTATCTCTTCCATAAGTAGTGGCCTTGAATGCAGATTCTACCTTAAGAAGGGCATCACCAAATTCACTCAACTCAAAATCAGTAAGCTTACCAATCAACATAGCTCTAGTAACATTTGTCACAATACAGAGCTCTTCAATAGCACTAGCTTTGAATTTTTCTAGGAAGTAGGCAAGGATCTAAGGATCTAGCAACAATCTTTGATTTGTCCAACTATCCACCAGCACATCTGATACCATACACAAGTTCATTCACTCTTTTCATGAAAAGAGTAATGTTCTCATCATCACCCATTCTCAAAAATTCGTATTTCCCTTTCAGACTTTATAGCTTAGCAATTTTCACATTAGCATCACCTTCATACAAGGTTTCCAACTTTTTCTAGATCTCATAAGTAGTATTTAGATCCATCACATTTGTCATCTTAGTGTTAGTCAAAGAACTCAACAATGCCTCCTTAGCCTTGATATTATACTCAACATCCCTAATCTCAGTAGTAGTAGTAGGACCATTATGAGGAATAATATGCCTATGACTTGTAATAAAAAATTAAGCTTCACCAATGCATCTTAGATGGAACTCCATTTGAGTCTTCCACAAGGAATAGTTTGTTCCATCAAATATAGGACTATCCTTCTTATAATTCATCATCCTAGATCACCTCAACTTGTTAAACTTCTTCCAAGGAACCTACTTTGATACCAGTTGTTGGAAACACAAGGGCAAACAACTAAGAAGGGGGGTGAATCAGTTGTCAATAAATTTCAAACTTATTCAACTTATTAACCTTATTCTCATATCTGATCAATAACCATGAAAGAATAATTAACAACACATCAAAAACACACATAACACCAATATTTTTATGTGGAAACCTTGTTAGGGGAAAAACCATGGTGGAGGCCAATCCACAAGATTATACCCTGTTAAAAGTATAAAGAAATATGAATGGGGAATGCAAATGCATTTAGGCACACTAGCTAGAGCTCACTGCTTAATTACAAAAGGAAGACACACTATCTTACAAAAATATTCTGATTACATCCATCAGATTTGAACTAAGAAAAATAGCATCTATTAATGCCTGATTAGAGTCCCAGTTAAGCTCATGAACACTTCTTCACTCTTCTTTACTCTTCTTCACACTCTGCTCTACCTTCATATGATCTAATCAATATTCACACATAGGAATCACACACTTCACACTCAAACACTTCCACTCATGCTTCCAAAAAGATAACAAAATCACTCTTATATATTCGCAACAAGGAATTACATCACTACAAGTTGGCTTGAACAAAATAATAAAAGAATATAAGCAGTCAGCCCAAATCAATAAAGATTATTCAAGTGAATCAACTAAAGTCATCCATAACATAGTGAAGACCCAAAATAACATCCTCAAACATGAACCACTTCAATTAATTACTCCTCAAAGATCCACAACGTGCTACAAACACCTTTCCAGCCAAGAACATGAAAGACATGAACATGCAAGAGAAAATCTTGGATCAAGAGCATAGTGATCAATGTAGATGTGCAACACAGATAGAGAAAGATCTAGAAACATCCATAAACATCATGAATCACCAGATAAGTGTCCGTAGCAACTAAACTTATTGAAATCACATAATCTTCATTCAGGAGCACAAACTAAACTAATAGAAAAATTGTCAAAATACAAATCTTCATAACTTGATCAAATCTTCAATTTTTCATTCACTGCATTGGGAGTTTGTTACTTATAAGTTTGCATTTGGAAAAAAAAATGCACATTCAGGCATCAAGAGATGTTACCACTATTTGTTGAAACTCTTTTTTCTTCCTTTTACATACTACAAAAATCGTGCTTCCTAGAAGCATGAATAGGTATGGAAGTGATTCAATCTTCCATTCCTCTTGGTGTCTCAATCCAATTGTTCTTTGTTCATGACTTTGTAGTTAGACACTACTAATGCTCCTTCACTTTCTCCAATCTTGAAAGAAATGGAATTGGTGTCCAATCATTTGTGGTAGTATCTCTTATATACACTAAATTCATCATCCCATTTATGATGACTGAAATTACAGTGATAGGCACTATCCTGAGGCACAATGATTTAGGATTTCCCTTCTAAAACATGCATCTCATAATGATGAAACAATAGAAATGATACTGTGGCAGCAAATAAAATGATGATGCAAAATCATGGGTGATCTGAAAATTTGTAAACAAACCTTCTTGATGAGAATTAATGCATCTTATTCTATTTTACATATTACTTGATCATCAGAAAAAAAACCCATTGCTCAATTTCTCACTCCTCTTGACAGAGATACCCTTACTATTTTTCTGGTGACCTTATTACCTTGCTACAATGATAATGTTGTCCTATATACCAAGGTAATTGCCTCCTTCATATGATTTTTGTTCCACCATTATAACAATGCACTCCTTATGATGATCTAATCTAAGCATTTGATCATTTATGATCTTCAATTCATTGCATTTTCAGACTTGATTGTCCTAAATGGTCAATTTCTTGGGTTCTTATGACACTTGTGATACACTCCTTTAGATGCACATCTCTTTTGACCAACACTAAATTTTTTCCTTTCTCAACCCCTCTATGGAATGTTGAGATGCAACATGCTAAGCTCAACCCTTGTGGGAGATCGTTTTACACCACATGCTTTGTGATATTCAAAACAAAATAGCAACATGGCTTTTCCTATACTTGCACAAGAAAGAAACACTGTTAGATTAAAACAATAAATTATGAAGTTTCTCGTGATATTTTATCCTTGGTATTCTCTTGTACTCTTCTTTTTATTGCTTAGTTGATTCAATTCATCATAAATAGTATTCTACATTATTGGGTATGTGTAGGATCATCATGGAAAAAATAGGCCCTTAAGTGGTAAAAAAATTGGAAAAAATCAATGTTAAGCAACTTGACGTAAAAATTTGAATAATTTATCTATATTATTTCAAAAATATGTTGTAATAGAATCTCTATAAAATTGAATGTAGTTTCTAAACTACTAGGTTTATTTAAAAATAAATAAAATCTATTTGGTGAAAATTTGAAATTTCAATGCGAGTACTTAAATTTTAGGGAAAAATAAGAAGTAGGTGTCTATCGATGACCCTAACTATAATAAAATCATAATTTTTTTATAATATTTTATATATAAGTAGAGGACTCATGTCCAGATGTGATGCATATTTTTTGTAATTTTTTCCAAGTAAATAATTAATTATGATTTTTTATTACAACTTTTAAAAAATATAAAAAACTCGTATGTCTAACCACCTTAACTTGGTCAAAACTTCATGAAATGTATTTCTTATTTTTTTAATCCTATAGTATGTGAAGCATAAAATGTGAAGCATTTTTTGGATTCAAAAAATGTGATACCATTTGAAAGCTATAGATATTTTTCAACCTGCCTATCGATCAGGACGTTAGTCGTCAACCACATTCCCTACAAATACCCATAATATTGCCACTTTTTGGCCCATCATGATGTTTCACATACCCTACTATTGATGGATCATATAGGAATGTTCATAGTCTGAGCTCTAAATATACTTTCATCCACTTGTAGGCTCACTTAGAGCATGGGAGTAGAAGGGAGAGCTCAACACTGATGGCAACTCAAAGGCACAACCAGGCAATGATGATTTTCTTACATGCTCTTTCTCCTTTTCAATCTTCAATAGCATAGAATATTCTTTGTGATTCATTGTTTAGCTACTTCCACAACTTGTGTGGGACACCTGATTGTCCTTTTACTCCAATCAATAGAAAAAAACATTTGTGAAATACTTGTTCAATTCTATACTTTCTTTTCTTGCAAACAATGTATGAAACATTATGAATGAACAACATAATCAAAGCACCTCTTTTACTTTTTATGCACTATTAAATGTTTCAAATCATATAAGGTAGCTAAAAACACATTGCATTTTCCTTCAAACTCAAAAATCAAAATGTGCAATGGTTTAAACAACAATAGAAATTACTGAAACCTTTCACCTTAAAATAAATCTAAATAACCTACTCTGTCAGTTTGAGCTATGGTGAAAAATTGATAACAATAATGCTCAACATTAATGTCATATCTAATTTAATAAATTTGTTACAACTGTGGAATTATTGTCTATAGTTTTTACCAAATGAAAGATTTAGGATCCAAAGAACTTAACTGCAAGATTTATTTTTTTGTTAAATAGCTATTAACAATCACAACTGCCTATATATATTATATTTGAGAGTTGCTAATGATATTTGATCAAATCCTAGGAAGAAATGTTATGAAATCTTCAACAATGATTGGAAGTCCCTTTTGATGGAACTTTCCAAGATCATCAAGTATTTTTACTTAATGATTTTCTCTCATCTTTCTATTTCATTAGTAAACTAGAAATTTCCATCTAGGTGACACTATAATACAATATTTTAGTTGATTTTTCTTTAAAAAATCACTATAAAAAGCTCTAAAATTTCAAAAAAAAGCATTGATATGTTTTGGGATTAATTAATTTTGTATTAGGTAATTATTTCAGTTTTTAATTATCATGATTTTTTTCTTAATGATCTGAGAATCTTGTTATGCTGCAAGGACATTTATATTTTAGTGCATGTTACCTGGTCTCTCACTATGTGGTGAGGAATTTCATATCTTAGCTCTTTCACCTATTAGATCTATCTTCTTTTGATGTAGTGAGAATTTAGGTCACAACCAAGATTTTAGTATTTCCAAGGTGTGTCTAAAAGATGCAAACAATTGAACTATCAATTAATGTATTTTTAGCTTGGACCTCATCCACTTCAATCCACTTACCTCAAAGTTTTTGCATTGCATTTTCAAAATATTTGTTTAGGTGAATGGATAATTTCCACTATAAAAGGAATGCATTTAACCAGAGATTTACGCTATTTTCAATGTATGCTTTAGTTACTTAGTGGTTTTTGACCTTTTTCCTTTTGTCTTTGAGCATTTAAATATATCAAATATATCAAATGACGGTGGCTATTAGTGGTAACTTATTTTTGGTTGATTCTAGAAATTTGGTACAACATAAAACTTGACATAGAACATTGTTAAGTTGCATAGACCACCTTGTTTCTATTGATTATCAAAGTACTACCTGTATTGCTTCTCATGCAAAAACTTGCATAATATTAGTTGTTAAATTGATTTTAGCTAGTAAGATACCATGTAAAAGGTATCAATGTTTTTCCCTTTCCTTGTGTATGTTTCAAAAGATTGGTAGTAAGTTCTAGAGTAAAATGCATTTTCGGTAATCTAGATTTGGATTATGCTATATGATAGCCTAAGCCATATATAACACTGATTTAGGTCTGATAATTTATATGTGAGTAGGTCCTTCCAGTAACTATTGATGTCGGGACCAATAGTGGAACATTGTTGAATGATGAATTCTACATAGGGCTTAGACAGAGATGAGCTATAGGCTAGGTTTTGTTCAAATTGACAAGAAAATATTTCAGTCTTTAGTTTTCTAATTTTTCCTATGGACCAGGTCTACATAGTACAAGTTTCTAACTATATTATGTGCTCAAGGTATATGGAAACCTTCTTCATGAGTTCATGTTTGTTGTCAAATAGGGTATGTACAGGATCATGATGGGCCAAAAAAGTGGTGATATGATGAGTATGTGTAGGGTATGTGGTTGACAACTTTTTTTTACCCAAAATTGATGAAACGAAAAGGGTTTTTAAAGGAGATTCTTATCTTTCCACCAATATAAATTATGTTTTACTTTGAATTTAATAAATAATTATTATTCATTTTCTATTTCAATTATGACTAAAGTCCTAATTGATATAGATTGAAAACATCTATAGCTTTCAAACAAGATCACAATTTTTGAATCTAAAACATGCATCACATTATATGCTTCACATACTATAGGACTAAAAAAAGCATGAACTTCATGAATTTTTGACCAAGTTATGGTGGTCAGACATACGAGTATTTATATTTTTTAAAATTTGTAATAAAAAAATCATAATTAATTATTTAATTGGAGAAAAATTACAAAAAAATATGCATCACATTGGGACATGAGTCCTCTACTTATATCTAAAATATTATAAAAAAATATTATCATTTTATGGCAGTTAAGTGTTAGAATTGTGAAACAAGCACAAGACTACGAGCCATCGGATCAAACACAAACAAATACACCTTCCACACAAGAGATCTGCAAATAAACGTATGCAATTAACTTCAACAAGAAAAAGCTACAGTAGAGTGAAAATTTTGAAGAAGAAATGAAAGCTATAGATATTATCCCATTCATAATTAAAATGAGATCAATCCTTATAAAAGGAGATCAAGAAATCCTAAAGGGAAACCCTAGTGTGCACAGTTAATAATTAATAATTAATTAATTATTAATGTGTCTAAGTTTAGCTTAAGTAACTAAAGTGATAAGTGACTTAATTAATAAACCAATATGATTAAATCAATTAAGTAAAAAAACTTATTACTCTAACACCCCCCATTAAGATGAACTTAGGAAGTAGCTAAAAACACTAAGGAAAAGATGCATGAAAGTAAAGATGGGTCCTGAAAAACAAGGCCAAGTAAGGAACCCATGTACAAACAAAAGATCTCTATAAAGCAGAGAAATAGAGAAAACCTCATGGGAAAAAAACTCTACTCTAAGAAGAGATCAAAGGTGATTGAAGGTCTGAAAAGCCTCCAAATCAAGGAAATGTCCTAAAAAAGAAGAGCATGTAGAACATCACAAAAGCATGAAGAAGCTGTAAACTCTATCAAAAGATGACTTCTACGATGCTGAAGAACCTCCTCTGAAGATGGGATGATCAAGATCAAGTAGAAAATAATCTACATGAGTGCCCCCAACGACACTACTCGAATCATATGGAAAAAATACCAAAAAGTCTGAAGAACACTGATCAACCAAGGAAATGGAAGGTCACCTCCAAAAATAAGAATGAAAGAGTGTCCATATGGTAAATGCTCCATCTCACTGAAATGCATGGGTAACTAGCCGCTGCATCCACCTAGCGCATAGGAACAAATATTGTATACATAGCTCACTCCAATGAAACCATGGAAGCATTAACACCAATAGTAGAAACCCCCCATAATGTTGAAAAGGGAGAGGCATGACAGGTATACTAAAATTGAATGATAGAAAGTAGTTCATGAAGAGGAACCAAGAGCATCTTAAGGTGCAAACATGAAAGTAAAAGCTGATAGAAAGGATGTGAAACCAAAAGTCACATACGCATGAGAAAGGTATGAAGGAAAACAAAGACAAACATCAACCCCCATGGCACTTTATATCATAGTACGAGTACAATAAGGCACAAAGTGATGTGTAAGAAACCCAATACTACAAATACAATGTTGAGGCAAGCTTTATCTCAGTGTGTTTACAAAAGAGAAATACATGCAATGTGAGCCCATAATGTCTATAATGTCCAAATAGGAAAAAATGCTGAAAATACAATTCTCTTATAGAAAATGAGGAAACTGTGAACACCATGATGAAGTACATGAAAGAAAATGCACTTTCAAAAAAAATGGTACCCAAAAAAGTGTCTGGATGTAGAAGATATGGCATGTCAAAGTCTCCAAAATGAGAACTGAATATCTATAGCACTGATAAAATAGAATTCTAGAAAAAAACCAGAATTCAAAACTAGAAAATGTCTACATCACTATGAAGAGCATGAAATTCCACCCCATTTCAAAAAAAATTACATGCAAAAAGATCACCGTATGGCTAAGATATAGCCTCTGAAAGTTGAGGTGCAAAATTGAAAAACCCAATGGAGAGGGGCTAAGAAGAGCAAAAAGTGATCTCCGCTAAATTTAGCAAAACTACCTCCAAATGTGAAGGTCTGCTAGATTTAGTGTGCTGGAAAAAAAACTCCTCCAATTACAGTGCATTATTTTGCATAAAAAAGAAAAATACCAAGGCTTATTACAAAAAATTGTTTTTAAAAAATAAAAAATAAAAAAAATTTACAATAATTTTTTTATTAAAAGAATTTAAAAGAAATGGAGGGGGCAGGCCGAGCCCAAACCCTTGCCACTACCACCCATCGGTGGTATTAAGACCATCGCCGATGGCTTTAAGCCGCTGACGGCGGTCTTAATAGCCCTCGCCGGTGGCAAGTACAGGGGGCAGAGGTGCTTGGCCTGAGGGCCTACCACTGCAGGGTGGCAGGTACCCTCGGGTACAGTACCCAAAAAAAAATTTTAATGCAAACTTTATTTTAAAAAACTTGTGTGCCTATTAAAAAGGCCTTAAATATATTTTTTTGGACAAATTTAAATGCAAGAAAAAAAATCGAAGGATTTTTTTTACCACGGTTTATTTTCCTTGATCCGCGTGCAGACGGCGAATAGGGCTGTACGGATAATTTTTTTTGCCTCACGAACAATTGACACTGAATATAGGTGAGTTTATAGTCAATCTTTAGGTTTCTAGCCACTCTAGACACAACGGTGAGGTCCGTTTGTGCTCAAAATGCTCCAAAAATTTGAAAAACCCCTAGATCTGACAAAAAAACCTTTCTTCAAACCCTCACAAATTTGACAAACGGGAGCCAATTTTGATGAAACAAAGGTAATTTTTGACTATTCCAATAGCTCTGGGTTCAATGGAGAGGTTTGATTCACACCAACATTCTTCTAAAAACTTCCTCCTCCAAAATTTGCAAAGAAAGTAAAGGGGATTCAGATCTAATGCCTGCAACCCTTATTGTAAAAGAAAACCTCATAAATCGAGAAGGAGTTCACTGAATCCACACTCTGATACCATGTATAAGTTGAGAAAGCCAACCTCACAGACCTCGAAGATCACCTGCATGCAAATAACCTATCATAGAAAGAAGAGATGGAGACAAAAAAGCAAGGGTGCTCTGAAAGCTAAAAATGTATTAATTAGAGAGAGGGATAAAATACAATAATCAATCCTTATAAAAGGAGATTGTGCAAAACCTAAAAGTAACCCTAATAGGTAGACATTTCATAATTAATATAATTATTAAATGTCACAATATGCAAACTAAAGTGAAATCTTAAGAGAGGAATAAAGGTAACTTAATTAACATAATTAAGTTATAATTATTAAATGTATACCTATTAGGGTCTCTTTAGGGTTGCACAATCTCCTTTTATAAGGATTGATTATTGTATTTTATGCCTCTCTTTGATTAATACAATTTAGCTAATGCAATCTCTCTTGAAGCTTATAGAGCACCCTTGCTTTTTGGTCTCCATCTCTTCCTTTCTATGACAGGTTATTTGCATGCAGGTGATCTTTAGGGTCTGTGAAGTTGGCTTTCTCAACTTCTACATGTTATCAGAGCTCTAGGCCTGCTGCTTCTTGTTCGTGTTTTGAAGGATTTTTGGAGCTTCAAGGGTTTGGGGTTTTCCTTTTTTGATCCAAGATATGGGCATTTTCAGTGCATCTAGGGTCAAATCAGATCTATCCATTGAATCCAGAGTTGTCGAAATAGTCGAGATCGACCTTTGTTTTGTCAAATTTGGCTTCTATTTGTCAGATCTGTGAGGGTTTGAAGAAAGGGTTTTTTTTACCAGATCTGGGGGTGCTCAAATTTTTAGAGTATTTTGAGCCTAAATGGACCTCACCATTGTGTTCAGAGCGGCCAAAAACCTAAAGATCAACAATAAACTTGCCTATATTTGGTTTAGTTGTTTTTTGAGGCAAAAAATAAAATTACATGTACTGCCGTGCACACGAATTGAGGTATTAAAAAAAAATTCATCAAAAAAAAATATTTTTTTTATGAAAGAAATTTTTCAAAAAATCATTGTATTTTTTTTTTTTTTTACAAAGTTTTTTTATTTTTAAAAACAAAGTCAACAAGGAAGGGTACATACCTTGTGCAGGTACTGTGCAGGTACTGACCTACACACACCTGTGCAGGTGTACCTTCCCATGGCCTTATTTTTATGATTTTTAAAAAAATCAAAGTCTTTTTGATGATTTTTTTAAAAAAAAGCTTTGAGCATTTACCATATGGACACTCTTTTATTCTTATTTTTGGAGGCAACCTTCCATTTCCTTGGTTGATCAGTGTTCTTCAAAATTTTTGGTACTTTTGCCATTTGATTCAAGTAGTATCATTGGGGGCACTCATACAAATTTTTGTCTTCTTGATCCTGATCATCTTATCTTTAGAGGAGGTTCTTCAGCACCGTAGCAGTCATCTTTTGATAGAGTTTTCAGCTTCTTCATGCTTTTGTGATGTTCTACATGTTCTTCTTTTTTAGGGCATTTCCTTGATTTGGAGGCTTTTCAGACCTTCAATCACCTTTGATCTCTTCTTGGAGTAGAGTTTTTCCCATGAGGTTTTCTCTATTTCTCCGTTTTATAGAGATCTTTTGTCTGTACATGGGTTCCTTACTTGGCCTTGTTTGTCGGGACCCATCTTTGCTTTCATCCATCTTTTCCTTAGTTTTTTTAGCTACTTCCTAAGTTCATCTTAAGGGGGGGTGCTAGAGTAATAAGTTGTTTTACTTAATTAATTTAATCATATTGGTTAATTAATTAAGTCACTTATCACTTTCGTGACTTAAGCTAAACTTAGACACATTAATAATTAATTATTAAGTGTGCACACTAGGGTTTCCCTTTAAGGTTTCTTGATCTCCTTTTATAAGGATTGATCTCATTGTAATTATTAATTGGATAATATCTATAGCTTTCATTTCTTCTTGAAAGTTTTCTCTCTACTATAGCTTTTTCTTGTTGAAGTTAATTGCATACATTTGTTTGTAGATCTCTTCTGTGGAAGGTGTTTTTGTTTGTGTTTGATCCTATGGCTCATGGTTTTAACTTAATTATGTTAATTAAGTTACTTTATTCCTCTCTTAAGATTTCACTTTAGTTTGCATATTGTGACATTTAATAATTATACTAATTATTAAATGTCTACCTATTAGGGTTACTTTTAGGTTTTGCACAATCTCCTTTTATAAGGATTGATTATTGTATTTTATCCCTCTCTCTGATTAATACATTTTTAGCTTTCAGAGCACCCTTGCTTTTTTGTCTCCATCTCTTCTTTCTGTGATAGGTTATTTGCATGCAGGTGATCTTCGGGGTTTTTGAGGTTGGCTTTCTCAACTTCTACATTAAGGTGGTCAGACAAACACCTACTTATTTTTTCCTTAAAATTTAAGTACTACTACATTGAAATTTCAAATTTTCACCAAATGTTTTTTTTTTAAAATAACCCTAGTAGTTTAGAAACTACATTCAATTTTCTATAGATTCTATTCTTCCATATTTTTGAAATAATATAGATAACTTATTCAAATTTTTACATCAAGTTTCCTAACTCTAATTTTTCAAAACTTTCATTGCCACTTAAGGGCCTATTTTTTCCATGATGATCCTGTACATACCCAACAAGCTTAAGGAGAGAAATTCCTTATCCAAATCAGGAGGAACCCCTGCTTTTAATTGAAATGGATCTTTAACTTGAGATTCCTTTATCAAATTGGGTTAAGATTATGGTCTAAGTTTTCTTGTACAATTTTCCCTACTATAATTGATAGTGAATACCTAACACAATTTGTCCTATAATAATTTCATATTCAATTAATACCTAATCTACAATGTTTAGCTGTTGGAAGAAATAATATATGAAGAATATTCCTCAATCCATTATTTGTGATTTTCAGAGCATTAATCCATATTATGCTATTTATTGCTTTAGCTTACAAAATCTTAAGGAAACTGAAGAAACATGTGCTCTTTGACAATTTGAAGACTTTCCTAATCACAATTCCTTTACCTTACTAGAGAAGTACTCTTCATCTCACATTGTCTTTAATGATGATATTTAGGTATGTCCATAGTTCATTGTGTTCTAATTGTCAAAGTGCTAGAATGATTTTCATTTTTTTTCTTATCTCAAGTTTGTAAAATGATGATTATGTAAACATTGTGTCTAGTGAATATGACTCCTAGTATGTGTCTTTGTGATAGAAACATATTTTGAAATGGGAGATGGGTTTGGCTATGCCTATAAAATGACCAAGATAGTTTTGGATCTCTCCAAATATTTCTCTGGAATGCCTCTTAACTTTTAGGAGGCATGTCCCCACAAGACATGGAAATACACTTAAAAGACAAAATAGAAAATGAACAAAAATAGCCAAATTTTCTATCCATGCTTTAAAAACATCATGTGCTCCACCAAGAACCTTTCAGAGCATAAAAGGGTGCATGTTCTTCAAGAAAAAGGAAAAATGAAGGTTTTGCAAGGAGTAGAGGAATACGAGGAAGATCAAGATGTTAGAGAGAGAAATTAGGGTTCCAAATGAGTGATAAGTTTTCTTATATAAAGTGACCAGCTATTAGAAAACTCACTAGGGTAAGCATTCATGGGTTTGGAGGGAATTTGAATTTAAATTGGAACTAGACACTAGCTCATGCCCTCAGGATAGAGCCATTTGAAAGATGGGGAATAGAGTTTTACAGTAGAAGGGATTTTAGGTTGAGTGACTTGGCACACTTGTGATGAGTTTTGGGACTAGAAATGGGGAAAATGAGACATAATAATGACTGAGTGACCCAAAAGAGTGCAAGAACAGATAGTGAAAAGTGTGAAGCATGCAATTGTGATTCTATACCTTTAGCCTGAGCAGTCTTTTATGTTCTAACTTTATTCATTTCACTCCAGTTATATGCTACTAGTTGATCAATTTTGTATCCTCTCTACATGGATCCATAAATTCCCTCTTTGTCAAATTGGTAACAATAGTATTTAGAAACACCAATTTCTACCTGAGAGAAACTAAAAGCCTTTCTAAGAAAAAGTGCCCTTTCCACTATAACTGTTGGTTCTAGTGTCTCCTTGTTCATTTTTTCTGGCATCTCCTTATTTTTCATTTCTTGATAGATAGCTTATGAAAGATGTGCAAGATGTTCTTCAATCTCAACAATCAATTTTGAGATAAAATTGAAGCATTTCTCTTGCAAATAAGGTGCTAAATCATTTATCCTTGAAGGAGATTTATGTGCATGAAGAAAACTTAGGAGGTCTTCCAAAATATTCTTGGACCTGTCATCTATGGTATCTTTTATTTAACTAACCTTAGTTCAAAAAAAAAATGTTAAGGTGACCAATATAGTCTTCATCATTTGTCATCATAAATCTAAAACTCAACCCAGGTAAAGTGACACTTTTTAGGTCCCCTCTCTTGATAATCCAACCCTCACTAGTAGTTAGTTTGTGCATATGGGTTTCAACATCTTTGTAACTTGCCAAAGATGTAACTATGGCTTCAAGGCATTTACCAGCCTTAACTCTCTCACACAAAATTCCAAATCCATCAGCTATTATTTGTTTCATCCTACTAATAAACATGCTTTCAAAAAGTTCATCCCACATACTCTTTGAGTGCTTCAAAACAATCTCACACACACATTGCCATGGAAACCCAACATTTGAACCAAAAAACATTTTTAGCCACTCCAAGCTCCCTTCAAATTCATCTAGACTATCCAATATTTCTCTAATCAATGTCTCATTCTCTACAAGTTCCTTGCCACTTTTCACAAGATCAAGCAAATACTTTCCCCCAAGCCTATTTGTAGAGAGAATATCATCTGCACATGTCTTAAGCCATGCTAAGCAAGAATCTAATATAAATTCACTCAGAAAAATCATCATGGTAGCTTGTAGCTTTTCTCTATGAAATTTCCTCAATTGCACCTCATTTTTTGGGATTGGAATCCCTCCAAACAACTATGATCCATGTGGCACTACCAACACAATCTTATAAAAAAGAGGCAAATCATTTAGAACCTCCAAGAAGAGTTCCCCAGCCTGAAATAGCATTACCTATATAACTCTTACCACATTACAAAAAATGGAACTGACTGCCACCACCTTATTGGTCTATCAGCCAGACGTGTCTTTTGGTTCCAGCAATGTGTCAACAATTTTTTTTTTCATCGGTGTGAAGATCTTCTATTAGCGAGACAAGGTCTCCTATTCCCGCAATGGTCCGATGGGGATGTTGAACCTTTCTGGATTATAGTGGAAGACAATGTTGGCCAGTTTATACTCCATCATGAGTATTTTATGTTGAAGATGCAATATGTGGAAGATGGTCATAACCTTAGCATCACTATCCCAATATGTGAACCTCTTCCCCCCAGTATTTTACTCATGTTGTCTCTAAAAAATGGCTAGGATCACAGACTATTTTTTCTAGTTTCATTTAGACATCTTATCCTACTAGAAAAATATACACCCCCAACTAAATTATTAGATTTGTAGCCACTTCTTGTATCCACATTAAAAGAAATCCTTCATATAAAGCTTTGTATCAACAATTTAGGCACTTCAATCCCATTCAAACCCAGCTATTTACAGTCCTTTTTAATCAATTTGTCACAAACTTATGAATTTTTTTTCCCATCTTTGGAAAATGAATGAGCTCTCCAATCTCCTGGGCTGAAAGTTCATAATAATGATTCCAAGCCAAATATTTCTTCTCAATTTTCGTAAATATGTCATTTGGAATGCCTTTAAATTGTCAGAGTGGAGTTTGAACACTCCACATGTACTTTCCAACCATCTTGCATAGGTTAAGTTCCTTATCCATTAACTGAGCCCATCCTCTTTTTAGGACAATCTCAAAATGTGCTCTAAGGAGGCGACCTACACTCTGCAACACATAACCAAAGAAAAAAATGTATTTAGAACTACATAGCATGCATCATCCAACAACTTCCATAACAAATTGTAAATTCCTTCTATCTAGGAAAGGTGAATGATTTGGAGAAGATAGGACTTAAGGATGGGTTGTATGGTTAGAAACAGAAGGAGGGTGGACACGGGTATGTGTAGGATCATGATGGGCCAAAAAGTGGCAATATGTAAGTGATATGATGGCCCATGTGACTGACGACTTTTTTTTACCTAAAATTGATGAAATGAAAAGGGTTTTTAAAGGAGATTCTCAACTTTCCACCAATATAAATTATGCTTTACTTTGAATTTAATAAATAATTATCATTCATTTTTTATTTGAATTATGACTAAAGTCCTGATTGATAGGCTGATTGAAAAACATCTATAACTTTCAAATGCTATCACATTTTTTGAATGCAAAACATGCATCACATTCTTTGATTTATATACTATTGAATTAAAAAAAGTAAATTTGAATTTCATGAAGTTTTGACCAAGTTAAGATGGTCAAACATACGAGTTTTTATATTTTTTAAAATTTGTAGTAAAAAATTCATAATTAATTATTTACTTGAAAAAATACAAAAATAAGCATTACATCCGTGACATGAGTCCTCTACTTATATCCAAAGTCTTTTGAAAAAGTATTATCATTTTATTAGGGTTAGGGTGGTCAACAACACTACTTTTATTTTTTCCCTGAAATTTAAGTACCACTGCATTTCATGAAATAGATTTTTTTTTATTTTTTAAATAAACCTAGTAGTTTAGGTGAACTAAATCTCAGCCTTTGTTACGCATTCTATTCTTACATATTTTGAAATAATAAAGATAACTTCTATTCAAATTCCCTTTACGCCAAGTTTCCTAACTTTGATTTTTCTAAATTTTGCCACTTTGTGGGCCTATTTTTTCCATGATGATCCTGCATATACCAACACACACAACATCCTCAGGATAAATTTAGATTCTTGTGGACAACACAAAATTCTTCGGTCACCCACTTATAAAAAGGCAGAAAATTGTTATCATTTGCATTATAAAGGATACAAAATTTAAGTCACCCACTTATAAATTGATAAAATGGTTATGATTTGTGCTACATAGGTTTTCAATATAAATACACACCTGAATAAACACCATATCAAACGTGAGGGAGAGACCTTCAAGCTTAAGTTGTGAAATGTAAGCCTTGGAGAAAACATTGATCTTGGCACTTGGCTCCTCCAAACTCTCCTTCACTGGAATAGGAACATGGTCTAAGAGCTTTGCAAGTTCCATATTCTCTTCTTCTCTTATTGTCACATATTTAAACTCTTCACTTAATGAAAACAATCAGCATAGCTCAATATCACCCATTGTTGGCTTCAAGTGCTCATTATAAGTATCCATTGTCCCATGAGTGATGTAGTAATAACTAGCTATCTGTCCTAGATCATTAACCTAGAAATATCCACTTTTCCAATCATATTTCACCAAATTACTTTTGTCCAAGATAGTTGCAGCTGAATGTATTTGTTAACATAAAGAGTTCAATTATCAGAAGCACTAACAAGTACCATTAAAGTAAAATGCAAGGGTCATACTTGTCTAACAATACCATAGTAAAATTACTATGTACTAAATTTAAAATCATAGCTATGCTTACCAAGTCTACCCTTCTCTCTTCTAAGGTATTGTCTTTCTGTAAAGCATCAAGAAATAGACCATATAGAACTGGGTTTCGTAGCATGTGAATGTAAAGATAAGTGTATCCCAACCATGTGCATGCCTCCCTTACATTTTGAACTGTACCTAGGACAATTTCTGCATTTAAATGATTTGCTAATTTTGAGATAAATTGGCTCTCAATTGGTAATTGTTGATTCATAAGGGACAGATAATATTGCAGCTCACTATGACCTGTTAATATTATTCCTTCTCCATTGGAATCATATTGTGGCCTTCCATATATTGATCTCCAAAAAGGTCTCTATTGTTAGCATGGGAATCTCCAACATGGAGCCTCTTGTCTTGTGTTTAGGCAATTAAGGTGGTGGATCCAAGTAATGAATATGAAACATTTGAAGGACACTTGGCATAGTAAGATTAACTCTTATTGATCAAGGAGTTTTCTTGTAAGGGTATAGTTTCAGAGGCAGACCATGATTTGGATGCCAAGTTTCTGCTTGGGAAGATGGTAGCTAAGAGTTGATTTTTTCCCATAGTGTTCATGGAAACTAAGGAGATTGACTCCCTAAGTTATGGGTTGTATTCCAGCCATTTAATTGGCATTAGAAATCAACAAATTTAGGTCTCTCCAGGCATTATGTGTTTGCATTTGAGGAATATTTTTCCCTGTTCTATAGAAAATATGATCTAAAGGAATGTCCTATAGTGCATGAGGTGTGGGCATCATGATATTGAGCCCTCCAAGTATTGAATTTCTCCTTTGAGATGTAGTGTGGCAATCATAACATACTTGAAGGTTCTTAACAACTCTAATAGTTGTACCAGGGGCCATGTTTAACAAACCAAATGCAATTAAGTTTTGAGTGGTGGTAGATAAATGATTCTTGATACCTCTATTGCCTTCATTTGCCAAGCCAATTTATCCTACTTTGCATTGTTCTCTACCATATTTAGATGTGATTTGTCTCCTACACAAAAAAACATGCACTATTTTACGGCCTTCAATCCAACTACATTCAGGTATCCTTTTAATTCCTCATCTTTCATCAGTCTCTTTACTAACTTCTGTAGAAGTTATTCTACTTGGAATTGCACTGTAAAAAATATACAAGAATTTTTTATCATACTTGTACAGTAGCATCATAGGATAAGTAGTCATTATGCTTTTTCGTTTCCCACAACCTTTATTAGTAACTAATTCTAAGGAGCTTCAATAAATATCATTTTCTATTTTATGGAATGGCATTTGTAAGCCATTTTTGTATTGTCCACATTTGTTTATTATAGATAATGTAGTCTATTTTGCAGGTCCTACTTTTGCAATAGTATTCTATTTTATTGGAAATTCATTCATTTGGTAATTTGACTTGTTTGATGCTTATATCAATCTCTATGCCTTGTGATAATAAATTAATCATTTACACATTAGATATACTACAATGTATTTTTAGTTATAAATTCTTAAATTAAAATTCTATTCCAATATATTCTGACACAATTTTATCTCACAAATTTTCATTCTACATTATATAAGAGAAACAAATTGAATTTGTTATGTAACAATGAGATCAAAGAAAACATATTTTGAATAAGATTGGTTCTTCACTCACCCAGAGATAACTTTTATGGGGTTTTCCTTGTCCATCAATGTGAAATGTGGGACATGGTAGTTAGTATTCTCATGACATAAACAAGGATGTTTGGATTCAAGGCACATACACATATGCTGAGCAATGATCTCATTCCTTGCAGATATGGAACAACTACTTCTTAAAGAAGTTTGAAGACATCCAAGAAAACATGATCTCACCTCATAGTTATTTTTTTTTCCACAACTACATAAATTTTCACTTGCATACTATTCACTACACACATGAACTTTTCTAGTCAATGACTTTCTGTAAAAAAATTTTTGAACCCAAGTTTGCCTATGTTTGATTTGGAACAGTCAATTTCAATGATGCCAGAATGCAATCATGTCACTACATATGAAAATGCTTTGAAATACCCTGAAATCTATAGGACAGCTAAATTATGTTTTTTTAGGGACTCGCCAATACAGGAAGGTCGTATCTTAGAATTATTGTGTACCTATTCATTGACATACAAGAGAAATATGTAATGGGAATTTGATCAAGTCAAGAGCTATAATGTGAAAGCTTCTCACCATAGCCTCAACATGTCTACACTGTGTAATCATGTGTTGGATTTTTGGCTTTGCAACCTACCTCACCATCTATAGCTCCACATATATTTTAGCGACCTAATGTAGTTTGTAAACCATTTTGAAGCCTTTTAGCCTACCCAGTTGTAATGCACTTACCCTACAAACACAATGGTTTCCTTCCTTGAGTAACTAGCTACCACCTTGCACCTCGTGATTAAGCTTAGCACAAATAGTTGTAGCATTGAAATTCAACTTGAGACCTACTATGCAGTCTTACTGATGCATAGTTGATTTGGGGCCCACTTGGGGGACAACCAAAACAAAGAGTTTCAATTAGCCTATATGTGTGTAGATTTTTTTTTAATTTTTGATACAGATGTTTTAGAGAAGAATATAAGTTGCAGCATTTTTAGGATCCAACTAAAAAAGCAGTGTTTCTAGAAATACTCGGCCTATATTCATATATGATCCACATGTACCATAGATTTAATTAGCATCTTAGTAATAATGTTGAGGGTGTCCTCAATATAGCCAGAATGGGCATGAAGGTCAACCATGAACACCTAATGATCAACTATATATGTAAATTGTAATGTAATAAGGGTTATCGGATGATCGGCAGAACTAATGCTTCACTCCTGCCGATAATCATTTTTCTCCCTGATATGCTTCATTGAGCCATCAACAAGATGAGGTCTTATGTTCCTGTGATGGTCCGATGAGGATGTTGTCAGTGGTTTTAATGCCTGTTAGGAAGATGCCAAGGCCCAATGCTAAATAGCTTGTGTTTTGGCTATCCAGAAGAAAAGGAAGGCCACCAAGGAGGAACATGCATGACTCTCTGTGCTTGAGCATCAACAACACCAAAAAAAGTTAATAGAACTAATGGTAATCATTTATATTCGAGTTTCATATTTGTAGGGCTTAAAATTGTCTAAAACCATAAACTGTAATGTACATTGAAGTATTATACCCTAAATTGTAATGGTCAAAACCTAAACTTTTAACACCTATGCTGAAGTGACCTAATGTTTATATATATTCAATAGTTGAAAAGAGGACACTTTTTTTCTATTATTCAAAATAGCAATAGTGATTGAACTGTAATCTCTTCAAATGATGGTTTCAAAACACTAGTCTAGAATTGAATGTTGCATTGAACTACAGTAGGAAATATTGGAACAATACTTGTAGATTAAACTCATGTTGGACATAAGTGTTAAAATTCAAATTATTAGATCTAAAAAGAAGGCATACCCAATATGTACTCCGTCCAATTATCCTCCTTTTTCTTAGCATTTGAGAGTAGAATTACCTTATTTTAACTATCATGCAGAAATTTTCTAGACTCTAAACCAAAAAAACCCAAAACAAATGAAATAACAAAGAGAAAAAAATTATGTTGATTTTTTGAAGTAATTGGAACTTCCATTGTCATTTTCAACTTGATCTTTAAATATTGTTGGAATTTCTCTTTTGAAAATTTAAGAAATGACTACTCATGGAAATTGATCTTGGAGATGATTTTCCTACTGAAACAAAGGCCTCTTTTGATTGTAGCAGAGGATGTAGAAAGTGAAGCATTGGCTACTTTAATATTTGAAATTAATGATTTTTTTACTAAATTGATAATATTTGAAGTTTCTTTTTCTTTCTTAGATGTTGTGTCTAATTAATAAATTTAATGTTTTTTTGCAACTTCTAGGTGAGTATGTTGATATGATAAAGGCTAGCATTGTCGATCCTCTAAAATTTATCAGAATTGCATTAGTTGATGCAGAAAGGTAAAACTATTTATCTGTATTATAATTAGTGAAACTTGCAACTACAATATTTGATAAAAATCTACTTCCAAATATGCTTTCGATGGATGTTTATATCCTCATCCAAAGCTCCAATTCACACATAGTCAAGGACACTTTGAAGTGTAGCAATTACAAATTTGGAATCAATAATCAAGCTATTGGCCAGTTGTTCAGGAGCAAGGTGGTTGTATATTACTAATTGAATATTGTCTATTTGTTTGTTGTCTTGCATGAATTCATTTTTAAAAAAATTGTAAGAGATAACTGGGAAAAAATATATCTGTTGATGGTGTTTTTATGCACTACCTCTCTTGAAAGACAGTCTCCCACAATCAAATTGCAGAACACTATCCCAAGGTCTCTCGGATGTCAGGTCATGACAATGCTTAGATACCTCAGTAGTTTGATGTGATTTGTTGGAATCACAAGGCAGTCTTACAGAAAATACAAAGCGTGGACACAAAGCATGGAAGTTGGATCTTGAAGTGGAGTTCTTAGAATGGAAAGTTGTTATGCACCGGCTGTAGGTTCAAACAGTGATCTTGGACTCCATTTAGTTGTTGGATTTGGCTTTACAATGCGCAATGAACCTTAGCATAGGTCAGTTACTAAAAAAAAGGGAAAAGGAAAAAGGGGAGAAAAAGTTCCTAAGTCTGAAGCTTGCTATGAATAGTGACAATGGAGTTCCTGCAATGGACAATTCCTCAAAACAATATCCCACTTAACTAGGGATTTCACAATATCATGGAAATTGTACTATCTTCTAAGGGCTACAGATATTTCATCCTTCATCCACCACATACATGCATGAATCAAAGATAAATGTTTGGAGCAGCTTTAAAATCAAGTCTAGGCTAACTTTGCACAGTTATCTACCTTCAGCAAACAACAAAAAGTATGGACTAAGGGATCATCAACAAGGCAGGAATTTTCACAATCACCCAACAACATTCCTAAGATTTATCCAAAGAAATAAGACAGCTAACTAAACAGCAATAAGATCTAAGTCAAACATCTAACATTGGAGAATGAATAAAATAACATGAGAGAAATTAAGAAAATACATCAAGTCAATGCCTTTTCTTATAAATTTCAGCAACATGCCTTTACAACAACTCAACTCTCTCTTTGCAAATGAGAGGAGTGCCCTATTTATAGTTTTGAAAAAGTTGAATGAATGGCCAAGATTCATTCTCATTGTGTGGCCACGATTCATTACAAAATAGGGTTTCACCTACCCCCAAATAGATCTCAATTAAAAAATTACATTCCTGTCTTCTTCCCTATTTCGTCTTCTTGTGGATGGCACTGTAGCTCTTTCATCATTTAGCAAATTGTTGTTTCCTTTGTTGTAGCTATTCTTCAGGAAGGTCTTCTTCTTTGGATGGGCTTTCCTTCTACTCCTCGAAAGCTGCGTGTTCTATATATTTGAGGATGACCGCTTGGAGCTTGTCTATCACAAGGATTTCACATCACAAACCCTGATAGCTCCATTCCTTAGCATTTTCTTCTAGCCTTTTCCAATCTTCGTCATACTTCGAGCCTTGGTCTTTGAAAAGCTTGGATTGGTCGAAGGCACGGGCAGCAAAACTTAGGAACTCCATTGTGATATCTCTGGCTGTCTCATCCTTCATCTTCTCCTAGAAGTATGGTTTGACCTTCTCTGGATCCATTTGCATAGTGGGCATATCATAGCCCGTCATCAGCTTAAGATATCGAGTGCATTCTGCCTAGATCTCCTTGATCCACTCAATGTCCGGATCCACTCTGCTCAAGATTTGCTCCAACCTCTCCTTCCGGTTGTCGAAGTCTCTATTCCACACATCCACTAGCCAGTGATCTTCTTTTTTAAGCTCTAGCTTCTCTTCCCACGTGGCCTCAGGAATTTGAAGGATAGCTTCGATCCTTGGGAAGGTGGAGTCGTAGGTTGTGGGGAAATTGGTGCAGAGCCTCTTCGTGCTCTCCAAAGATTGTATCAAGTCTAAGAACTTGTTGGCTGTCTGCATAGCCCTGCTGATCCCCATGTTTCTGACATATGTGACTTGTCAGAACCAATCCTCGATGGTTTTCTCCAAGTTCTTCCTTCTTTCCATTTTATCTATTTGCTCCTTGGAGAGCAACTATGGTGTGGCCGTGGAGGTGGTGGGCAGGTCATCCACTAAGGACCACTACTGTATGTAGTCTGTTAACGCTGCAACCTGTGCCTTGAGCTCGTCCTTGGAGATTTTATCCTATTTTATTAGGTGGACCACTGTGGCCACCGACTCCTCAAGGTGCCTGACCTTCTACTCTCTGGTTGTTGCCCCTAAGTCAATGGTGGAGATATTATAACTCACCCCTGCCTGGCCAATTGTAGGTGTTTCAATTTGCGCGGCTCAGGAGCCAGAAGCATCCATCGTTACCTTGGATCAGACCTTGGGCTTCTTCTCCTTCTTCATTGTGATCTAAGATCGAGCCAAGATGGCCTCCAACCTCGCCCTTAGGTCCTTCAACATTGGGGTTGTTTTCTCAAGTTGTCTTTCCAACCATTCGGGCATAGCAGACTTATCCTTGGGTGAATCATGGCTACCCTCTCCCTTCTCAGTCAGGGGCAAGACCTCCGCCCCCTTCTCCTTTTGAGGTTCTTCTTTCTCTTTGGTATCATCCTCTTCTTCTTCGTCAGAGTCATGAACGAATATGAGGCATTTGATAGGTAGCTTGGTAGATAATTTATGGATGGGAGTTTCTTCTTTTGCTGCTTCTTCTTCTTTCTTCTCCTTAGTAGCCTCGCCCTTAGGGCTCTTGGTAACATGGGTCTCAGCCTCAGTTAAGTCCTTTATCTATTGCTCTTCTAGTGGCTACCCCTCTTCACCATGTGGTGACTCTTCTGCCTCCACCCCAACATCCTTCAATTGCCTCGCCACCTCCTCCTCAAGGTCCTCATCGAAAGTCTGGATGATTTCCTTAGCACCTGATCCACCCTCCTCATCCCCACTCTCGGAAGAGCCCGTCTCCTCCTCCTCATAGACCACCATGTCGATGGTTTGGTGCTCATATTCAGGGTGCTTGTGATATTCGTCAGCCTCCTCCTTGATAGACTTCGAGGCTTCCTATTCTCGTTCCTCCAACTCTTTTGAGATTTGCATTATGGCCTCCATAGACGGTGGCCCTGTTGGTAGTTGTGAAGGCTGAGCTGTCGCGAGGACTTGGGCAAGGGTTGCTTGGAGAGTTGGGTCCATTAAGATCTATGAGAGCTCAGGGGGAAGGTTTTGCATATGTTGTGTAAGAACCTCGGGCATAGTGGCAGTGGGAATAGGTGATGTTATTGTTGCTAGAGGGAGTGATTTGATTGGCGACATGGTAGAAGAAGAAGAACGGGGAGTGGTCATGCCGGAAGAGAAGTCAACATTAATTATCGACTCGACCGGGGGTGAAGGAGCAAGATGGACAGAAATGTCCACTGCTAGCAGAGAAGCGGCGACCGCAGTCAGGGAGATGGGTGGTGCAACAAGAGGGGTAGGTAGAGCGAGTGGAGGTCGGGACTCTTCTGCACCTACCGCCTGTTTGAGCCTTTTGGGAGATGAGCCTCCCATTTCTTTCTTTGCTTGGGCCTTCAGATCTGGAGACTGTGCAGTCTCTGTTTCTTTCCTTTTCTGGGACTTGGTGACTGGAGGAGACTTGGAGGTTTCACCAGTCGACGTGGTGGTAGCAACATCCTCTTTGCACTTGGCTCACTTTTTAGCCCTTCATAGGTCAGGACTACTCCTTGCCGCTTTAGATATGCCACCTGCCCATCGATCCACTCCTTAGTACGAGTTATGATTGGTTGGGTGATGGTGTCCAAGTCATCGACCACCTGTTCATCCCATTCGATCAATGGTATTGGAAGGTTGGCAACCGTAGGGTACCTCGGATGCATGATGGTGGACTCATCTTCCTCGGCCTAGACCGGTACCGGGAAGGTTGCACCCTTCTCAGGAATAGTACCATCATTCGCATGTAGTGCCTTGCGCGCACCTCTTTGTCATCCTGACAGTCTGCCTAGAAATCTTCAATGTAGTACTGGTGGGCATATGCTAGCCCTAGTGCTTTCCTGACATGGTCGTGTGGGTCCATCCTTGGCTGAACGGTGTACCAGTCGAAATGGTAGTCCTTCAGCTCCTTCTCAGAGTTGTTGGTGCATTGGGATGTCTGTAGCTGATACATGCCCTGGCCAAGGGTCATGGGGTAGGAGATCCCCACTATATACTTGTTGCTGAAGATGGCCTGGAGGTGTTGGAGCTGCCGAGAAAGCTCCAGGAGGATGATTCTGTCATTGGGGTAGCAAGGCAATCTATTCAACCTTTTTCAAAGAAGCCTTGGGCCCAGATGTACGTAAACTTGGGAAATTGGATGAACAAAAAAGCATATTGCTTCAGAAGTTCCCTGGAGCTGTGGGAGACCCTCCTCTCGAAGTCTCCAGTGATCAACCTGATGATATAGCCAATGAAAGCGTCATTGACCCGGTAGTACTCCTTGAAATTTTGGTATTAGAGTTGCAGATATTTGTCATAGGCTTTAAGTCCTCGCTTCTGCCCCTGATCGGGCACCAAAAATAACCCACTGTATTGTCTTTGATCTGCCAGGGAGTAGATGAGGTAGGAGGTCATCTAGAACTTAGAACTCTTCTTTACGTTAACAAACTGCTCATGGAAGCAGTTGCTAATGATGCCTCCCTAGTAGAACGAGACATTGGTTGTAACGTCCTCATTTCCCTGCATGATCTGCTCAATGAAATAGGCCATCCATTCTTGGAAGTAGGCGGTCGTTGGAAGACCCATAACCCTACTCAACAAGGTTACCAGGTCATGGTAATCTTCGTGGAAATCGCTACGAAAGAGTTCCTGGGGAACCTTCTCAGTGCTGCCCCATTTTTCCTTAAGCTAATGCAGATTTATTGAACTTTTGCAGCTTGTTGGATTTGCATCCCATGCCGCCTGACATTCTTCTAATGTGGGGACCTCCATCTCTTGGAACATGGGAATGTGGAATATTTTGATGATTCCTTCTGGCGACATGTCTGCAAGGATTTTTCCTTCCTTATCCACAATCATTTTGGTGTCCGTTTGATAGGCTTCTCGGCAAGCCATGACCAGCTCGGGCGCCACGAGAGATGGAGGGAAACCAGTAGCCTTGGCTATTCCACTCTGCCATATTAATCTGGCGTTCTTTGTTGTCGAGTTGACCTTGACCCTCTGAGTGAATTCATCTATATCTACCTAACCAATATTCGTATATGAAATCTCCTTCCAGTCCGTTGAGACCTTTGAGTGGAGCGGCTCGCCCTAGAACTGGTACTTCATTTGATCTTTGTCTTCCTTTCCCCGAGGGGTCCTTCCAGACTTTTTTCCCTTGTCCTTCTCAACAGATGCCCCTGAAGTTCCTGCACCTGATTCCATATATTATGCAGGCAAGGCCAAAGCTAGTGCAATAAAACATCAAGAGCGTTTATCTTAGTCCATATCTTGAAAACAACATCCACTTCAAATAATCAATTAAGTATATCATAAATTTTATCTCTAGACGTTATTGATCTTTGTTTTAGGGCATTTGGACAATCTGGGCCTGGAGGGCCAGACTTCCCTGGCAGGAATGCTGTTTGGAAGGGAAAACGCAATGGAAAGCTCCCGGAGACCCTTTTTGGTCAAATTTTAATGTTTTAGGAGGCTCATGATGGAGAAGAGAAAAATTTGGGACGTGGGTCAAAGTTAGATTCCGGATTTAGACTTGTTAGGATCGACTTGAGGGGTCTCGGAGGTTTTAGGCCGAAAAGTTGTCGGGAGATGGCAGTTTGGAGGCAGACAGCCGACGGAAATCCGAGGATGGAAGTCCGAGGTCTAGGGTTCGGAGGGCCAAAGGGAAGATGGTGTTAAGTCATTTCACTTTCGAAGGCTCGGGCTGGTGGCGTCAGGAAGGCGCACGAACTTCACCGGGCAGGACGGAAAATACCAGACAGAAGTCTGGTAGAGGAAGTCCGAGGACATGAGTTTATTGTTTAAGTTTAGCGGCAACTGGCACAGTGGGGCTCGGAGGTCGGGGCACCGGTTAGCCTTCTCTGTTAGAATCAACGGGCGAGAGGCAGAGTTCTGAGGATGAAAATCTGGATACCAGCGCCCGGAGAGCAGACAACAGAGCGGAGATACCCATTTGGAACGGCGAACGAGGACCAGAATCCCAGGATACGGGGCCCAACGCGCTGACGGCCACGAAGAGTTTTGGCGAGAAAGCATGGCAGATGGAAGCTCAAGGCCTGGCGATCGGGTGGACGGGGCGAAGTTTCCAACGGCCGGGGGGCGACGGACTTCCGAAAATAGAAGTCTGTGAGCTAGGGCCTAGGGACGCGGGAGTCATGGCTCGAAAAAACAATGCTGACGGCGGAGTGGAAGGCGGGGCCCGGAGCCCGGAAAGCATTGATGATTCCGCTGAAAAACTGCACACCGGAAATAATGGAAAAAAGAGCAGGGAAACCCGCCAACTGGGGACCTGAGGGAAAAAAAGATGGATCGAATTGATTTTCCAAGGGTTAATCAATGGAAAAGTCTGCGGAGCCCGCGGGACGAGGCGCCAGGCGACGTTCGCCGTTGAGGAAGGCGAACCTCATGCGGAACTCTGGAGACGGAACTCTAGGGTTCTAGGCTCGGGGACAACCAAAGGACGCAGGTTACATTTCAAATTTTCACGGCGGAGCCGAGATCGGGATCCGGCAGCCGGAGAGGTGGGGTGCTTTGTCAGTTCAAGCATGACGAAAGGCAAATGGAAGTTCGAGGTAGGAAACCCGACGAACCGGGCCCGGAAAGGAGGATTTATGTTGGCAGACATTTGAAGTTTTGAGTTTTGATGGCGAAGGCGGGTTTTGGGCCCGGTAAGGACGCTCGCCCTGTGCAAAGAATAGTCACAGCAGGGAGAGGTCCCGAATTGGCAAGGAGGGCATTTAGTTGGTTTGCTCGATTTTCTACCACATGGGTTTGGTGCACAATTTGATATTCTATCCTATTATACCCCCTATTAATTTGTTCATTTATCTAAATCCTTGAAAATAAAAAAAAAGATGTATGGGAGGGCAACCGATTGCCTACCTCGAACACGTGGAGTGGGGAGATGTGGGATTCACTGGGGTTCGACGAAATGATGTTGACGGCGATGATCACGACATTTGTCGAAGGTGGTGGGCTCCAGATGATAGCCTCTCCAATTCGCTTCAATTTTATAGGGTGATAATGATTGCCTAGATTGGCCTTTTTATACCCAAACCACCATGAATGATTGCATTAAATGCTCGTACGGCAGCCGAAAAAGTTGGTGAATTTGAAAATAGGTCGGTGGCAGTGGCGGGAGCTCCAGGACCCGGCGGTCGGGAAGATGTAGCATGACAGCCGCCGTTTTGACGATCCCTCGTTTGAACGGCGACGGCGAGGAGCGGCTCAGGGCCCGAAGGACGGGATTCTGCCAGGGATCTGCCGTTAGGGACGGGGGAACCATCAAAAAATTCCAGAGTCAGAATTCTAGATGGTCAGGCCCGGAAGACACCACACCACGGGCAGCGAAGACAACGGCGAGACCCGGAAGGTGGGTCGTCACAGGAGGTTCGCCGTCGCAGACGGCGAAACTAAGACAGAACCCTGGAGATGGATCTCCGGGGCTCGGGGCCCAGAGGGCGGGATTCCGCTAGGAAGATTTTAACAAGTTTCAACGGCGGGAGGTGGATCACACCTCGGGGTTCGGAAGGATGCCCAGTGGATGCCGCAGGAAACGGCAATCCCAGCGGGGAAACCCAGTTAGGGAACTCTGGACGGCCGGGCCCGGTAGGGCCCGGGGCCTTTTTAGGGCTAAATTGCCAAAGAGAATCTGTGAGGCCCCGAAAGGCAGCAAAAAACCAAAAGCATAGGCATGATCGAGTTATGATGGAACCTTGGAGCAACATCGACCATCCAGAACATCAAAAAAAAGAGGGGCACGCAAAATGAGACGGCCCGAAAAGACCCAACAGGGCGAGAGGAAAGAGGGTCCCCATTCTGAACGGGGCGTGTGGGCTAAGGGCGCAACAATATCTAGTGCCTAAGTTTAGGGTGCCATAGTTGGAAAAGGAAAGGAAAATGTTTGAATTTTATCCTCTGTATTATTTGAATTTTTTTAGTTTTTGATGTGCAAATTTTGAAACCTTATTTTTAGGCTGTAACTCCAAATTGGAGAAGTGAAAGGTGAATACTGGGGAGGAAGATTTTGGAGGAGCCAAAACCATTAGCAGGGGGAAATCTAAGGATTTGCAAGGGGATTAAATTGGTCAAGCCCTTATAGGAGGTTATTGCCCTTCCAAAAGGACTGTAGTTAAGGAAGGGGAAAACAATATAGGTATATCAAAATAGGAGTATTTTTTTTATATAGTGTCTATAAGTTGTACAGTGTCACTGAGACATTGAATGTAACCAAAAAGATTTTGATTTTCCAATGAGGCTTAATGAAGGGTATGTGCAGGATCATCATGGAAAAAACAAGCCCTTAAGTGGCAAGAAAATAAGAAAAAATAGAGTTAAGAAACTTGATGTAAAAATTTGAATAAGTTATGTATAT
Organism: Sequoia sempervirens; assembly: GCA_007258455.2. Classification (NCBI taxonomy): domain Eukaryota; kingdom Viridiplantae; phylum Streptophyta; class Pinopsida; order Cupressales; family Cupressaceae; genus Sequoia; species Sequoia sempervirens. The sequence continues at coordinate 80,053,470 of VDFB02047397.1, read as the reverse complement.
TATTTAAAAAATATGTAAGAATAGAATCTATAGAAAATTGAATTTAGTTTCTAAACTACTAGGTTTGTTTAAAAAAAAAAATCTATTCAGTGAAAAATTGGAATTTCAATGCATTATTACTTAAATTTTAGGGAAAAAATAAGAAGTAGGTGTCTGTCTGACCACCCTGACCACAATAAAATGACAATATTTTTTTATAATATTTTAGATATAAGTAGAGCACTCATGTCCCGATGTGATGCATATTTTTGTAATTTTTTTCCAAGTAAATAATTAATTATGAATTTTTTATTACAACTTTTAAAAAATATAAAAAACTTGTATGTATGACCATCTTAACTTAGTCAAAACTTCATGAAATTCAATTTTTCCCTTTTTTAATCCTATAGTATGTGAAACATAGAATGTGACACATGTTTGGATTCAAAAAATGTGATACCATTTGAAATCTATAGATGTTTTTAATCAGTCTATCAATGAAGACTTTAGTCATAATTTGAAAAGAAAATGAATAATAATTACTTATTAAATTCAAAGTAATGCATAATTTATATTGGTGGAGAATTGAGAATCTCTTTTAAAAACCCTTTTTGTTTCATCAAATTTGGGTTAAAAAAACGTTGTCAGCCACATACCCATCATATTGCCACTTTTTGGCCCATCATGATCTTGCACATACTCTGAAGTAAATTTTTAGAGTGGTTTTTTCTCCACTCATAAATATTGTATTGTGGCTCCTCTTGATTTGTAATCTGTTTGTGTTTGTGTCTGATCAATCATATTTTTTCAAGCATTTTAGCCTTCATTTCATGGTTCTTCTTCAACATTTGAATATCTATGATACCTGAAGTTTATATGCATAAATTTGTGAGGATTAATTAAGTTAGATTTGATTTTTAATGACTAAATATATGACTAAAGTAATGACCAAATTAATTACTAAATACATGACTAAATACATGACTAAATTAATGACTAAATATATGATTAAATTAATCACTAAAGTAATGACTAAATTAATGACTAAATATATGACTAAAGTATTGACTAAATAAATGACTAAATATTTGACTAAATTAATGACTAAATAAATCACTACCATGACTAAATAAATGACTAAATTAACAACTAAATCAATGACTAAATCAATGACCAAATCAATGACCAAATCAATGACCAAATCAATGACTAATAATAAATGACTAAATAAATGACTAAAATAGTTCAGTCATAAATTTGGTGGTGTTATAAATGACTACAAATAAACCACTAATAGTCACGTGACTAAAATTAGTCATTTATTTGCAATTTTTAGTAGTTTATTTAGTCGCATATTGTTGTTTGTCTACTAGTGTCGAATGGAGGTACCTATGCCAAACATGATAGTAGAAAATTAGCTAAGGCTAGCGGAACAAAGCTACAATGAGAGAAGATTACTAACCAAAGAGCTAATCCAATGAGTTGTACGCTAAGGTGGCATTGCTATTTAAAGAAAAGGTGTGTCGACGAGCTCGAAAAACATAAAATCCATTTCTCGTCAGACGATTATAGAAAAAATATCAAGGAGATAGGAGGAGTGGAATGAATAATACAGAAAATCTAACACCAAGCCTTGAGAAATTAATTTGAGCATTAGGAGTAAATACTTGTGCATACCAATTAATACCATGTTTCCATTAGCATCACCAACGCCAACTTGCTTGCTCATATGAAAAGACTTTGATTAAAGCACTAAACTCTAAAAAGTTAAATATGAATGCCTTTTTCGAGTACTTTTTATCACTCAAAGCACACTTTCCATTGCTAAAGGAATGCTTCTCACCGCATAAGGCTTATTTATAAAAAGGAGGTGAAGGGAATTTACTAATTACATTCTTACGGAAGAGTTGGAATTCTTGAGGATTATAGATTCCTACTCCACATGCATCGCCTCATTGGCAGCACTTAACGAACTAATGGTAATGACAAGCCTTATTGCATGTACATGCAAAAAAATTAAATACACCCAAAAGGAAAATTTCACTAAGTATCGAAAACCACAAGCAGTCATTTCTCTAAGGAAGCCTTTTGCAAATCCTTCAATGTAACAATGCCAGCGACATCATCTTCTAGTCGATGAGCTAGAGTTTCATCTTCTAGACCAAGCTACACCACATCTTTGGAAAGGATTTGTTTGCTAATTCCCCAAAATCAAAAGAGTGGATTTTCACTCATACTAAAATTGTACTAGCATGTGACCCTATTAAGAAAGAAGTGGTTATGGATTTTGCAGAGAATATTTTTGACCCAAAGTTGCATTTGAAGCCTAAAAACCTTAGGGAAGGGGAAATATATAGAACGTTCATCCATGGGGGAACTAAAGGCTTTGCATCACATCTTTGGTATTATGGTTTGCCACAATTCATATTTCCCACCATACACCCATGTCCAAAGCTAGTGGATGCATGTGCAAAGAGGCTAGATATAGAAATAGGGGTTATTAATGGGAACATGTTAAAAGTTATAATTAGTGCAGTAGACATCCAAGATATGTTGTGCATCCCTATAAACTATAGTGCCAAATATTTGAGCATAGAACAATGGAGGATTTCTAGAAGACCAAAACCAAGCAATTGTGATTTTATATAGATGAAACAAAGGAGAGGTCGAAAGGAAATCGACTCACCTTCCCTCTGGTATGCAAAAAGATCAAATCTGATGTATAGGCCATTTTCTCAATCTTATATTGTATTTATGATTTTGATGAAGATGAAAAGGTTTATGCATTCTAGATGGGATTGGATTTCATTCTTAGGAGTGAAAAAAATGAGAAGTATTTTGATTTTGCTAATGTAGTGGCCAAAAAGATGTTGGATCAATTGAGAAATTATGGCACTACTTTTAAATTTAGGTATTCCTCTTTTCTGGCACATTTTATTTTGCATCAAAACCTTGAATTTTTTGGGATGGTATTTGTCACTTTTTAGATTTGATGTAAATGGGTTATACCATCTAGTTTTGGTTTGGACACGTGCTTTCCAAGAAATTGGATTACTATTCATTTGCAGATTATTTCTTGTGGATAGTACTCTTAGATTTGTCTCTATGTCCCTTGGGTCAGTTTTCCCCTAAAACCTTACAATGGATGAAAAGCCACTAGACCCTAGTGGACTTTTTTGGGAGTTAACTTTTCCTTCATCAAGTTTCATGGTTTTGTTGAGGAGATTTTTAGGCTCCCTAATTTTGTAATAGATAGGACTTTTGCTTTGGAGGAATGTCATTAGACAACTATTTTTTACCAAAATTATGGTGCCAAAAGACACAAGAAATTACTTTACCCGATTCCCCTTACCATTGCCAATAGTCAGCTAATACATGTGAAAATGGAGGAGTGGGATGTGCTTACTAGCAAATTGGCTCACCTAGGCCTAGTCCTCATTTGTGACACATGAAGTTACAATCTAGTAAGACATCTCCTGACTATAAAACATGAAAGGTGGGAGTACTTTGAATCAAGAATGAACCTAACTGAGGAGAGGATAGAGTTTTACATCAGCCTAGCCTTCATACCATTCAATCGACCACCATGGCTCAACTTCTATGTTGGAGTGGTAGAATTCCAACAGAGTATCTTGATAAGCTAATCTCTCAACACTAAACTGAAGAATAAGGGATGGTTGGAAAGAAAGAGGGTAGACTTCTGGAGCTTCCAATAGGAAATCAAGAATCTCAATGCCATGTATGGAGACATCAAGTGGCATGATGAGAATTTTGACCAAATTTATGACAAAGAGGCCAGAACTCATGAAAATAATTCTAAGTCTGATCACAAGATTGGACTGGAGGAAGCAACACTCTGCACCACCCAGTCTTAAGATCCCAACACAAGAAAAGAAAAAAGGGAAGGGTTCAAAATAAAAGGGCCTAAAGATCACATCTTCCACCAGTACCACACCAAAGAAAAAGAGGACCCAACAGTCCCTAAAGAGCTCTACCACAGCTACAAGAGCCCAAGCTTTAGCAAGATCGGTCAACAAGGAATTTGAATCCGCTAGTTCGCCACCTACGAAGAATAGACAAGTGGAAGGCTTAGGTGGACTGAGCACATCAAGTAGATTAGAAGAAGCGGTAGAGTCCGCTCTACTAGGATATTTGGCACCGATGGCCTAGGTAAGTCTTGTGCACGTCCTTTCTTCTACATCTTTAGTTGATCTTTCCCCTTCATTTGTTGAAAATAATCCTTCATCCATGGGTTCTAATGTCCTCATTCTAAACACACATCTAGCCTTATTTGATAATGAACCCCATGAAGAGACCCCATGTTCCAAGTGAGCATCACCTACATTGGCTGCAATTGATTCTCTAATCACTCTATCAAGGGAACCCATTGAAAATAGTGAAGCATCCATGCTACCAATTTCACCAAACCTATCTGCTACTAGGAATTTTCCTCTTTTTTAACCAACTTCCCCTTTTACTCCAATAGGTGCCTCCCCTTCTTAGTCCACATATGATATCCCACCTTTTTCCATGATAATGCTTCCCTTCACCTCTCTACAACCTCAAAGGGCTGAAGCCTCTCCTTACATCACCTACTTCAGTCTCCCTCCAAGTGCTTTGATTGTTGCACAAAATTGACACCCTATAGGGTCTCTAGAGTCACTTGGATGTAATGAAGTAGGCCCAACAAGTGAGAAAACAAAAACTATAGATAACGATCGCGGCATAACCAACTTCTAAGGAAATTGAGGCTTGTTTTGATGAAGAGATGAATGCTCTACTAATCGCTTCCATGAGGCTACTAACATCCAAGCTAAAGGGAGGAATGTAGTTTGAATATAATGAAATTAGGGCAATAGGCCTCAATTTAAATGAGACTCTCCCATGTGACAAGGTCGTTCTGGCCAAAGCAACTTAAAAGGTGGTCTACACCGACTATGAGAAGCTCAAAAAAAAGTTGAAGAAGCATGAGGTAGCATTGGAAAATGTAAAATACATAGTTGAAATGCTATAGGATGAGATCAAAGGAAAGGATTTGGAAATGAACCACTTAAGACAGTTGTAGGGTCAGTAAGGGGAAGCAACTAAGTTGCTTGAAGTAGCAGAGAATGAGTAGGATTGGCTTCATGTCGAGGTAGATAAATTGAAAAGTGAGATAGTTGTTGAATGTGAGATAAATACAAAGTATCAACCCAAACATAAGATGGAAACTGATGTACCTACAAAAAATGCTATATCTAATGAGATGCAAAATATATTAAGTGATATGGATCAAGAAAAGGAGAATATGTAAAAGGAATTGGATAGCGTCTAATTCCAAGCCTCTAATGACCTTCAGAAGGCCCAAGTAGAAATAGAAAGGGTGAAAAAAGAAAAACAAGATATTGAGTCAATTTTGCAAACTCACGATGAAGAGATTGGGAAGATACATATGCTCTGAGCTTACAAACGACTTCTAAGAGAAAAATCAATTGGAGGAAAATATGAAAGAAAGAGAGTCCCAATTTTAGAAGGATTTGATCAGGACACAAGGATCTGAAATCCTTTCGATATTGAAAAAATAATATCTGCTCATTAGGAGAGAATCATAGTTGTATTCATAGCTCTAAAGTTAGCCTTCTAGTTTCTAAGGGATGCTCAGGAATTAAATTATAAACTTGGCCAGGTGTTCGACCAAATTCTCCACATATATGCCTCTCGAGCTAAGGAATTGAAGATCTTGGTCACAAAATTTTCCAAAGCAACTGAGGAAGCCTTAAGGTATGCTGAAATACCTAATTAACAAGCAGCTGGAAGGAAAGCAAATGAATTCATCATCTTCCATAGGGTAACATTAGATGGAAAAAACTTTCAGGTAGTGTTGAATAAGAATGTTGGCAAGATCATGGAAGAATTCAATGTTTTACTCCAAACAAGATTACCAACCCTTTTCTCAGCAGATGGATGAGTGTTAATAATTGAGCAGATCATGGATGCAATCAGGCTCAAAACACAGGCCTCTATATCTCTATAGGGTTTAATCTCATCACCCATTGTTGAAGAGATCGAGAAGGAAATCCTTTCCCCTTTCTCTACTATACTACTACATGAGAGCTTTCTCATCAAAGGTTTGGAGGAGTTTCTTTTAAAGAATTCTTTCAGATGGATCAAGCATACAAGATTTTATGCACCCTCATCCAACCCATTGATGTAGATTGGGAGATCCAACATGCCACCTTCCTCAAACTCTAGGAATTACTAGAGGTCTAGGTTAGATCCTCGACAAGCAAAGGGCCCTTGTGAGGCACTTGAGCTGTAAAGTTATTTTTCCTTTGAAATTTTTTTTTGGTTTATGTCTCTTGCTTCCTTTCCACTTTGGGATGGATCCATTCCCAAAGGATGAAGACTAATTTCACATAAAGGGACAGAATGTGCCATGTGGTGGCTGTGCAACTATATATATCTATCATTTTCCTTTCGGGTGTGAACTAGGACACATGTCAGCTTGGCAAAGATTTTCTTCTAAACTTCTCTTATAAAATATGAAATTTCCAACTCACTTGATACATCATCTATTTTCATTGGGCAGTCTGTATCTTCCACAGAAAGATATTTTTGGGAAAATTTCATCAAGAAGCATAATGGATGTCTTACTTTCGAGGTGTAACCTTTGATTCTGTGTCACGAATCTCCATAGTTGATCTATGAAAATTTTTCTATGTTGGGTTAAAATTCAATTGGCTTCTGATAGAAATCTTCGATAAAAGATCTAAAACCATTAATGAAGCAGTTGATACTTAATGAGCGAATATTGCTACAATCTAATCAAGATCTAGGATTGGATTGTGAGCTATCAGATTTAGGTATCTAGCAGTTTCTTCTTCTAGATTGCTTGTGGTGGTGCCCTCTTCTTCTGGCTATAAATAAGGGTTGGCAGTAGTGAGTAAAAAGTTATGAATTTTCTTCAAAAAAAAATTTCAAAGAATATAAGTATTGTTGTAGGGAGTTCTATTTTCTCAGGAGTAGGAGTGTCATTACATAATACTGATTATTCTTATTGGCATGTTATATTTAATTTAGACTATCATTGGATTGGCATCCAACCTTTGTTTTCAATTTATATATCATAAAAGTGTGATCTATTTGGGAGAAATATTTGAGATTGTCATTTTCATGGCCTTTTTCAAGTTTCATTTTTATATTTCATTCGTATTGAGAACACTATGTTTAATTTTTTCCTTGATATTCCTATTAATTATTTTACATGTTGTTAGCTTCTATGTTCTATGCTATCTTTCATAAATTGGATTATGTTCATGATACTTTTTATTTCCTATAAGAGCTATTCCATTTTTCAAATAATGGTGTAAAGGAGGAAGGATTCTATAAATATCTTAATATTCCTATTAATATTTAGGTTCTTTTTCTTATTTTTAATTGGACCTTAATGGATGCTTCCCATGAGGAGATTTGAAAGACTTTATTGTGCCTTAACTAGCCTTTGTTGCTTGTTCTCTTCCCAACAACGAAGGGTTTGTGGCATTCTATGTCTATCATATCAGTTATAAGGAATAGTTAAGGTTTAAAATGTTGTAAAAGTTTTCGTGCATTACCATCTTTATGTTTTATTTATGTTTCTTTCTAACCCTTTTCCCCCAAACACAAAGAAGATCCAACTTTCTTTAAAAATATTGGAGGTCATTCAATGAGGCACAAATTGGTCCCCCACTCATTGAATTTCCAATAAGGCTATTCTTAGTGGTGCAAGCTTTGATGATCAACACTTGCAAATCCTATAGGCTAATCCATGGGAAACACTAGAGTTGGTTGTGTTGTTGCACACCACTCCTCATACACATCGGTAGCACCATTTTCATCAGTGATAAAGACCAGAGGAATATCATGATCATCATAATCTAAGTGACTAAATATGACATCATCAGAGGTGAACCATCTTGTATCTCCAAGCCTCCAAGCACTCTATAGTTCTCGCTTGTAAAAGGGTTGTTCTATTGGTGGTACATGTATCTTCCCGAACTGCCGCATAACATGATCATAGTAAAATGTTCTTACTATGTAATTTTGTCTACCCAATATATATTTTTCCATCTACATCCTCCTCAACTGGGGGTCTCATCCGACCACTATGGTATCAACTGGTATGGTCTCCATAAGATCTCATCATCTAGGTGGTCAAATCAAACTTTCCAAAAATATAAATCCCCATACTACCATGCCCATCTTAGTAGATAACTAAATGCACGTGGGTATTTGAGGGTGGATATCGAAGGGAACCCTCGAGGTTTAGTGCATTTGATATGCTCTAAGCACCACACCTATAGTAGTGTACAATGTACCATGTTATCCACCTTGTAATACGTGAACCACCCAAGATCATAATATAAATGTACCAAAATGATATGGCCCCAGGCATATATAGTACTATGGTGCTCCATCTTCTATTAGATATTCTATTCCTTTGTGCTTTAATGATGATAAAAAATCATCAAATTCTCCAATCAAATTCATAGCATTATTAGTTACAACAATTAATTTTGTTCACCATTCTATCTTCCAACATTTGACTATGAGTTCCATCATCTGAATATTACAAAATCAAACCTTTGAATATATGCCATCAATCTTCTATTTTGCACCATCATCTAAAAATTCTCGTTCAATTGCTTATACTTTAAAACATGGCCATTAGAGCATGTTCTCTATTATTTCTTGCCGTTGGTCTCTTTCACTTCACATAGACCTATCGCACTTATGCTTCAAGATCAAAAATAACTTCAGGAATGTAAAGGAGCCTTGTGATGTAATATTCAATTTCCACTTATCACCTTAGACACATGTCAACATTATATACCATTATTATTCTCAACCTTAGACCCACCATATATTTTGCAACATAGTGGACATCGTCTAATCTTAGACCTTCATCATCCACCTTTAGATCTCCATCACATCCCAGTAGCCTAGTGCATTTTACTTAGTGCTTACCAAATAATATATATGATGTGAAGAACATATGTGATACAACCTCAACCGTTGGGCATATGAGTCCCATGTGGCCCCTTTTTTAGGGTTTGAGAAGGAAATTCAATATTTTAATTCAAAATTTTGGTTGATGATGGATTTTTAGATCTAATAAATGGTAAATTATGTGTAATTCCTATATAAACAAGCTTTTGAGTCATTTCTTTCATCTAGAGAAAGCAATTCAAGGTCTAAGCATTCATAAGCACTCAAGCATACTTTCACAAGAGAATTCAAGTTTTCAAAGAGCAAGTAAGGTTGAAGTCTTGGAGTAGCATAATTTTTTTTTTGCAAGTCTTCAAGGTCAATTTTATTCAATATCTAGAATTGTCAAGGATTGATGATGGTTGCCTATGGTGAATCATGATGGATTCTAGGTTGGGGAGATGAAACTAGCCATCAAACCAAGCCTAATGACTTGTTTCCTAAGCGATTCCATCCTCCATTATCACTCTACCTTCAGCCTAAATGAAGGTACATGTCTCATTATGGCTTATGAGGGTAATTAGACATCTCTCAAAGTGATTCATTCATCTTCATGTTTCATTCATGGATCTCATTCTACCACTTTAGATTAGGGTTGCATTGCATTTCAGATTCACTAATCTTAGATACACTTAAGATTAGGGTTTATACACACATTTTATTTTAAGATCCATTATTTCTATCAATGTTTAATTATCGAACTAGGGGTTTGACCAAGGAAAACCCCCCATAAGCAAATCAACACTATATTTTGTTTTGCAAGTCCTTTTATAAGTTTAGATCTAGAAATCAAGTTGAAAGGACATAGCATGGATAGAAGAGCATATTCAGACTTTGACTTCCTAAAAAATTAGGATGGGACTGACACGCCACAAGTGGTGTATGAGTATCTATACAATAAATTTTCTACATTTCTAAAGATCTAGGCTTGTCATCACCAAATTCCTATTTCAACCCAAAAACACTAGTCTTAGACTAATACACCTACCCTAGTGTATGAGTCCCAGTGTGCCCTAAATTCTACATTTTCAAAGTTTTAGAGCTTATTCTGAATACATTCAAGTTTCCAGGTGCACTTCTCTGATTTCCCAATTCACTGTTATGATTTATATTCATTTCCAAGTCATCCATTTGATCTCTACAAAGTATTAGGTTTTATCATTAGGTTTTGCATGTTACTTATCTTTCCAAGCCTTAGCTTGGTGGTGAATCTCTTTTTAGTCACTAAATACACACTAAGATACCTTATTGCAAGATCTCTTTCCCCCTTGCTACCCTCATATTGAGATCTCTAAGATTTCTTTGAATGAAACAAGTGTGAAATATGAACCATATCCTCATCCTCCATCACCAAAAAAATGGGGCACCCTATTTCTATTGTTACATCCTTCAACATAGAGAACATCACGAGTAGGAAGTTTTCCATCTATTCTTAGAGTTCCTTTACCACAAATCTTAACTACAGTGTTTTCTCCAAAATTGAAAAAATATTCCTTACATTTATTCAATTTAATGAACTTTATTTTTTCACTAATCATCTGTTTTGAAAAACCTATATATATCATTGACAAATTCTAATTTCTTACATGAAGTGTATTTTGTGCAATCATTGATTATGCAAACTTCTCCCCTTTTTCCTTCCAAACCTTCTTGGGCTTCTTTTTTGTCATACTCCTCTCCTTTTTAGGTTTTTGAGATCCTTTGTTCACAATAGGATACTTTCTTTTATTTTTACTTAGTACCTTTATTCTTACAAAAAAAATTCTACATTACTTAGCTATGTGACCAAAATTATTGCAATTGTAGCATATTAGAGTTGTATCTATCAAAGGATCAAATGGATTTCTACTTACAAAGTTTGTTCTCCTTATAGGTAAAACTCTACATTAACTAGCTCTATGACCAAACGGATTACAAGTATAGCAATACCCATAGAAATATGATGAAAATCTAGTCATAGCATTTCTTCCTGTATGATGAGGAGTTCTTTTCTTTGGATTTTTCAAATATAACCCTTACGAAACCATCTACATTAGCTCCCTTTGAGTTATACTTCTTCTTTAGGTTTTGAGAGACTGACTGGTTAGTCTTCTTGTCTTCTATAGGCATCTTTTCTCTTTTCTCTTTCTTCATCTTAGCAATACTTTTCTTTATTTATCATCTTTGAAGGCATTCTTCCTATAGAATTTCCCATCCTTTGTACCAAAATTTCCTTCTACTTTGAATTTTTCATAGAAGTTTGTAGATGTATTGGTAGTAGGACTCTTTCCTTTTTCAAAACCCAGGCCATATTTTTCTTTTGAAGGCTTTCATGAGTTAATCAACTCTTCATGAATCTTCAAGTTGCCGTTCAGCTTCAAATCTTTGTCTATTTGTTCTTTATAATTTTCATTTTTTTTTCTCAAGGCCATTAGTTTTTCTTCCATATTTATGCATTCATCAGATTTAGATTTTTGTTCAGACTTGACTACATCTTCTATTCTCTTATCTTTTTCAACTCGAGTATTCAAGTTGACCACCATTTGATCAGATTCCTCAATATTTTTAGATATCTTTTTAGTCTCCTTTTATGCAAGCTTCTTCTACTTTTTTCTCTCCTTTCTTAAGATATCAATCTCATCCAAAGCATAGATGAGTTCACCTTCTAGATAAATTCTCCTTCTCCTTCATCAAAAGCTTCAACTTCTCCATTTTCTTGATCTACAAAGTATTTTTCTATGAATAGGAATTCATTTACCTCAAACACAAATGCACAATCATGTTCATCATCTGAGCTATTACTAACATCAAATGAATTACTTTCCTCATATGTGTACATGATCTTATTTCTCTTTGAAAAGTTCGTCTTCTTGGGGAAGTAAGGCTTCTTCTTTTTACTAGACTCTTCTTTCTTAGGGTTATCCTTTTCATTATAGGAGAATTTAGTAGCAAAATTTCCTATCCTACAATAATTAAAGCATTTAAAGGGTAACTTACCTTTCTATTTTCCAGAACCTTTTAATATTTTGACAAAGTTAGCTTATTATTCATTAATCTCCTTAGATCTAAATGTAGATGCTTCTACCTTCTTCTTTTTTGGCTACTTTGAATACAACTTCTCTCTTGGTAGTTTTTGCATCGCCCATTCTCATCTCATACATGGTGAAGTTGTCATGTAACTCATTAATAGCAATTTTTTCCAAATCTTTTTCTTCTTCTATTATAGAGATTCTTGAGTCATTTCTAGATGGTAAGGATCTTAAAGCAATTTTGACAATCATAGACTCTTTTAATTCTTCATGTAGGCCTTTGATTGCATTAACTATTTCATCTACCCTGAGAGGGTATTATGTAATCTTCTCTTCTTTACTCATCTTGAGACTTTCAAATTCACCTTTGTAAGTTTGTATCTTGTCTTGCTTTACCTTGTCATCACCTTCATAGATACCCTTCAACTTTCCCTAAATATCACTTCTTGTTTGACAATACATTAATTTGAAAAACTCTAAATTAGACAACCCACAAAGAATAGCATTATTTTCTCTAACATTATTCTCATATACTTTATTATTAGTGTGATCAATAGGAGTGATAGGAATTGTATATCATTTTACAATAGACATCCAAACATCAAACCCTAATGAATATAAATATGCTTCCATTCTAATTCTCCAAAATGCATAGTTTTTTCCATCATAGAGAGGTGCTTTGTTTAAGGATGAAACTTATTGGCTAGCCATTTGTGTTCACAATCTAAGATCTACCTGATCTAATTAAGCTTCTCCAAAGGAACCAGGGCTCTGATACTAATTTTTGGAACACAACTCTCTATTGAGGGGGGTGAATTAGTAGATCAATTAAGACTAGCTCTTTAATACTTTTAAACCAATATAAAAGTATATAAAGAGAAATAAACACACATGTACACAACCACATTACACCAGATATATGTGGAAAACCTAATATGGGAAAAACCATGGTGAGAATAGCTACTAGGATCTACTATCCTAATCCAACCTCACAATAGAACCTCACTAGTTACAATGTTTATGGGAACCAACCCTAAGGAGACACCAATCCCTTGATTTAGGAGCACCAACTCTAAGGAAGCACCTACTCCCTAATTGAGCACCCACTCAGCTTTTTGATGCCACAAATCAATCAAAATTACAATAAAATTGTGGAGCAACAACTCCTAATTATAAATGACTCATAAATGAATCCAATTATGTGTTACAGACTTATTCTACAATTGCTCAAATACTGCTTTGCTTATCTACAAGCATTATCTATGTTGCTGCTATGTCAACAACTCATATCTCTTCTTTACTCTTCTCTCATTTTTCTCTGCTCTACACACAAAATGCATACCCTAGATGATGTTTCTTGTTACTCAATCTAGGTCACCTTCTCACAACATATGCATTTGAACCCACACACATAATCTTTGTTTCTGATGGAATTTTCGCTAGTTTTCTTTATCAAGAAGACTCATTTTCATCAAGCCTTGCACAACCAATCAGATTCATTTTATTTATTATATTTAGTATACAACAAACCCTATAATTAATTTTCATTAAATGATTTTTTACGTGATTGATCTACTATTAGATATTCTAGTTTTTTGTGCTTTGATGATGCTAAAAAATCATCAAATTCACCAATCAAATTCATAGCATGATCAGTGAAAACAATTAATTTTATTCACCACTATATCTTCCACCATTTTACTATGAGTTCCACCACCTAACCGTTACATAATCAAATCATTGAATATAGGTCATCGATCTTCTATTTCATACCATCACCTAAAAGTTCTCGTTCAATCGCTTATGCTTTAAAACATGGCCAATAGATCATGTTCTCTTTAAAAAAAATTCATTGATCTCTTTCACTTCACATAGACCTATCACACTTATGATTCAGGCTCAAAAATAACTTGAGGAATGTAAAGGAGCCTTGCAATGTAATATTCAATTGTGACCTACAACCTTAGACATGTGTCAAAATTTTGTACCATTACTATTCTCAACCTTGGACCAACCATATATTTTGCAACATAGTGGACACCATCCAATCTTCAATCTTCATTGTCCACCATGAGATTTCCATCGTATTACAATAGCCTTGCACACTTTACTTAGCACTTACCAAATAATATATGTGATGTGAAGAATATATGTTATACAACCTCAACTGTTGGATAGATAGTACTTGAACCATTGATCTTCTAAAATAGTAATGCTCAAGAACATTAAAGAGAAGAAGGGATTTTTTGCAAAAAAGTGGGACACTTCATGAAAAAGTGGGACACTTCACGAAAAGTGGGAAAATTTGCAAAAAAAAGGGACACTTCGCCAAAAAAAGGGACACTTTGCAAACTTTTCTTCTAGGGTCTTAAATCTACCTAAAAATACATAAAACATAAAATAAATGTATAAAAAAAAGCTGAGGCACAAAAGGATTCACTCACCTAATGTTGAAGATCATGTCACGCCACCACCCCATGCAAGCCATTGAGTCTCTCCTGCTATCCGCACAGCGTATGCCTGCATCTTGTTTATATGATCTTCTCTATTGTAGATACATTGGATATTATTTGTTATAAACTATAGAGCTCTTTATATTTCCTGATATAGATATTGTGTACCAATGACACATGTTTGTTGCACTAAACTTCAAATTTTCCTTGTGTCTAACTATATTTCATTGAAACCATTTTAGATTGCAAATGTTGTGAATTATAGATACACACCTCCATAGTACTAAATAGCTTTGCAATCACATGACTGGCATGGTCTACAAGCTGCGACTACATTCTATTTAGATAGAAGGTAAGGCTATATGTTCTTTATTCCTTCTTTTATTTCACAACTAAATGTCAAATTGTTTGTCATAAACAATACAACTATATATATTTTTCAAAATGCAAAAGACTGGTTGTGACTAGATAAAATTTTTAGGTTAATGCTATGATATTTCAACAATCCATAATGCTTAAGATTTGTTCTTATTGGATATTTGATTAAGTTTTTGTTTGTGGATGGAAAAACTCACACACAATCAAATATCTAGGAAAAACATATATTAAGCAAAAATTCTCAAGTGTCGAAACATTGGTTTTACCATTGATCATAGTGGTGGGCAATGTATGTTCTTGCTCAGGGGTTTGGTGACAGCCCATGTGGCTGCATGACCCAATATGGTAGGGTGGAGAGTAGGCCTTCTTTTCTTTTGTTCATGCTACATCCCATTACACTCACAAGGTATGCCTACATCTTATTTATTTAATACCTTTTACTGCACATGCATTGCATATTATTTGTTATAAATTATAGAACTCTTTATTTTTCCTACTTTACATATTGTCTACCAATGACACATATTCATTGCACTAAAATTCACACTTCCTTTTATTTTTTGTAGACCATACTTGAAACAAACAAATTATGTTTCACATAAGATAGCAATGTCTTACCGAATGATCTTTTATCTCAGCTTATATTCATCCATATTGTGGATCTTTTCACAACATTAGATCTTCTATGAGGTCAGCCTTGCCACAAGTTCAATTTTCAAATTGCATTATGGGCATTTTGAGGAAGTAATGTTTTGTAAATGACATTTGACAATGATTAGAAATAAAATAGAAACTATAGTTTCAAATTTTTGTTTCAATCTTCAACATAATAGTGTGGATGCAATCATCTCTTTATTCTTAAGGTTCTGCATGGCTTATGTAAATACACTTATTTAACATTTCAATGATACTCTAAGCTTTCAGATAATTGTATTACCTTTTTGAGATAATATATTGTCCATTCCTCTGATCCATGGTGACATCAATGTTCCATATAACACTTAGAATATAGCTTTTGCATGGCTTTCTTACTATCAATTTTTGACTTTTGTGGGTTTTCTCATCTTTCTCGTTGTTGAAACCAATATTGTTTGATTTATGGCTTCCATTTTGTGGATGTGGTTGCAGTGCAGTAAAATAGTTAATTTTATACAATTTATGTTAATATATTGTTGCATTTTCCATAGATTACTTATTGTAAATTTTGCTCTTTTGTGAATATTGTTACTAAAACCAATATTCTTTCATTTATGGCTTATGTTTTTTGGCTACGGTTGCAATGCAATAAAATAGTTAGTGTTATACAGTTTATGTTTCTTTCAATAAGGCATTCTCTGTCTTGGGCTATATTGTTTCATTTTTGAAAACGTGCTATTGAAAGGGTTGTATTGTTTCAATCTTCTATACGGTGCAGTCCACAAAATACTATATTGTTTGTTACAACCGATACTGCTACATTTATTCTTTGTATTTTGTGACATCTACGCAGCACTATGCATCAATCATGCTTTTATCTACTATGACATATATACATATCTGCACATAGGAGAAATACATTGTTTGCATCTGCTATGACATATATCCAATGGTGGCATTGATGTTCTATTCTTGATTTGTCCTCACTGTGTACACGTCGCTCCCATTTGGTGTTGCGCTCTGCCTATCAGCTCATCATTACATGTCACTACACGCAACTGCTAGTATATAGACATCATATAAATAAAATAAAATAAAAAATATTTTTAAAAGGCCTTACATCAATATAGAGAAGCACAAAGACGAAGAAACAAGAGATCAGAGAACACAGAAAAGTTCATAAGAAATGGTTTCTTCATAAAGTTAAAAAATATTATTATAAATATAGAGGCCTTGGGCCCAATACAAAGAAGCACCGAGCTAAGAATGGGAGAGAAGAGAATACAGAAAAGCCTATAAGAAAAAGTTTATTTTCGTTTGCAATTGTATATATCTGTTACTTAATTTTGAATATTTTACTCAGTAGGCTCTATTTTTTGAAAACCCGGTTTCTGATGAGAATAGTAATACCATCAACCTAGCATGTAGGTATTATAAAATCGTCTACAAAGTAGTGAAATATTAGACATGATAACAAATTCTTCACACCATCTTTTCTGTCAGAAAAATCAGACATTTATCCAGACACATCAGATACGGATCTAGAAACACTTATAAAAGTTAATGAAAGGGACATGCGCTTCGTTGATATTTATAATAGCCAGATGAGCCACATACTCGTCGAGCACTATAATTTGAAGTTACAATTATTCTTTGCAAACTATGCAAGCAGGATATGAAATGAGAATCATAAATAAATTCTACAACAATAGAATTCAATCACTAAATTATTTCTGGTAACTATGCAAGCAGGATATAGATGAACATAATAAATAACAACTCCTCAAGAAGAAATCAATTGCTCAGGTACCACCGAGGTTCTTCCTGATTGTATCCACCTCATCAGGGTTAATCTTGAATGCCTTAGCCAAGACTGTGTTAGGAATGGCCGGGTTAGAGGCAAAAACAGCTAAAGGAATAACAGAAACACCCGGAGTTTGACTGTCAAAAGCTGCTATTAGAGTGGCAGTTGAGTTTCCCGTGTTCCGAGCAAAGTGTATGAGGGCCTTGGGGAACAGAAAAACATCTCCTGTTTTGATCTCTGCAGAGAAAAGCTTGTTGGTGGTGTCCACGAAGCCAGCGGTGAGATTTCCTTGCAAAACGAAGACTATTTCAGATGCTCTTGGATGAGTGTGAGGTGGAACCACTCCTCCCACACCCACATCTACACGAGCAAACACTATACCCAAAGTGTTTATTCCAGGGAGGACCTGTGGTGTTGTAAAAACAACACTCTGTCCGAACAGATTGCCTGATGTGTTTCCTTGCTTGTTCAGAATAGATGTGGTAAAGTCCTTTGCAGAAGTGTTATTGGGATTAATACAAGGCAACCCATTTATGAAAAGTGTGGACGTGGTGGTATCAGCTACGCAGAAATCCTGCAAAGGATCTGGGTCTGAACTTATTGTGGGCACTAATAAAAGCATTAGGAGGGGAACCACAAAGTATGCCATTGAAATTATATGTGCTAATTTCTAACTAGCAAAGAGCATAACAATGAACTTGGAGCTTCTACCTTTGTTCTCCTGTTTATATAGACTTTCACAAAGTTCTGAAGAAGTATGAGTTTAGTAGTAATCTATAAAGTTGGAACACCAAGTTGGAAGGAAACAAAGAAGAGTATAATTCATGGGCAAACAGCGACTGCAGGTTAAAGCCTGCCGAAAAATTTGGACTGACCCGGCCTGTAATCTGACCCTTTCAAGCCCGTTCTCAAAAGTCTTACAATTTTTTTAAAAAATTGGTATCGTTTTATCTCTAAACGTGTAGAGAGGATGTGTTTTAATCGTATGAGATACCGTAAGAATAGAATAAATCGCCGAACATGACAGTAGTCTACGTGGGTCGGCAAATTTGGATTTTCCAGCCATTAAAGGTTGTGGTCTGATTTTAGGGTTTAAAATCTGATATTTCAAGTCAAACTTTTTATTTGTGTTTGGTTTTAATTTTGTGAATGAAATTAATGCATAAAAGTAAGTGAAAGTTAATGTAGATTTATTTGTTGTAGCAGTTAGGAATTGATATTTGTGAAATGAATGTAAAGGGATTTTAGTTAAAACTTATTTTGTAAAATAAGGATGAAAGATTAATTTTTGATGTAGGGTTGATTTTATTTATTTTTATAATAGAAATGAAATATTTTAGTCTTATATATGTCTTGAGATTATAGCGATCTTGAATTGTTTACATCTTTAATCTATATTATAAATGATTTATATTGATCACATGGAAATGATCTTTTACTCTATAGACTTCTATAAGTGATGATGCCTTAAACTCTTATGTTTCTCTTGCATAAGGATAAACAGTAGTTAAGAGAACATCTTATTGAAACCATAGTTTGCACAATAATTTTGTCATAGTTCGATCCCCTTGATTTGACCAACTTCATGGTTATGGAAGAGGTCAAAGACATCACTATTCAATGGTGCAAATGTTGATAAATGATTTAATATAGAATTGTGTTTATTTGAATGCTTTAACACAAAGAGTTCCTAAAATTATTATTTACTTCAAAATATAAGATTTTGGATAGGAATTGGAGATGAATGAATCCATAATGAATGTCTTTAAATACTAGGACATTGTAATTAACCATATTAACATACACCAAGTAGGATCATCATGATGAGTATAATAAATGAGAGTTTCCACAAGTTTGAAATTATATTTTTGAATTCAATGGGTCAATCCCATATTGTGTGAGACCTTCCCTATATTTTAAAAAATTGATCACTAACAAAGAAATCAAAATAGAAATGTCGGGGGTGAATGTTTAGACATGAGGTCAATAACAAGTATAAAAAATACAAAATCTTATTGTTAACACCTTCTCCTTCTTGTTTGTAACTACAATGTAATATTCATATGTTTTAATTTCTTCACATTTTCCAGAGGATGAGTAACTAAATAGTTATAGGAAAACTATTTTGATATTTTCACTCTTTTTTACTCTTAGGAATTGTCATCAATTGTCATGATATTTGTAACATCTATTCTACCATGTTCATTTCAAAATCTAAATAGAAGTAACATACATATTTTTAAGGTTTTCTACTTATGAAACATTCTTTTGTGTTAATTTATTAATCTCTTAAAAAAATCAAAAAGTATAAAATACTATCTTTCATAAATAATTTATTCCCTAGACCACCTAGAATATTGATCATAAGGTTCAATAAAGGTTCAATAAATACTATGATAGTATACAATATGAGAAATAAGTATTTCTACAAAAAAATATACTATATAGATATATAGATAACCTTTTTAAGATAAGAATCTTGTGATAATTACAAATAGTTGTCATATCAATAGGTATGTGTAATGTAAAAAATTGTATACCCTTAAAATTTTACATTATATATTGTGCTCACTTTGGAGTGTTAATAGGAATTATCCTATACTCAATATATTGATGCCCTTTTGTTATATATTATATGATCCTTGTGATGGTTTTACCACTTTAGAAATTTAGTGAGTCCAAATTTAATGGATGGGAACGTATTGCGTGAACATCCATGGGACATACTATGTCAAGATTTTTTTTATTTATTCCAATAGTGATTCAAGCATTTCTTTGTCCATTTCGTTATCGACACTTAGGAAGGTAATGGATTTAAGTACTATTTAAGTAGTTATTTGAACCTTATCCTTGCTACAATTTATAATTTGGAAAATTAATCCACATTCCTTTTATTATTATTTTCCTTTGGGAAGTCTTCAAGCATTTCTCTCAAGAAAGAACAAAAAATATCTATGATCATTTTTTGAATATTTTAATTAGTTTTCATGTGAAGACCACTATAATATTACAACATTTTTAGAGTTGTGATAATAGTGTTATATGATTTAATAGTCTTCTTTTTACCAACTTCAATCTCTAAAGGTGATATTTTTTCTAGTTTTATGATCTCTTCTCTTCTCTTATATCTTTTATCAATCTTCTAATCCTTTGGTGCTAATTCTTTTCCATCTATGATCTTTTTACATTCTTATAACTATCATTTTTTCCTAGTATTCCATTTTTCATTGCCCTTGTCATTTTATTCTAAGAAAATATATTCAGAACAATATTTCACATAGAGGTTAAAAGACTAATATGGGGTTTTATTTAAGCAATCACCCAAATAGCCACGAAACACATTTTTTTCTCTTTATGGTAATTTTAGGTTTCACTAGAAGGAGATAGATTGTAATGAATTTAAAATTACTTATTTTAATCCTTTACATTTTTTTTTCTATCTTATTATCTCCTATAAATGAAATAGTTTATAATTTGGAGAAATTTATAACTTCATTTTTGGATAATTTCCTATTAATTCTCTGATGTTTTTGTTACAAGTTCTATATGAAAATTATATATCTATATAAAATTTTAGTTTCAATTTTTGGATCATACAAGATGACAATGCATTGTGCTAGTGTCTAAGGTAGTGGCTTTAAAATTTGTAGTCTAGGTTCTTTATCATTAGTATTTTTAATTTTATAATTAGAAAGTCATTTCATTTTCTCTATTCTCATTTACTTTGACTAGTTGTTTTCTTAAAGAGAATTTTTATTTTGCTTCATTATCCTTTTTTTCTATTTTAGAACCTAAATTTTAGAAAGGAGTTATCAACACAATATCAGAAATAGATAAAATAAAAAATAGTACTATATTTATTAACACTAGTTTAATAGATGTAAATAACTTTCAAAGAAAATGAATTTATTTAGTAGATTTGAATTTCATCTCTTAATTTTTTGTGAAACTTTCCTTTCAAACTACTAAAATATAAAAACTTGTAAAAATATCAACACCTTTAATGCAAAGTGAAAGAATAAAATTATATTTCCTCATTATTTGTTTTAGAATTTTAGTTTTTGTATTGTAATATTACTACCGAGTTTAATGAACCAATCTCTCTGCTCTACTAACTTTGTGTGAAGGAGCATTCCAAAACATAATATATCTTATTTTCATTCATTTAATATTCTTTAAGAGCTGCTTTATACTTTACACATCCTTCTTGTGAATAATTTACCCTAGGAATTCCTTCTTCCCTTTTCCAAATAATTTTGTAACCTATATCTCCATCCAATATTTCTCCAATTCTAGATACACTATTTGATCATGGGGTCACATTATATATTTTTATTCTCATATTTATAATTTTGATCATGAATTAAATGGTTTTTGAGGAATTATGGAAAAATAAACTTTTTATTTTTAGGCTATATCAATGGTTAGTTTCATTCAAATCATATTAAGTAATAACTATAAGGGATTATAATTCCTTCACGTCTTCACACAAATTATCCATGATAATATATCAACTTATAAACTAATTATCAGGGAAATAAAAGACTCAAGTTCTAATATAAATAGGACATATTTGTTCATGTTGATAGAAATACCCATCATCCATGTGATGACTACTACACCTATTACTATGATTATTGTATAGTTAATGGGAGCTAAAATATTGTTTATTGGTTTTATACTATTGTCTAATACCATGAACTTAGTCTTATCTGGAAAAAATATTGGAACCTTAATATCCTTTGTGTTTAATACTTAACACACCTTCACATTCCTTATAATGCATACATTTAGTAGTATCACCCCTAATCCACATATAGTCGACTATGTTATCAAAACAATAATGCAAAACATAGGACAATTGTAGCACCAAATTTCCTCTCTTTCCACTACCCCCACTTAACCTTTTCTTCCTCCACATTATAGATCTATTCCAATCTGTTTTGTTTTACTCATCAATCTCTTATCTATAGGGTCCAAGGTGTCTTTATTTAATAGGTATAATGGTAAGAGATAACCTCAAACACATGTATCAAGTTTCATAGTAATTTATGATGATTTTATATTCTAAGATATTTTGATAAATAAAATTTCCCACAATCATTCAGGATACCATGTTGGACTAGTTTTTCTCTATTTTGAATGATTCAACTAACTTATTCAATACTTCTAGGTCAATATTGGACCATAGGTCACACTCACTAACCTTGTTTATTATAAACAAAGAAAAAATAAAAAATCATAGATTTTTCTTCCTAATACCAACCATTACTCTCTCAATTCCCTATGACCTTCTTAGCTTAGATGTGTAACTCATATTTATTAAAACCCTATAGCTCTCAATCAATTTGATATTATTATTATTATTATTATTATATCCTTCATTCCCACACATATATATATAAACACTACTTTATTGGACTATTGATAGCCAATCATTTAGTATGAGGGCTTTACCTCATCAAATCCCCCTAGTTTTCCTAGGGGCTCTTCCTCCTCTTCACAAAATTAAAAAAAGTAAATTATTATAAAATAGTTCAAATATTGTTAACACTTCTACAACAATAGATGTTCCTATATTTACACATTAGAGAAACTAGAAATTTATCAAATTATCTGAGCCTCTCCATAACTTTCTATAATTATTTCTTAACAACAACCTTGTACAATTTCCTATAATTTCCTCACTCACTACCATTCAATTTCTCATAGATTATTATCACCCAAAGGCATTCTATAAGTTCCATTAAGTACCTATTCATGATATTGAGTACTATATACATGTTTTATATATTATCTAGGACTATATGAACTATTATACCATCCAAATCTTAGATGGCCTTGAAATATCAAAAAAATTAGTTGTTAAACATAATCTACATATTTAAATTTATATTGATCCATTTTGAAAACATTTTACGAAATTTATAACCTTCACTTTAGCCTCTCCTATATCGAAATCTCCTTTTGTTAGGCCTTTATCCTATTTTTTTTATGTGGTAGCCATAGTGGGTTCTTGTTCTTAATGATAATGAGAGTAAGTCATATCCAAATTTACAACATCACTTTCTTTAGTTGATGTATCTAATTAAATTATTGATAATCCTTTATACATTCATATTCAATTCAATAAGAACCCCAATAATGGGGTCCCCATTGGTCTTGCTTTCATATTTAATGTGATAATAGAGGAAATTGTTGTATGTGCACAAGATATATGAAAAATAGTACAAGAAATTAGAATTATTTATAAATATTTATGATGTCTTATCCCTTTAAACCTTGGATTTAATAATCCTTCTAGTCTAGGTAGGACATAATTGCTTGGATGTCCCTTTTTCTATCACCCCTTCCTCTAATCACTTCCATGTGAAGTGGGATAATACTTGGCCCACTTTCATGAAAGTGGTAACTTTATTATCAATAATTCCTTAAGTTTGGAAACATAAGGGAGCTCTACACACTATCCATCACACTAGATATCACTCACTCCCATTACATGCGTACTTTTCCTCAGATGATTTTTAGCCTGCCCTAATAGGACCTCTATAACCTCACATTAAATTATTATCTAATATTATTATAAATTCAAGGAATGTCATCTAGAATTCTTATTTTTTCCTCTCCCTATCATATCATATAGTTATATCCTAGAGCTCACAACCTACTTCTATTATATTGCATACCCCTAAGATACCTAAGGAAAATAAGTCTTTATTTTGATAGCCTCTTTTTCCCCCTTGTACTTCCAGAATAAAGTCATGACATTAATTAATTATTCCTCCCACATCTCAAGATATATGAAGAAAACCAACCATGTTAGATAATCTATTTCCTAGTTTTTATTCCCATTCATGGTTGCTTCTATTCCTCCACCTACCTCCTTTGTAGTAACAAGCATGTAACCTATGGTGCAAGATCCTCCCAACACACTAGTATCTCCTTGTCTTCTATTTGTAGCTTTTATTCCTCCACTTTCCTCTATGGTAGTAACTTTGGAAAAGTAAACCCTTATGGTTAAACCACCTCATGTTCCCTTAGCATCTCACCTATTGAACACCTCTTCCATTCCAACCCTATCCCTTGAGCAAAGAAGGGAGAAAACTAGTGTACAAGAAGATCATCATCTCCCTCTTACAACTCAATCTAAGGCATATCATTAGTAGAACTAGCTTGTGAGTGACTACAATCACTATCAATATATTGCAAATAGAGAGAGAATTTCCTTGGAGGTCCTTTATATTGAGCACACCCTTCCATAAAACTACCTCTCAATCTAGTGTTTCATCCTTCTTTCCCCTCTCCTCCTCATAATAGTCCTATTGTGACCCCTTATATCACTTATCAAGACTAAGATGACTTGCATATTGAAAGGGTACAAGAGGTCTTTGCACAATCAATAAACCCTCCCCTCATCCCTAACACTCCCAAAGCACCTCTATTTCTTGTTCCCCTATAAATTCCTAGTGTTGGTATGATTTTTAGTGCCACCCCCATTTCTATTTTTCTATCTCAACAAACCTCCCCCCTCCCTATCAAAAGCAAGAGCGTTAACCTACACTACCCATCCATAAGTAAAATATAAGTCCACCTTTTCCACCACATCAAGACCACTATTAATTAAATATTTTAGTATAGGAAAATTTACGATACTATCATTCTTACTCCAATTAAGGTTCTATTATAGTTAGTTTCATACCCCAATAAAGACACCCATAATTATTTTCTAGAGAAGCCCATGCTTGAGTTCTTCAAATATATTTTGGCATTGTGATTAATAATTAAAATAATATTTGATTTTTACCTCATAAGAAATCTAGGAAAATGTTATATTTTCAGCTATATATTTATCTCTTACTATACTTGGGGTTCTCATTAGAAATCTAATGGTTTTCTCTCTTTGAGTTCCCCTCCTCCCTCCTTATGATAAACGTTAGGAGTTGGATTTTTTTTTAAAGTGAATCATAGATAGATACCTTTATAAATTAGAATGTGGTTTCCTTCTTTTTTAATTGTTACCTTTTATATATTCTTGTTTGTGATTGTTTTTCTCTCTTGGAAAACTCACGCTACCCTTATTATTATATTTGAATATATTCCACACACACTTGAACTTTTTGAAAACTCATGCTACCCTTTTTATTATATTCCACTATTTGTATATATATTTGAAGCACCATAAAATCTACAAAACTATAAAACCTCAAACATGGGTTAGTTGTATGCAAACTTTATCAAAATGCTCCTATGAAATAACATGTAAATGCTTAAGAAAATGAAAAAAATAACAAAAGGGATCAAATAGACATTGCAAAAGCATAACATGTACCTATGCCATATTGGATTGGTGTCAAATGTGCCAATGACCCTTTCCAAATCCTTGCTAAAAATCAAATGATGCAATGCAATGGTGATGGGAAAAATTAGTTCTTAGTTTAAGAGAATAACTTTGCATGAGAGTGTAGATGATTTGATGAAGAATCAACCCTCTACTTATAGATTCTCAAGTTGAAAGAATGCTCATAAGAGAGAAATGTGGGATAAATATTTGACCAATGAGATGAGGCAACTTGTCACATTATAATAGGTTGAGGAATGTGCAAGTTTTGTCCAATGTGCCAAAGAAGGGGAGATTCAAATTTGAATTTGTGAATTAAATGTTGAGAGGGGGACATGTAAGAGAGAAGTTATTGCAATGTTGGAAGGGACAAGTCAACTTACCCCCATATTCAAACTTGGAGAACATTCTCAAAAAGATGTTTTGTTGAGGGAAAATGATGATTTTATAAATGAATGAAAATGATTTATTGGTGCAAGTGGGAAAAGCCAGAGGATGTGATGGGTGGTTAGATTAGGTTAATTAGGATTAGCTTAACTTAGATGATGATTAGGGGATTTTGACCCACTTTACTTAAATATTTTGATTTATTTAAATCAAGATGAAGAAATATGAATTTTGAGACTTTATTAAATAAAGTCTTTTTTTATTTAATTAAATGGATGATGCAAGATAAAGGTTGATTAATTTGAGGATTATGAATCTAGGAAATGATTTATAAAAGATGAAATTTTAGGATTTGATTGATTTATTTAATTTGAAGGATTAAATGTTAGATTTGATTAAACAAAGGTTATTTGAGTAAACTATTGGATTGAAATGTATGCATATTTTGCGTGTCTACAATATTATTCTCTTTTACATATATTAAATTTAAATTTTTGGGGATAATGAAATGTGTATTTAGATGAAAAAACAAATCATAACAATAGAAAAGAAGGAGAATTCATCCTTATCCAAGAAAAAATAAGAACTTCAAGAAGCTTGATCTTAAACAAACTACTCCTACCATGTTCAATGGTGTTTCCTATGCTTGTAATAAGTTTGGTCATAAGGTAGTTGAATGCAAGAGCAAGATGGGTCAGAATTATTTTAGACCTACAAGGTATGATGTTGTGAACACCCAATCATTTCATGGTTAGTGCTATGCTTGCAATAAATTTGGTCTCAAAGCTAATGTATGCAAAAGTAAAATTATAAGAAATAGAAATGCTATGACACCTCAATATTTATATGGTTATTTATACACATGCAATAAGTTTGGTCTTAGGGTTTTTGATTGTAGATCTAATGTGAGAAGAAGAAATCTTGCTTCATAAGCTAGTATCGCCTGCTATAATTGAAATAAACAAGGAAACATTGCTAGATTATGCAAGGGAAAGAGTGTAAGATCTTTTGCTTCTCAAAAGAAGCCTACCATTTGTTAGAAAAGGAAGGATATGAAAAAAGTTTTGTAGAAGAAATAAGAAAGTGAGATGAAGAATAAATTTCTACCTCAACATAGTGCAGAGGAGTCTTCCAATAACTAAAAAGGTGTATTCACTCAGGAGGTGTTGCAATTATAGATCTTGTCAAACCTCTAAAATAAATGAGATGCTAAAACCTTCAACATAATGGTAAATAGTGATATGGACTTGGTTGGTCATGTTTCCAAAGCAATCACACCTTCTACAGAAGTGTCTCAAAGGATTATAGTGCTCTATGATATCACTAACAATAAAAATATGCTAATGCCAAGAACTAAGAAAGGCATTTAATGAAGAATGATTATGGTTGGCATGAAGTGTATTTAATATTAAATTGATCAAAATTGATCTCATTCAATGATATCAAGTGTATGTAAGTGCTAAGGAGGAAGATAAAAATACTCTCTGTGCATTGCAAAGTAAACCTTAACATAAGTTTTCATAGGTAATTTTATGGTTTTTTTATAAAAACCTAGTATCAAATAGTGGTATCATTGCTACACCAAATTTTATTGATATTATTGAAAGGAAAAGGCCCAAATTCAAGAAATTTTCTTTCAAAGCAATGGAGGTAGACAAAGATGATGCATTTTTAGAAGTTCTAGTGGGTGTTGTGTACTATGAAGACATTATAATTTACATTCATGCCCAATTGAAAGAAATTAAACATACCAAGTACATGTGCAGGATCATGATGGGCCAAAAAGTGGTGATATGATGGGTATGTGTAGGGTATGTGGCTAACGACTTTTTTTACCCAAAATTGATGACACGAAAATGGTTTTTAAAGGATATTCTTAGCTTTCCACCAATATAAATTATTCTTTACTTTGAATTTATCAAATTATTATTATTCATTTTCTATTTGAATTATGATTAACGTCCTGATTGATAGGTTGATTGAAAAACATCTATAGCTTTAAAACGATATCACATTTTTTGAATCTGATACATGTGTCACATTCTATGCTTCACATACTATAGGATTAAAAAAAAAACATGAACTTCATGATGTTTTGACCAAGTTAAGGTGGTCAGACATACGAGTTTTTATATTTTTAAAAATTTGTAATAAAAAAATAATAATTAATTATTTACTTAGAAAAGAATTACAAAAAAATATGCATGACATTAAGAGATGAGTCATCTACTTATATCTAAAATATTATAAAAAATTATTATCATTTTATTGTGGTTAGGGTGGTCAGATAGACACCTTACTTCCCTTTAAATGCGGGTAATTTTGTTTCAGGTTGAAATTTCAAATTTTAACCAACATATTTTAAATAAACCTAGTAGTTTAGAAACTAAATTTAATTTTCTATAGATTCTATTCTTCCATATTTTTGAAATAATATAGATAACTTAAATTCAATTTTTTATGTGAAGTTGCCTAACTCTGATATTTTTAAATTTTTTACCACTTAAGGGCTTATTTTTTCCATGATGATACTACACATACCCTACCTCTTCATTTGAAATAGTCTGACATGAGCTACTAAATGAGATTGGAGGATACAAGCCAGAGTATGGGAATATTGCTACAAAAGGGTAAGAAATCTACTAAGACTTTTCAGACTTTTGTAAAAGTGAGGAATGGGTTAGAATCATCTTGAGCCGTATTGATGACAATTTTATTTGGTTATAAAAACTCTACTTGATCACAAAGGATGTTATTAGAAAAGTTAATTTTCTTTGTGCCTTTGAACCAATTCTGGTCATTGAAATATGTAAATAATGAAACTATTATGGAACTCATTGATGCTAAGTTTGATAAGAGAAACCTAATAGTAAAGAATATAATTGATCCAAAGGTACGGTATGCATTAATGGGAATTGCATACAAAATATATTTCACAAATAGGGTAGGATCTGCCACTACCATAAAAATTCACACCACACATCAAATGGTGAAGGAAAATTCCAATGTTGATCTATGTGAGTTGTTGA
>VDFB02047397.1:79856048-80024352 GCA_007258455.2 Sequoia sempervirens | reverse complement strand
GGGTTTGGGGTTTAGGGTTTAAGGGTTTAAGGGTTTAGGGTTAAGGGTTGAGGGATTAAGGGTTGAGGGTTGAGGGATTAGGGTAGAGAGTAAATAGTTGGGTTTAAAAGGGTTTAAGAGTTGAGGGATTAGGGTAGAGTGTTTGGTTTGGTTTAAAAGGGTTTAAGGGTAGAGGGTGTAGGGTTGAGAGAGAGAGAGGGGGGGTTTGAGGGTAGAGGATGTAGGGTTGAGAGAGAGAGAGGGGGGGTTTGAGGGTAGAGGGTAGAGGGTTAAGGGTAGAGGGTAGAGGGTTTAGGGTTTAAGGGTTTAAGGGTTAAGGGTATAGGGTTTATGGTTTAAGGGTAGAGGGTTTAAGAGTTTAGGGTAGAGGGTAGAGGGTTTAGGGGATTAGGGTTTAAGGGTTGAGGGATTAGGGTAGAGAGTTCAGTTGGGTTTAAAAGGGTTTAAGGGTTGAGGGATTAGGGTAGAGAGTTTAGTTGGGTTTAAAGGGTTTAAGGGTTGAGGGTATTGGGTTTAAAGGTAGAGGGTATTGTGCTGAGGGTAGAGGGTTGAAGGGTTTGGTTTTAAGGGTTTAGGGTTGATAGTTTAGGTCTCCCATCCCTCTATCTCCCACTCCCTCTCTCAAGTCTTCCCCTCCAAAATAACTGAATAAATTTCTCCCTCTTAAGTCTCTCTCTATCGGGTCTCACTCCCTCCCATGCTACCTAGACTAATCTGTGTCACTCCAATGCCCTCTCTCACACTCCCTCTCTGTTAGGTCTCACTTACCTTCCACCCTACCTAGATAAATATATTTCACTCCAACCGCCTCTCCCACACACACACACACACACACACTCTCTCTCTCTCTCTCTCTCTCTCTCCCCCTTTGGTCTTTTTGTATCTCTTAGGTCTCATCCCTCCTTACCCCTCTCCCGTTGTGGGGTATTTCCCCCCACTGTAACTGGATAACTCTCTATCCCTCTCAAGCCTCTATCGCTCTCAGGTCTCAGTCGCTACCACACTACCTAGACTAATCTCTCTCACTCCTATCACCTCTCTCTCTATCTCAAGTCTCACTCCCTTTGTCTCTATGGAAGGTGAATATTTCAAAACAACACATTTGGCGCTCGCCAAATTTGGCGTGTACCAAATTTGGCGTGCACCAAATTTGGCGTGCACCAAATTTGGTCGAGCACCAAATGTATTTTAGCTTGAAATGGTAAAATAAGCGTTGACCCTATGATTTAGTCCCACATGCTTCTGTATTTGTCTAGTTCAACGCTTTATCCAATTTAGAAACACCTTTTTTTATGCAGTTGACTTCATGTTGTACCAATCTATGCTTGATCCATCACCTTTTTACCACCAATCTGTATGCTAGACAATGTAGAAGAAGACATTTTGAAGTTTCTACATCATTTTACATTATCTCAGGTAATATATTCATTTTGGTAATATTGAAATGTTTATATTTAGTATATTTTTTTTGTTTTTGACACTATAAACTAATTTCCTCTAATGATTTTATTAATCATAACAATTGCACATAGAATTCAACATTGAATTAGATGGGAGTTGTATAAAAAAGTTTAATTTTTATGAGTTTGAAGAACAAAAAAATGAAAAACATGACATTTACTTAACACAAATTTACTTATGAATTCTATTTGCATTGCTTACAGTAGTCCACTTCTAGCATGGCTAGTGGAATTCACTCTATTTCATTTTAGGTAGATGTTTATATTGAGTTATTTTGTTTTGTTTTCACAAATTTTAGACCATTAATTTGATGATTTTATTAATATTCATTGTTACACATAGAATTGAACATTAAATTCATTATTACTGATGGTTGTGGGAAAATTTTTATTTTCAACTAATTTGGAAAACCTAAGAGCTTTCATCAATGTTAATGTGCAAGTTTCCATTAATTTTTTTGTGCCATAAAAAATTCACCTTCATCATGTCCTTAGATAATTTCAAGTGACTCAAGACACAGTTGGTTTAATGCAAGTTTCCATTCATTCATTCCATTTACCATTCTAAGAAAAAAAAGGGAAAATAAGCACAAGATTCTCTAGTTTCCAAAGGTGGTAGCAATGTATAACCTGGGTTTAACACAAGTCTTTGCTCCTAAGAACTTGTCCACACACCACATACACCCCTCAAACCCTTCTTAACATTGATCAATGCTTACATGAAGCAATTTTGTACTAATCTGATGTCAAACAAGGAAGTAACTTGTCTGCAACCTCAAATTAAACCAATTCAAACCCTCTTTCAGATTTTACAACCTTTCCTTTCTTGTCTTCCACAAACTCACCTATTCTTCCTTGTAGGTTTTCAACAGAGGTTTCTTGACCTCAAAACACCATTAGGTTTCTTTGGAACAACTTTGACAAAACAAAGCACAAACACTATCCTAGACCACAAATTAGATCACTTTTACAAAGGGGCCCTATTGGAAACTCCTCCTCAAGCCCAAAACTCAATGGGGTAGTAACAACCAATCAATAAAACCTCCAATTTCACCATTTATTTACAATGACACACTTTCCAAGACATCTAAACAAGAAACCCTCATTCTAGGCAATTTATATGGGGGTTTATTGAAAAACTATATCCCATACCTTCTCTAGCACAAACACCACTTCAAACACCCTTAATTATGTCCGCATATTCTTATAAGTTTATTGACCAACCTCTATCATCAATATTTCACCAAATCCTAGTTCAAAACCTTCATTTTCAGGCAAAATTTACACAAAAACCAAGGAAATCAATCCAAACCAAGTGTAAAATGATGTTAGGCCTGTAATGCCCACAAGATTCACTCCATGAAAGATCAAGAATTTCCGGTATGTAACTGTACAGACAGGGGGTGTTTCAATTACTTCTCTTCTCAAAATTACATTCCAACCTCTCCCTTCAAGTTCACAAGACTTTTTAAAAATTTTTCTAACCAAATTCAATAGTTACAACTGCTTTTCAAACCCAAATGATCATTGGGTTTCCCTCTTTACAACTTTTACATTTTCCATTGACAACTCTTCAACATTTTTTGCAATTTTTGTAATTTTGGCACAATTGACCCCTAACTCACTCTAACCACCCCAAAACATTAGAAGTGGTCTAATTAGACCTTATTCAACCTAAGAACATGACTTCAAACAAGAAAAATACCATTTTACCCTCCTTGACAACTTTTTTTTTAAATTGACAACTTTTTGACATGATTTGCAACTTTTACATTTGTTGCCCAAAATGTCTCAAATAATCACAAAATGCAATGTAATCCGTGGTATAGATATGTTTGAAAAAATGAATTAAAAGTAATTTTCTTGTGGTATGGAGGTAGATGTATGTATGAAAAATGTTGTAGAATATAGACATGTTTGATAATTTCAAACAACTCACTGCCTTGTTTCATAAAATGCTTTGGTGTATTCAATAAAATGCAATGTAATCAACATTATCAATATGTTTCATAAAATGCATTAATTAATTTTATTCTATGTGTGATTGTGAACATGTAGCATTCAATTTCATGCCGAGGAAATGACCAAAGCCTCTAACACTGGAAGAATGTGTAGTAAAAAATGCAAGGAGAAGAGAACAAAAAATTGCAGCTCATGAAGCAAATGAATTGCAACCCATACAACCAGAAATTCCCGTGCAATCTAAGAGAGATGTACAATTGAAAAAAAAAGGGCACGAATGAAAAATGTTTGTGGAAGGACACAAATGGATCCCCAAGTTGGAGGCACATCATCAACCATAGGTGAAGTTCAATGCACATCTCTAGTTGAAGACACACCAACAACAACACGTGGTCTTCCAAGTACATCAAAAATAACATCTATAGTTGAAGACAAACCATCAACAACATTGCATTTTGAAAGTACATTAGAAAACATGCCTCTATTTGAAGTCACTCCACAAACGACATCTCAAGTTGGAGGTACAACATTGTTTACATGTCAATCTCAAGATATGTCATCAATCACACCTCCGATTGAAGGTACACAATCTATCCATGATGTTGTTGACATTTGTAATGTTGACAAAAATTTACATTTGAGAACTCCTAGAGTTTTGCATAGAAAACCTAGGTTTTTGATTGATTTTGATACTAATGTTTTGAAATGGATGCTTGATAAGATGACAAAACGTACGTGTCAAAGATCTGCATAGAGGATATGGAGTTTATTTTTTGAGAAGCTAGGTGAGGGTGGAAGATGCCAACTATTTGTTGAAATGATGAGGCAACTCAAATTTAGGCCCACCATGAAGGCTCTTGGGCTGAGAGTTTCGAATGACTCAAGTGAAAATTCCATTGTAAGGAACTTGACGAGTGCACATGAGAGTGTGGGTTCTACCTCACGCACGAAGGATAGTTGTGCCACAAGACGTGTGATGACAACAACATTGTCAAGCAATCAAACAAGGAACAAGGTGAACCTTACAAAGACAAGTAAGTCTTTGAAAATAAGTAGATCATCTCTAATGAGAGCCAAAGGAAGGTGTGAAAGATTGGAGGATCCAAATAGCAATGAGTTATGGGCATTCTCAGGTAGAGTGCCACAAAAAAATAAAAGAATTGCTCAAGGCTTGAGATCTTTAATAGTAGATTATTGGAAGGATAACACAAAGACCTCTCCTAATCAAACCATTTTCATGCCCTTTTCCATCAAAATCTATAGGGGCAGCAACAAAAACCCCATAAAACTTATTCCCTTTCACCAAATAAGCACCCTAACATCAAAATGGGTTTCTAAATATGTATTCGATCTGTGGAAACACAAAGAGATTGAAAAAGAGAACACAATCACCCTGTATGGAACTGTACAGTTCAAGGAAACATCATATTTCTGGTAAAAATATAGAAAAATGCAAGGAAAAAATGAATTTTATTGATCTTCTAAGTACATGGTACATTTATGCTAGGAATGGTCCTCTTTCACACCCAAACACGTGGAATCACTCCAAGCTATGTTCAACCAGATTGATCCCTTAAGGGTCCAAAGTGCAAAAGGGCAACAATCTTTGATAGAGTATTACTCGGAAACCATGGTGCTTACGAAATCTCTGTCTGAGCCTATGAGATCACATTGGGCCCCTCTATAATAACCTCTCTCAATTTTTTTTAATCTCGAAGTGGTTTTTCAGTGGTGTCTAGTTTTCACTTGATGGAAAAAGTGTTAAATGTAAGCAGTGCAAAGTTGCAAAGTGGTACAACTTTCATTCTGCAACTCGTGTGACCAAACAGACTGTTCTAATGCATTCAAATAGGTATGTTTATGCTAGGAATGGTCCTCTTTCACACCCAAACATGCAGAGTCGCTCTAAGCCAGGTTTAACCAGATTGATCCCTTAAGAGTCCAAAGTGCAAAATGACTGCAAACTTCAACATGCTGTTACTCGGATACCATGATGCTTAGAAACTTCTCGTCTGATCCTACAGGATCGCATTGGGCCCCTCTACAAAAACCTATCTTGGAGTAGCTTTTCCATGGCGGCAGATTTTCACTTGGGGAAATAGTTGTCAAATACAAGTAGTTGAAAGTTGCAAAGTGGTGCAACTTTTGTTTTACAACTTGTGTGACCAAATAGACTGTTCCAACGCATCTAAATAGGCATTTTTATACTAGGAATGGTCCTCTTTCGCAACCAAACACACAGAATTGTTCTGAGCTACATTCAACCGAATTGTTCCCTTAAGAGTCCAAAGTGTAAAATATCTGTAAACTTCAACATGCTGTTACTCAGATACTTTGATGCTTAGAAACTTCTCATATGATCCTATGGGATCGAATTGGGCCCCTCTACAAAATGTCTCTCAGTTTTTGCTATCTTAGAGTGGTTTTCCCGTGGTGGTGGATTTTCACTTGGGGAAAAAGTTGTTAAATGCAAGTGGTTGAAAGTTGCAAAGTGGTGCAACTTTTGTTTTGCAACTCATGCGACCAAAAAAATTGTTCCAATGTGTCCAAATAGGTATGTTTATGCTAGGCATGGTCCTCTTTCACACCCAAACATGCGGAATCGCTCCGAGCTAATTTCAACTAGATTGATCCCTTAAGAGTCCAAAGTGCAAAATGAATGCAAAATTTAGCATGCTGTTACTCGGATACTGTGACACTTAGAAACTTATCATTTGATCCTACATGATCACGTTGGTCCCCTCTACAAAAACCTCTCTCGGTTTTCGCTATCTCAGAGTGGTTTTGCCATGACGGCAGATTTTCACTTGGGGAAAAAGTTGTCAAATGCAAGTAGTTGAAAGTTGCAAAGTGGTGCAATTTTTTTTTTGCAACTTGTGTGACCAAAAAAATAGTTCCAATGCATTTGAATAGGTATATTTATGCTAGGAATGGTCTTCTTTCACACCCAAATATGCAAAATCGCTCCGAGCTACGTTCAATCAGATTGATCCCTTAAGAGTCCAAAGTGCCAAATGACTGCAAACTTCATCATGGTGTTACTCGGATACAATGATGCTTTGAAACTTCTCGTCTGATCCTATGGGATCGCGTTGGGCCCCTATACAAAAATTTATCTTGGTTTTCATTATCTTGGAGTGGTTTTCCCGTGGTGACGGATTTATACGTGGGGAAAAAGTTGTCAAATGCAAGTAATTGAAAGTTGCAAAGTGATGCAAATTTCGTTCTGCAACTCGTGTGACCAAATAGACTGTTCCAATGTGTCTAAATAGGAATTTTTATGCTAGAAATGGTCCTCTTTCACACCCAAACATGCGAAATCACTTCGAGCTATGTTCAACCAGATTGATCCCTTAAGAGCCCAAAGTGCAAAATGACTGCAAACTTCAACATGCTATTACTTGGATACCATGATGCTTAGAAACTTCTCATCTGATCCTATGGGATGGCATTGGACCCCTCTACAAAAACCTCTCTTGGTTTTTTGCTATCTTAGAGTGGTTTTCCCGTGGTGGTGGATTTTCACTTGGGGAAAAAGTTGTCAAATGCAAGTAGTTGAAAGTTGCAAAATGGTGCAACTTTAGTTCTGGAACTTATGTAACCAAACAGACTATTCCAACATGTCTAAATAGGTATGTTTATGGTAGGCATGGTCGTCTTTCATACCCAAAAATGCGAAATCGTTCCGAGGTACTTTCAACTAGATCGATCCCTTAAGAGTCCAAAGTGCAAAATGGTTGCAAACTTCAGCATGCTATTACTCAGATAACATGACACTTAGAAACTTATCATCTGATCCTATAGGATCACGTTGGGTCACTCTACAAAATCCTCTCTTAGTTTTTTCTATCTTGGAGTGGTTTTCCCATGGTGGCAGATTTTCACTTGGGGAAAACATTGTCAAATGCAAGTAGTTGAAAGTTGCAAAGTGGTGCAACTTTCGTTCTACAACTCGTGTGACCAAATGGACTATTGCAATGTGTTCGAATAGGTATGTTTATGCTAGGAATGGTCCTCTTTCACACCCAAACACGCGGAAATGCTCCGAGCTATGTTTAACCGGATCAATCCCTTAAGAGTCCAAAGGGAAAAATGGCTGCAAACTTCAGTATGCTATTACTTGGATACCGTGATGCTTAGAAAATTCTCGTCTAATCCTCCAAAATCGCGTTGGGCCCCTCAACAAAAAATCTCTTAGTTTTCACTATCATGGAGTGGTTTTTTTGTGGTGGCAAATTTTCACTTGATGGAAAAAGTGTCAAATGCAAGCAGTGCAAAGTTGCAAAGTGGTGCAACTTTCGTTCTGCAACTCGTGTGACCAAACAGACTGTTCCAACATGTCTAAATAGGTATGTTTACACTAGGATTGATTCTCTTTCATACCAAAATATGCAAAATTGCTCCAAGCTACGTTCAACTGGATTGATCCCTTAAGAGTCAAATGTAAGCAGTACAAAGTTGCAAAGTGGTGCAACTTTCATTTTGTGACTTGTGTGACCAAATAGAATGTTCCAATGCATTCAAATAGGTATGTTTACACTAGGAATAGTCCTCTTTCACACCCAAACACTCAAAATCGCTCTGAGCTACATTCATTCGGATTGATCCATGAAGAATCCAAAGTGCAAAATGGCTGCAAACTTCAACATGTTGTTACTTGGATACCATGACACTTATAAACTTCTCATTTGATCCTATGGGATCAATTTGGGCCCCTCTACAAAAAATCCTCTTAGTTTTTGCTATCTTAGAGTGGTTTTCTCATGGTGGGAGATTTTCACTTAATGAAAAAAGTGTCAAATGCAAGCAATGCAAAGTTGCAAAGTGGTGCAACTTTCATTCTACAACTTATGTGACCAAACAGACTATTCTGACATGTCTGGGTGGGTACATTTATGCTAAGAATGGTCCTCTTTTGCACCAAAAAATGTAGAATCAGTCTGAGCTACATTCAACTGGCATAATCCCTTAAGAGTCCAAAGTGCAAAATGACTGCAAACTTCAGCATGCTCATATTCAGACAATGTGAAGCTTAGAAACTTCTCTTTTGAACATATGAGATCATGTTGGGCCCCTCTACAACAACCTCTCTCGGTTTTCACTATTTCAGAGGCCTTTCCCTGTGGCGGGGAATTCTTGCTTGGGGAAAAAGTGGTCAAATACAAGTAGTTGAGTGTGTAAAAATAATTTTTTAACTATTCCACCCATTGTATCCTATTGTAACTCGGTGGAATGGCATAATTAGGGGTAGGGAACATATGTTCATGGTTTTTGGAGCAGGGGAGGTGAGTTGAGTGGTTTGGTGTGATGCCCTAGTTGGCAATTTGATGAGTTTTGGTGAAATTGAGTGGTTTAAGAGTGGAAATGGTTGAAATACTTTGGGGCAGTAGTTTGTGAGGGACTTTTAAGATTTTTCAGGTTCTTTTGAGCATGTTTAATGCTTTGGAAAGGTGTTATGAGTTGTGGGAATATGATTTTCAATAAACCCTCCTTAAACTTGCTAAAAATGAGGGTTTTGTAAAAGTGGGCTTAAAGGAACAGTTCTCAGGTTAAAGATTGTGTATTTGGAGGTTTTGTGGGTTGGTAAATGACTTTCTATGGTTATTTGGGATGGCAAGATAGTTTTGGGTACAGTTGCTTTGAAAACTTGGCCTAATTGGCCAATCGGGTATATCTCCTTGGTGTTGTCCTTTCAAATTAGGACCATTAGAGTTTCAAACACCCATCAAGGTATTGAAAAACATAACACAACCACTCAATAGGTTACTTTGATACAACTCTCTCAAATTAGGCTTTTCACACCAACTAGGCCTCAAATTAGGCCACTTTTACAAAGGGACTCTACCTTAAACTTTCCCTTTCACTCAAAATTAAATTGGGAAGCTCTCTACAGGTTACCAAACCAAATATTCCACAATTTTTTCTCAAAAATCCACCTTCAAATATACCTAAACTCAAAACCCTCTTTTATAGCCAAAAATCAAGGGTTTTAATGGAAATCACATTTCTAGACCTCAATCAAACTTACCACCACCTCAAACTAGTATAAAATATCTACAAATACTCAATTCAACAAGAAAAAATGCTGCCCCAACCTATTTCACTCATTTCCATATCAAAACCTCTCTTTTCCACTTGGAAGACACAATTTTCCACTCTAGGGCTTCATGCCCAACATGTTTTCAGGCCTCCTCTGCACTCTCTCAACATTCCCTCACTTGTTTATTAATGTTTCTGTACCATTCCACAAGTTACAAGAGCCAAAAAAGGTGGAATGGGTTGATTTTACATTTTAAATGCTATAAACCCTTAAAATAGGGTATAAAACCAGTCAAAGAATTTGCTCAAACTTACTCCGAATCCACTGTTGGATGCTCAAATAAAATGCAATAAGTGGCCAAATTACAACTTAAAATGAATTCAAAATAATTTAGAACATTATGTAGTTGTACGGGCTATACAATCACTGCAAACTTAGAAAATACAAAAAAAGTGGAGAAAAACAGAGTATTTTTAATGTTCCAATCTTCTAAATCTTCAAGAATTCAACTTACATCGATGGTTTCCACCTTATTTATGATTTTTACCTCCAAAATAATTGTCCTAATGCCTACAACTACCTTTTGAAATGCTATGACCGTTTTCCTTGCCTAAAAATGCAATTTTGCAATTTTTTAGCAACTTCACATCTTTTTTCAATATTTTTGCACTTTTTGCAAACTTGACCTTATAAACATCCATCTATCAACTAAAATGATGCATTACAATAGAAAATGGTCTCATTGACCTTATTTTAGACAAAATACCTCAAAACCTAAAGCCTACTACTCAAAACCTTGAATTGACAACTTCTATTCAATGGTGCTCTTGCACCAAAAAATGTGGTAGCATAGAAAAAGTAGTGAACTTTTTGAAAAAATGCCTCAAAAAAATGAGGTCTCATGGTGATGGAATGCCATGAAAATCAATATAAATTTGATTGTCATGGCATTCCATCACCTTGAGACCACATTTCTTTGAGGCATCTTTTCAAATAGTTCACTGCCTTGTCTATGGATTGTCATGGCATTCCATCACCACATTTATTTGATGCAATTTTTCAAATAGTTCACTGCCTTGTCTATGTTATTGCTTACTATTAT
Source organism: Sequoia sempervirens (assembly GCA_007258455.2). Classification (NCBI taxonomy): domain Eukaryota; kingdom Viridiplantae; phylum Streptophyta; class Pinopsida; order Cupressales; family Cupressaceae; genus Sequoia; species Sequoia sempervirens. The sequence goes on along the minus strand of VDFB02047397.1, from coordinate 80,013,788 downwards.
TCTTTTGATATATTTTGTCCAACCATCCATAGCTTGTTTGAAAGCACTTGTTTTAGGCTTTTAGCCATAGCAATAAGGCAGTGAACTGTTTGAAAAGATGCTTTGGTCATGAAAAATGTGGTAACATAGACAAGGTAGTGAACCATTTGAAAAAATACCTCAAAGAAATCTGGTCTCATAGAATGCCATGATAAGAAAATGCAATTGGCAACTGCTCCTAGTTATTAGTTATGCAATGTGAAGTAATTGCATAACTACTTAGGTTGAATTTGTAGAAACTATATTGTAATTGAAATTTTGTCATCTATCACCATCTAGTTATTAGATATGCAAGGTGAAGTAATGCTTTGACTTTGAAAGATGTGCAACATGCAATGCAATCAACAATTTGAATATAAACTACAAAAATCTATTTTTTATAATTCATTAGTTAAAATCTTTATTTTATTTGCTCTCTATATCTCTATATGCCATGGAAATACCTTTCAATTTTTAAAAAATAGTTTTTATCTCTTGTTCTACAATTTTTTACTTTTTTTTAAATATAATTTTTTCCCAATTTTTTCAAAAACTCTTATACTTTTGGTTTTTTGATTTTTTCCCCAAAAGATTTTTGCTGCTATGCATTGGAAGCATGAAGCATACATGTGAATAAACACAATATACATGAAGTATACATGTGAATAAGTGAATCATACATGTGAATAAGTGAGGTACAAGTAATTGAAGCATTCCAAAGGATACAAACTACTAGGAATGGAGCTTATTTACATAATACGCTTTAGATGGGGCTTATTGAGAAATTAAAAGTAATTAATTAAGCATTAGACGTAAACAAAATCCATGCATACAACATTCAAGCATACAATTTACATGATACACATGATAACATCATTCAAGAATGGCAGTAGCAAAATAAGATTTTCTTTAATCAAAAAGCCGTAAGGCTATACAATGCTATATATTGATAAAAGTATATACAATATTTCCAAAAAATCCATACAAGCTTAGTAAAAAGGAGCCATATGGACATAAAATGTCACGTATATATTGATAGTACAAAACATATGTTCCAAAATGCCACATAGGAATACAACAAATGACCCTAATACATAGTCATTTCCCTCTAGGGGAAGGAAATAGATCCTGTGCTACCTTCAAAATTTGGCTGGATGGAGTGACTGTTGGTTCTCTTGTCTTTCAAATATGCTTGCTAGTCCTCCTCTCTTCACTCTGGACCTTTAATTGATACAATAAAAAGTAAAGATGTTAATACATAGAAATTGAATTGTGGAATGACATATAACAAAATATAATCACTTCCCGCATACATATAGTCATCATGCACATTTACAACATTACCACATTCATGATCTGGAGTGACAACCACCTATAGCAAACATCAAGATAGAAATTAAACTACATAAAAGTATCATGAAAATTTTCTATAATAGACCATAAAATAGTAAATATAATGTCAAATCGACTAATCTGTTGCATACCTCTCTCAATGGATTAGAACTAGCTATTGCTGCAACAACTCCATGGTCCATCATGCCACCAACATCACTAGGGCTGTCTAATGTCATCAACTACAAATGAAACAACATATCTAAGATCAATATAAAGAAGTTTAGGTAGTCCCTTTATAACTGTCATAAATGAAAGAGTAAATGGTTGGCCTTAATTGAGACTACAATATAGTGCTTATAGATCACATAATGGTGAAAGTACTAAGTCCACTGGGATAGACCAAACTCTTGCAAATGCCAAAGTTTAGTGCTCATTGAGATTTGTATTGCATATGCTGATGAACTAATGTTAATGAGGGCATGCTGTCAACATAGTGATAATTCCACAATGAAGTTCACATGAATGAAGTGAGGATTACTATATTAATAGAAAATTTCAAAGGGATAATGGAACATACGATGAATTACAACGTGTCTAGGGTTTTACTATAGCACATGAAGTTGGTTGTTGAGGTGTGCAATAGTAATGGAGATGACAAAATTGGTCAATATTGAGTGAAAGAAAATTTATTTCTTCTAACGGTGTATAGGATAAAATTTGGATGGAGGTGCTATAGCATAGACATGATAAAGAGACAAGACCAACAAGGGATAATGGAACATATGCTGAAATAATAGAGGGTATAATGGGATGGGAGTCGAATGCGATAATGGAATATGAGATGGACTAGAATAGATTAATGGGATGGGATAACAAAATATAGGGTGGAAAATTAGAGGTTAATGGGATACGATTAGTAGGGAATAATGCAACATAGGGTGAATTAGGAGGTGTCTAGGGTTTCACTATAGTACACGAAGTGTGAACTTGACATGTGTGTATCAACAATAGAGAAGAGTTATCTAGGATGAAACATGGATAAAGATGGTATAACATAGAATGGATAAAGGAACATAGGGGATCATGGAACATCTAGGGTGAAATAATAATTGGTACAATAAGATGGGAGTAGAAGGGCATAATGACACATAGCATGGACTAGAAGATATTAGTGGGAGGGGCTAGGAGGGTATCATGGAAAATATGGTGAACTATTAAATGTTAATGGGATGGGATTATGAAGGAATAAAGGAACAAAAAGTGAATTAGGACAAGATAAATGTGACAAGATCAAGGAATACAAATGCAATGTTTGTGTTTCTCATCAAATTTTTAGATTTGTATACACAAAATTATGAAAACTAGCTAACATTGTTTTACAACAGCACTAATGAATAAAGACTACCTGAGTGAAAGTTGTTTGAGGAAATGAATCACGATGTGTGGAGGTCAAAGGTCCACCAGGAAACTATTTGAAATCCAAAGCATGTTATGAGACAAACATTCAAATGTTCAAATGCAATAATAATATCTTTAATACTAGTTGCATACCTGTGGACTCATCACCGAGAATGAATAAGGGTCTATAGGAATGAAGCATGTCTCATGAACAATTTGACCCTAAAATTTCATCATATCAAAATTCTACTAATTTAGTTATTCTTAAATTTCAAAATATAATTTCATAAACAACATTAAATGAGCTTGCTGAATTTTAGCTGTGTGTCAATGCCGAATGTATCATTCAACAAATCATTTGTGAAAGTCATCGCCTAAGCAATTGATGTAGGCTGTGTAGATGCATCATGAGAACTCTGATAATCATACCTACAAACAACACCACAAGTGCCACAATGGTGGGGTGGAGCTCGGGGCCTACATGTCTCCTCCACATTAGGCTCTACTAGAGGCCTCACACACTATAAAATGGTCTAGGTGAGTGAGTCAGTCGACTCTAGAATGTCCACCTCTACACTATCCTTAACAATGGAAAGAACAATGACATGCTCCACCATGGGTTTGACCAAGGGTCTTAGTGCCAACTATGGATTATGTCATGCAACAGGTCTATCATGTGTGGAGCCCCCACCTCTACCCTGAAAGTCTAAGATGTCAAAATAGTTTGGCATTTTATTGAGGACAAAATCACAATAGAGTTTCCTCAAAAAGTATTGTGGTACCTCATGGTTATTGCATGGAGGTTGGTCAAATACCATCCACCACTGCTCCCAAAATTTAGTTTTAATTAACTCATGGTGGCACCAATGGATGGGGAACCTCCTACATGCATGAGACAAAGGTGCATTGGTTCTCAAGTCTGTAAATAGGGCACACAAGTCGGCTTTGCTAATTTTTTGTTTTTTGACATCTGCATATGAAAAACCACTAGCATAAAATTGTCTTATCTCATGCCTCTTATTTGACCAAAAATTTATTTTCTGGCTCATTTCTCCTACATGAGTTACAATTGACTTCAATGATTCAACAATCCCTCTCCTATAAGGGTGGATTTTGGCAGGCTCGGTTAATCTTCCAATTAATTTTTTAATGTCTCTTTTATTGTTTTCAATTTGATTTAGAATATTTTCTTGTGTTCCTTGAGGATGCCTGTGAATTGATGGTGGGGTTTCAGGTTGTTCTTGTATAGGAGGCTCTTCGTGAGGGGGTGATTGTGAATTCTCAATGTTTCGAGGTGGAGATTCATTCCCTAAGAATTAGAAAAAAGTTTTATTATAAAAACCTATTTCATTCTACATTCTAAATCAAATTCAAAATAAATAGAATAAAAATACACACCTCTTCACAATCTTTGACCTCTCTGATGTGTTGGCGACATCCTCGTGAAAAATCGCAAGCTAAGGATGCAAAGAATGGATGATATTTCGCGAGTGCGAGTTGCAGATCTCAAATCCTCCAAGCCAAGCCATGAGTTGAAGTGAAATGAGGGTTTGAAACATGTTTTTTGGTTTTATTTTACTTTTTACATTTGACACACTCCAAATTTGGCATGTGCCAAATGGCCAATTTCAACCCTTTTTTGTGAATTTCTCCAATTTGGCACCAAAATTGTGTTACAGATTGGTGCACTTACCCTAATATTTATGTCAATAAATAATAAACTTTATAGCTCAAAAGTTAAGTTTTTCTATTCTACTAGCTTAAAAATCATAATGCTTGTAATCTTAACATTATAAGAAAGGTTGAGACACCATTCCTAACAATATCCCACTTTTTAAACACCTTGAAAGAGTAAAGGGAGTACCAAAACTATGAGCTATTTGCTAGGTGTGAGAGGCCCATAGACTCATATTTTCTCATTGACTTCATAATGCATACACAAAATTTTACAAAGTATAAAATTTCTCAAGTGTCACCTTCCCAGCCTCTACTATTTCATGGAAAAAATGGTAGTGGAAAATGCTTCATCCTTGCATGAAATTTTGAGCTCTTGCTAGACATATGCCACTCTAAAATTTCACATAGAACTATTATACTCTTGAAATAAGCCTCAAATTTAAAAAAAAAAAAAATCTAGATAGTTACCTTACAATCATCAATAGCTACTATTTAATCTACTTTTGTATTAGACAAAGTTACCATAGATTGTTGCTCACTCATCCTATTCATAAAAATACTAAACATAGTGAAAACATATTTATTAGTGGATCTCCTAATGTTAATGTCTCTTTCCTAATATAAATCCATTCCTATGAATATCAACTAAGTGTTGGTCCTATATAAAATTAAAATAATAAATAACTAGAGTACTCAAAGGTACCCCACAAATATTTAAGACCCTCTTCAATTCATCCCAATGAACCCTCCAAGCTTAGTGATGAAGCAACTAAGGATTCCCATTGCTTGGGCAATGTCTAGTCTAGTAAAAACCATATAATACTAATCTCCCAATGGTACTAACATAAGGTACCTTGGTCATATCCTCCATCTTACTTGGATAAGTTAAAAATTTCTCTATAGATAGCTTTGTCCCCATTGAAATAGGAACACACAATGGTCTGCAAGTTGTCATGCCAAGTCTCTTCAACATTGAGTTCACATAATTTATATATCCTAAATTAAATTTTTTATTGGATATACCTCTTCTAATATCTATCCCTAAGATGAATCTGATAGCCCCTAAGTCTTCATCTCAAACTATGTTGAAATCTAAGACTTCAATTAAATTTTTTCCCCTTATCTTTATCAAAAAAATATCATCATATAATTTGATAACAAGGAAACAATAACCTTTGATGGTTCCACAAAAGGGAACTTGGGTTGGGTGGGAGGGGGTGGTATCCCAAGGGATCATAAAGGAAAGTTTTTTTTTGCTTATGTTTTCAATTTGGGGACCCAGTCTTCTAACTTTGTTGAGGTGACATTTATTTTTCATGGCATCATACTGACTAAACTAAGAGGTCTATAAATTGATTATTAAAGGAGACTCTAAAAATGCTATCATGATGCTAAATGGGGAATACACTTTAGGATGGTCTCTTTGTGATCTCATTGAGGCCTCTCATAAGGATATGATGACCTTTGATCAATACAAATTAATGCATGGTTTTTGTGAAGAAAATACTTCACATATGTGATGGAAAACTTAAGGCCTTTTGCCCAAACTATTAATGTTTGGTATGTTATGAAATTGCTTCTAGAGCACATGAGAAATTCTATCATTAATGAAGCTTAATATCTTAGTGCATCCCATGTCAAAAATTGAAATGAATTTAGCTCAAGAGTGTAAGGATTACACGTACCCCCCCGCCATTTGCATGGAGAGCTATGATACCTCCCCACTTTTGGTTCATTTAAGAATTTTTTTTGTTCATCTTTCTTCTCTATTGTGTTTTAGAATTTGATGGAATAACAATTTCCTTGTTTCTATTTTTTACTCTCTTGCATCTTTGTCGTTTGCTATGGGTGGTGATGTAGTTCAAGAAGTACCTAATAATTGTGAGTCTCTAAAGACTGACCAACAAGTTTGATCTATCCTTCATAAGGGAAATCTTTCCTCCTAAATTGAGGAGATCAAAGTCCATGACCTTATCCTTTCGACCAAGTTCACTAACTATTAGAAGGAAAACTTAGTTGAAGTTAGGGGCCTCTCCTTTTTAGTCACTATTGAGATGATACCAATGGCCACTAGTATTCTTCTTGAAGGTGCAAACTTCCCCAAGAAGCTTAAGGGGAACTATCAAAATGACATGGATTTTTTTTTGAAAAGGGGTGAGAAGATCAACTATCTATAGAATGGGTTCAACAAAGAGGACCTTCCAAGGGTTTGGAAGAAAATTGCTAAGGTTCTTATGAGGTAGATTATGCTAAAGGAAAGTACAAAATATTTCACTCTCAATTATTTCCTATACTTAATCACTTTTTCCATAAGGGCCAGTGTAGGATCATGATGGGCCAAACAAGGCCTCTAAGTGGCAATGGAAATATAGAAAAATAGACTTAAGAAACTTCACATAAAAAAATGAATAGGTCATTAATATAATTTGTAGCAAATTGAATGTAGTTTGTAGGCTACTAGGGTTTTTTTGGAAAAAAAAGGTAATTTGATTTGGTGAAGATTTAAAATTTCAATGCAATAGTACTTTAAATTTTAGAAAAAAATAAAAAGAAGGTGATTTTCTAAACACCCTAAGTATGAGAAAAAATAAATATATATTTTTGAATCTTTCAATATAAGTAGAGGACACATGCTCGGATGTGACACATTTCTTTTTGTAATTTTTTTGCAAGTAAATAATTAGTTATGAATTTTCTAGTAGGAATTTTTAAAAATATTAAAAACTATTTGTCCGACCACCTTAACTTGGTAAATTTTTTATGAAATTCATTTTTTTAAACTATAGTTTGTGAAGCATAGAGTGTGACACATATTTCAAATTCAAAAAATGTGTAGCTATTTAAAAGTTATAGATGTTTTTCAATCAACCTATCAATCAGGACTTCACATATAGTGCATGTAGAAAATAAAAAATAATTCTATTAAATTCAAATAAAGCATATCTTATATTGGTAGAATGTTGACAATTTACTGAATAAACCCTTTTCATTTTATCAAATTTGGATGAAAAAATTCATTAGCACGAAGGATGAAATCATGAAAAGAGGACGAAACCTCTAAACATGTTGGGACAGTTGAGTTTTTAGGTTTGACACCCCAAGCCAAATCCCAAAGAAATCTCGAGGCAAAAATGGAGAGAAAAAATTATGTGAAAAAAATTAGATATCCGTTTTTATGTCTTCAAATCAGATATCCGTTTTGAAAAAGAAAGTGGATATCCATTTTTAGAAATGGGTACCTGTTTCTATGTATTCAAAACAAACATCCATTTTGTTGAAATGGGTACCCATTTTTATATCTTTAAAACAAATTTTCATTTTGTAAAACAAAATGGATATCCATTTTTTTACAAATATGTACCTATTTTTATGTCTTCAAAATAAACATCCATTTTGAAAAGCCCAAAAATCCCTCTTTAGTAAAATGAGCATAACTTTTGCGTTTCTCATCAAAATTTTAATTTCTTTATAGGCATTGGAAAGGCGATTCAGATCTATATGTAATGGAATAGATAGTATTTCTATATTATGCACAAAAATTAATTATAATCATTTGAACTTCATATTTAATTTTTGAAACATCAAATGTTCACTACTTTTGCATACAAAGTCCCTTCTTCATGATTTGTTTGTAACAGTCATCTCAAAATACTTGAAACATTAGAGAAGTAATTGAAATAATGGAATATTTATATTTTTTGTAGTAAGGATATGAACAAATCTTCATAAATCATCATATCTCTTTGTCCTTGTCTCACCTCTCTATATTTCACTCTCTCCCCTTGAGCTCTAGACCTATCTCTCCACCTGTCTCTCCCTCCCTCCATCATGCCCTCTCTTTTTCCCTCCTTAGACCTCTCCATCTCAATATATTGAGCTCTAGACTTACCTATCTACCTCTCCATCCATCCCTCCTCCCCTCTCTCTTTGTCCCTCTTTAGACCTATCTTGACCACTCTCTCTTTGAGCTCTAGGCATATCTCTCTACCTCTCTCTCCCTCCTTCCTCCCCTCTCTCTTTGTCCCTCTTTAGATATCTCTCTTTCTCTCTAGACCTATCTCTCTTCCTCTTCCTCCCTCTATCCTTACATCTCTACTTAACTCAATCTCAACTCTCTCTCCCTATACCTTTATCTATCTCTCTATATCTCTCCCTCTCGCCTCTCTCTCTCTCTATATCTCTTTATCTCCCAAGATATATACCTATCTCTCTACCTCTCCCTCTATTTACTCTCTTTTTCCGTCTTTAGGCCTCTTTTATGTTAGTAAACCCAATAAATATTATACAACCTAGTCTTCCTCTATGGTTTCTTATTCATATTAGGGTTTCTTAGATCTATAGTTTTATGATATTTACATCTCAATTTTCTATTTTAAACTCTTTACATGCCCAATTATTCATCAATTTTATATTGTTACATCTTTCTCTATTATATTTATTGTGAAATCAATTTTACTTACCCTACCCATCCTTGGCAACCACATTAGGGTTTCATTTTCACATTTGATACATAATTGATATTTCCACTTTTTCAATATGTGTACCTTTTGGATTTATTTTTATTCTCTCCCTCTTCATATATTTATCTATTTCTCCCTCCACACACTCTCTCTCCATCTCTCCCTCTCCCTCTCCCTCTCTATAAACATATCTCTCTCCCTTTCTCTTCCCCTCTATCTTTCCCAAGTCATAGCTATCTTTGGATATATCTCCCTCTTTATATTTCTCTCCTCTCTCCCTCTCTCCCTATCACTCCTGTATTAAAGAGGGAATGTGAGAGAGGTAAAGAGGAGAGGTAATATATATATATATATATATATATAGATATATAAAGGGATAGAGAGGGGGAATGAGGAGGGATGGAGGAGGTTTAGTTAAAGAGAGACAAACAAAAGTAGAGAGAAAGGGAGGTAGGAGATTTAGAGGTAGAGGTAGGGGAGTTCTGGAGGTAGGTAGATAGAGAGGAAGATGGAGATGGGAGAGAGAGAGAGAGAGAGAGAGAGAGAGAGAGAGAGAGAGAGGAGAGAGAGAGAGAGAGAGAGAGAGAGAGAGAGAGAGAGTGGAAGGAGGAGGATAGAGGAGATGTAGGTAGAGAGAGGAGGGTGAGGATATAGAGAAGTACAAAGGGAGGAGAGAGGTTCAGGTAGGAGGATAGAGGAGAGGTAGGTAGAGAGAGGTTGATGAGAGATAGAGATAAGTAGAAGGAAGGGGAGAGATAGAGGTATTGAGAGAGGGAGAGGGAGAGAGAGATAAGGAGAGAGAGAGGGGAGGAGAGAGGAGAGAGAGGTGGGTAATGAGAGAGTAGGGTGGAGGGATAGAGGGATGGGTAGGTAGAGCGAGGGTGAGTGGAGAGAAAAAAGTAGAGAGGGAAGGTGAGAGAGAGGTATGAGGAGGGAGAGAGGGGAGGGAGAGAGGGAGAGAGAGGTGGGTAATGAGAGAGTAGGGTGGGAGGAATAGAGGGATAAGTAGGTAGAGAGAGGGTGAGGAGAGAAAAAAGAGAGAGGGAAGGTGAGAGAGAGGTAAGGAGGAGAGAGAGAGGGTGAAGAGAGATATAAAGAGATATATAAAGGGAGAGAGAGGGGGAATGAGGGAGGGATGGAGTGAGAGGTAGGTAGAGAGAAATAGAGAGGGGAGATAGAGAGAAGTAGAGAGAGGGATGAAGGGAGAGGTAGAGATATAGAGGTAGGGTGGGAGAGATATAGGGAGAGGTAGGTAGACATAGAGGAAGATGTACATGGGAGATAAAGAGTAGAGACAAAGAGAGAGGTAAGTTTGGAGGGATAGCAGGAGAGGTAGGTACAGAGATGGAGGGTGACTACATTACCTCTCTCTCTCTCTCTCTGCCTGTCTGTCTCTACTTTTATTTATCTCCCATCGACATATTCATCTTTGTGTACCTACCTCTCCCTATATCCATCACATCCTACCTATCTATCCCTACTTCTCCCTTCCTCCCTCCCTCTTTCCTTATCTTTATCTCCCTTCTATATTTCTCTCTACCTATACCTCTAACTCCATCCCTCCCTCATTCCCCCTCTCCCCCCTTAGATTTCTCTCTATATATCTATTCACCCTCTCTCTCCTCTCTACCTCTCTCACCTTCCCTCTCTACTTCTCTCTATCTCCACTCACCCTCTCTCTCTATAGAAAGGTAGATAGGAAGATAGAGTGTGTGAGAGAATAGATATATAGATAAAGAGAGGTAAAGGGAGAGATATAAATATAGAGAGATAGGGAGTTAGGAATAGAGAGGAAGAGATAGAGAGATATAGATGGTAAGATAAAGTGATAGAGAGAAATAGAGATAGATAGGGAGTGATAAAGAGGTAGAGATAGAGAGGAGATATGGAGAAGGGGGATATAGAGGAGGGAGGGAGAGATAATTATAGAGGGAGATATAGAGAGATAGAGAGGGATAGGGAGAGAGATAGAGATATAGGGAGATATATGTAGAGAAATATATGGATAGAAAGGGATAGAGAGATAGGTAGAGATAATTAGATATAGATATAGATAAAGAGAGAGATAGAGAGATATAGATAGAAGGGGAAAGAGTGAGAGAGAAAGGAGGTGATAGAGAAAATTAATAGAGAGAGGTATAGAGAGATAGGGAGAGAGAGAGATGGAGAGAGGGGGATAGACAAAGATATAGAGATAGGGAGGGAGAAATAGGGTGTGTGTATGAGTGAGAGAGATATGTAGATAACTTGATGAAGAGGGAGATTATATAAATAAATAGAGGGATGGAGAGGGAGGGAAAAAATAGAGAGAGAAGTAGATACAAAAAGAGGGAGTGATATAGATAGAGGGAGACAAGGTGAGATAGAGATAGAAAGAGGGAGACAAGGTGAGATAGAGATAGAAAGAGGGAGTGATATGTACAAATATATAACTTGGAAAATATAGAGGGGAAGAGAAAGGGAAAGAGCTAGGTACAAAGGAATAGAAAAGAGATATAGATAGAGGTAGAGTAAAGGAAAAAGGGAGAGATAGGTAGAGAGGTAAAATTAAGGAGAGAGGGAGAGATAGATAAATAGATAGAGGGACAGAGGGAGAGAGATATGTTCTCCTAGTTCAACTTGAGAAAATATGCACATAGGATCAAAGACATCAAGGAGGCCTTCTATGATGATTTATGCAATTTTTTTACTCTCAATGTAGAAATCTAAATGTTTCATTATTTATTACTTCTTTAATGTTTCAATTCATTTAGGATGATTATTGCAAAAAAAACACGAAAAAATAAACTTTAAATGCAAGAGTTGTGAGCATTTAAAATTTAAAAAATATTAAAAATTAAGGAACTTAAAATGATTATAATTAATTTTTAGCACACAATCTATCAAAATTATCTTATCCATTGTTAGATCTCCAAATCACATTTCCAACACCTATAAAAATCAAAATTTCAATAGAAACACAAAATTTATGCCCATTTTACTAAAGTGTGCTTTTTTGGCTTTTCAAAACATATATCCATTTTGAAAAGAAAAAAATAATTAATATACTTATAGAAAATGGAAATCCATTTTTCTTTTCAAAATGGATATCCATTTCGAATACATTAAATTGATGAAAAATATTTTGAGAAACAAATATCCATTATTAATGGATATTCGTTTTGGTTTGGTATTACCAAAACCAAAATAAAATTTTACCTGAGCCCAAAAAAAGTCAACTTTATGTTTAACGATTTTGGCAAAGTTAAAATGTGTTTTTTTTCTTATTGCCATAGTTTGGCCTGGCATCATGATCTTGTACATGCCCATTATATGAAAATAAACTTTCCTTTTTGGATACATTCCTCATTGGAGAAATCAATTAAAGTTGTGCTAAACAAAGGTAAGTCCCTACATCTTCATCAGGGCTTAATTATAGGCTCCACTGGTATAATATAGCCCTCTCCACAATTATTTCCTCACTCCCTTGTATTATAAACCTATCCCTTGTCCAAAAGGTTATGTATTTGACTATCTCTACTAAAAATCATGGAACCCCTTCCTTGATTGATAAAGTCACCCCCCTTTAGAGTAAGATTACTTGATCCAACCCTCCTTGATCATGTAAAGGAAAATCCATTATGGCTAGTTCACTTGTCTCTTTTGGAAAGAAAAAAGTTTCTTTTGTGGACCCCCTAGATTTATATTTTTGATGACAATTCTCGGTCTTCTTGGTCCCCATCCCTTGATCTCACCCCTAAGGACTCCCCTACCAATTCTCCTCTACACCATAGTTTTTCTGTTAGCCCCCTCCCTCTCCTTAATTTGAGAAAATTCATTTTCAAAACAAGGAGGATGTTCCCTTAGCCTCTCAAAACCCTTGCAATATGCATCTCTATGCGAGAAAGTTAATGATCTATGTAAAGCCACAAAAAAATAAAAATGACATTCTTAAATGGCAGTTTGCACAATTGCTTACGACCAAGAACAAGACTCAAAATTTGGATTTTGTTGTTTTGGAAAAGGTTAGGGATTGGCCTGATGAGGAGGAAGATGTGGAAAATTTGGAATTAATGAAAGGTGTGGTTGAGACATTTGAAAAATGGACCGACCTAGAAAAGGATGTCAGGGACTTGAAGGAGGCTATCGGGTTGCCAAAGGATCATATGAACTTGAAAAAGGAGTTTACTAGTTTTCAAAGAAACCAAGATAAAATTCTGTTCAATTTATAGGAAATTATTGACTATAAAAAAGAAATGATTGTGAATACAAAAATGATCATTCAGGTATTTCAATAGGAGCTTAAGAACCATTGTGCTAAGTGTGCAAGGGATGAGGCTTCTCTAGCTCCCCCTTCCAACTCTAGCAAAATAGGTAAATCAAAAGAGAATGCTCCACTTGCTACCATGGAGAACACTAGTAAAAATAGTCCCAATGTCATATCTTTCAAGGATAAGCTATAGTTTTTCACCAAGGATTGGTAGGATATAAAATTCCTTCATTTTCTTGGTGACCAATAGTTGTGTTCTTCAAGTTGCTAGTCTTTGGTTGGTCTTGTTTTTGTTGCTGTTGGTTTCTGGATTTTTCTTTTTCTTTTTCTTTTCTTAGTTTTGTTGTTCTCTTACTCCTTGTGAGACCACTTTGTATCACCTCTATGGTTGTGTTGTAAACGAGTTCAGGCCATTCCTACTTAATATTATCAAAGAAAGGAAACACCCACTACCCATATTATAGTAAATTTAATGATCTAATTTGGACCTCAAAAATCCCAATTCTAACATAAAAGAACCAAAATTTTAGTACTACATCTTAGGAGATTGCTTAAGACCATACAAATATTTCTTCAAATTACAAAACATTCTTTTTACCTCTTTCAATGTGATGCTCTAGTTGCATCATGCAAATTTATTTCTCCAAATTACCATGAAGGAAAATTATCTTCAAATCCATCTATACAATCTCAAGATTGAAATATATTGAAATAGATAATAAGGACCAAATTGATGTCAACTTAGCAACTAGAGAGAGAATCTCAGTGTAATCAATTCCCTCAAAGTGGGAACAACCATTCACAACAAATATTACCTTACACTTCTCAATATTTTTATATGAGCCAATATTTCTTTTGAACACCAATTTTCATCCAATATATTCTCATCTAATATATTTTCATCCATCATGTAAAGGAACTAAGTTTCATGTACAAAATTTCTTTAATGCAACCACTTAGTCATCCATGTCCACTTTCTAAGACTATGCATCATCCATACCCAATGCTTCCTTCATCTATGTTAGTAATAAGAGTAAAAATAAAATTTTATCATGAAGATTATACTTCTTTGGTTGCTATCTATGTCATGTGGACCTCATTATGAATTGAGGTGGAGGGTCTACCCATTCTTTAAAAATCTCTAAAATATTTGATCTCTACTCTACTTTAGGTCCTTGGTGAGATTTTGGTTCAACCTTTTGACCTTTGGGGGAAATTGAACCACACATTTATTTTCTTCCTTCTATGGCTATAATACTATGTAAGAATGTTTACAAAGTTCTCTAAAGATAAATTTTTTGTTCTATAATTTGTTTTAGGAATAAGATACTAAATATTGCATCCTTTCACATTGAAACCATATCCAATGAAGATATATTTTCAATCCTTATTTTCTAACTTAGTTTCCTTCTCAAAGGAACATGTACATGTGCCGTAGAAAATGGCCTCTTATCATTTTAATAGCCTTTTAGGTCTTGTTTCATGGTGTTGGAACTATTTTCCTCTGATTTTATGTTGCAACATGGCTTGAACATGCTTATTTAGGTACTAAAACTCAAAGAATGACGTCTTGTGAAGGTGTTGTGAAGTGTTGTAAGAAATTTCTACACTCTTCTAGACTCTATTAATTACAATTCACCTAAAAATCACCTTTTTATTCATCAAAAAGTCCTATTTTGAAGTGTTGTAAAGTCTTGTAACAAGCTTTCACACTTTTCTAGGCACATCTTCACTATTTATCCTTTTCTTATGCTTTATTTGACCCCTTTATGCTCTCATATGCTTAATTAAGCGTATTTTGAGTTTTATCCTGACAAACAGCATTAAATACAACATATTTCCTGACACACATTTTTAGGTCCTAGGTGGGACCTATTCACCATGGGTGGCAAATGAGTCCCCCTTGGTCCCAAATTCAAAAAATTTTAAATTTCCTTTTAGGATTTTATTGAAAAACACTTGATGTCAACCTGTGATGAGGTATGAATGGGTAACTAAGGCACATGTGTGTATAAATAAGTTATTTTCATCTCCTACAACTCCCCTTCATCAATTTCACTTATTCACCTATTCATTCAAGCATTTTACATCTTTTCAAGCATTATTCGAGCACTTTGGAGCATCCGTTGGCATTACTTTAGAATTGCATCATCAAGGGTTTGTTAAGTTAATAGTAATTGCATGTTTTTAGTTTATCATTCCTTTTCATTTCATTATTTTATTAAAGGTTTGATTACCAAAAGTGGGGTTTGACCAAGGCAAACCCCTATTCACTAACCTTAAACCATTTTCCCCCTATTGCATGTTTGTTTGTAGACCTAGGTATGTAGTGACAAGATTTTTGGTGTTGAAAATTGGTTTAGAAGTCAACTAGGTGCTTCAAGTCAACTTAAGTCTATTTCAAGCTTGGAGAAGGTTTTCTGTCTGTTTCCTGTAGAATTAACTTTGGCAACCAGACAAGTAGTAATTTCCAGATCTGGTGTTGTAGAGTTTTCTTTTGATTTTTCAAAAATTTGGGAGAGGACTGATTCACCACATGTGGTAAATGAGTCCCACCTTAGGACTAAAAATTTGAATTTTGTTAGATTTCGGATCCCGACAGACAAAAACTTGCTTTCGACAATTTTTCACTAGGAGGAGGACTAATTCGCCACCCTGGGCAAATGAGTCCCACTGTGAAAATTAGTGATTTCAACCATCAACCACAACATTCTAGATTCATCAGATTTTTCCTAGGTGCACTTTTATTTAACTCATTCCTTTTTGTTCTGCATATTTTCTTCATTTAGTTCATTGTTGCATTACACAATGTGTTTTCAAACATAGCTTTAATTTCACTTTTTCATTCATTTTCATTCATTTAGATCAGTTAATTGTATTTAGTTAACTTCATTTAGGTTAGAAAACATCACACATAACATTATTTGAATGAACCATTAGCATTATTGCTCCTATCTCTCTCCTTTAGGTGAAAAACCATAGAAGAGCAAGAGTTGTCTATAAGAGCAAAAAATCAACAGTTCATTTTGGTCAACCCGATGTTTGAGAACTTTTCACTTCTGATTTCATTTACATATTGCATCCTAATTTATGTTTTCCTTAACATTCAATTAGTACATTGTTTGTTTTTGCATTCTAGGACATTTTATCTTGCATTAGTGAAAACTTCATTTAGATTTCATTTTTGCATTGCATCTCATTGAAAAACTAAAAAACCTACATTGTGCATATTTGATTGCATTCTATAGAACATTAAAATCATCTTAAAAATTATGAAAAACACACAAAACATCATACTGGGACTCATTCACCACCCAGGGGGAATAAGTCCTTGTATAGTTGTTAAACAACATTTTTAGCATTTTTCTGCCATTTGTCTGCATTTCTATTTTCTGTAGTTAGATCTTAGTTACAGTTGGCAACATTTATTTTATTTTCATTTCAAACTCTTAGGATTAATTTTCATTTGCATTCACCCCTCCTTTGTGGTACTTGTATGAGTGTTTGGTGCCTCGTTGATAATACTTTAGTGAGAAGAAGTTCTAGACTCATGGCCTCCCACGATAACACTTTCATTGTGGACCTTGGGATCTCATGAACTCCTACTCCTAGTATGGAAAATGATGCATTAGGCCTTGAAAATACCACTTCTATGCCTTCACCTTTCCATCTAATGAATGTTGACAATAAAAAGAACTCCCTCCTGCAAGAAAAGATCATTAATATTCATGAGGATTTTGCACATTTACAACAAGACTTGTCACTTGAAAACATTTCCACCACTACCATACCCACCATTGAAAATATTCATTGTTTGATTGAAAGTGATGATGGCTTGCAAGTGATGAAGAGAATTGTCAAGATTTACAATAAACATGCCTCTTCTAATACCCAATTAACAACCATTCCTGTAAGCCAATGAGGACCTCAAGTTCCTCCCCCTTCAAACATAGCATCTATACCAACTTACACCAATCCACAAGTCCACATAGCTATGCAATAGGTTAATTATGCGGCTACCTCTTTTCTGATTTCCACTAGCATTCCTACTTGTCTTGTGGCATTGCAAGTCCCTTCCACCACATTCACACCCCATATTATTCCTTTTACTTCCCCTCATATCACCTATACTCCATCACCATTTTCCCTTCCACCTCAACCCACATACCCCGATCCCCTTCTTACACAACTCCTTACCACCTTTTCATCTATGCAACATCAACTTTCCACCATCAGTCAAGGTCAATCTGCTCCACCTACATATCATGTTCGTAGTATCCCTTTATCATTAGAAATCTCATGTAACTCAATTCCATAAGGGATAGAAATGCCTCAGTTTGAGAAATATGGAGGAAAAGGAGACCCTGCCAATCATGTTAATTCCTATACAACCTTGTGTAGTGACTTTGTCCTTGATGATAATCTGTTAGCCAAACCATTTCCAAGGACTTTGAATGACACTACCTTAGAATGGTTTTCCAACTTTCCTAATCATTCCATCCATTCATTCAATGAATTGGTGGATGCTTTCATAAGTCACTTTCAAGTTCACATGACACCTAAAAAGATAATGGCTGACCTTATGCGATGTAGAAAAAACACAAATGAAAAAGTAATAGATTTTATCTCATGATACCAATCAGTGTATGCTCAAATTGATGTCAAGATTCCTGATGCACATCTGCAAAAGATGTTTATCGAAAACTTGCACATACACCTTTAGGATAAATTAACAATGATGAAATTCCCTTTGTTTATACATTTATGCACAACCTTGTGTGAATACCATAATTCAGTTTCAAGTCATGATTCAAAATCCACTTCTAACCGAGCTAAAAAACTTGAACACAACAATCAAAATCAACATAACACACAAAAATTTCAAAAACCAAATAGAGGCTTTTTACAGTTTAATCCACCTCCTCAACTTCAACTGCAACCAACCCAACCCATTTTGAATCAAGTGGTAGTTGTTAAAGCATCGATGCCTTATACCTATGGGGACACAAAGAGACAATTTACTCCCCTAACTAATACCCTTCATAACACAATGAACCAATTAATTCAACAATGTCTGCTCACTTTGCCACCTGTCTGACTGCTTGATCAAAAGCAACCATTACCACCCACCTTCAAACCTAATGCTTATTGCCATTTTCATCGCCAAAATGGACATGACATTAAACATTGCAAGCCTCTAAAAAATTTAGTTCAAGACCTCATTGATTCAGGTCATCTGTCCATTATGGGTGTTAATGATCAAGGCAATAAGTCCATTGCACCTCCTAACCAAAATTTGTAAATTTTCACTAATCCCATTCCTAAACATACTACCTCATTTTTCAAGGCTAGCGAACCTTCAACCACTGATGTAATGACTATTGATACAAACAATGAACAACATGATACGTCTCCCCCTGTTACTATAGAAAGTCTTATGGATGAGCTAGTAGCTACGATAGATGTTATCCATCGTAAGGGCCAAACCACTAAGTCTCTTGATATCACTTTTTCTGCTAAAGACATACTACAAAAGCTTCCTGATGGTCCTCTCTACATAGCTGGAAGAATCTATAATAAGCCCACTACTAGGATATTAATAGATCTCGCTTGTGGTGAGAATGTGATCATAGAGGAGTTTCTAGTATTACATGAGCTATATCAAGATGAATATAATAAACAGTCAACTGCATGGATTAAGACACATACTAGTTTTGCATTCCCTACGATCAGATCGATCGTGCTACCCTTACATATAGGACCTATAGACATATAAAATATACCGATTGACATTGTGCACTTGATCCTGACTACTAACATCGTTTCTTCCTGAATCATCCCTCAGTCTAATCATTTAATAAAATCTTCTTATCTGATTAAATTCATCAATTTCTCTCTCTTAAATAAATAAATCATTTTATCTAATTGAGTCAACCTCTTTTGTTAATTAAATCAATCCATCTGATCTAATTATCCCTATTTAATTAAATAATCAATTTTATTTGATTAAATCTTTAAAGTATATCCATTAAATTAAATAAATTAAAGCCTTATTTGATTTAAGCTAACACCATCTCTTTTAATCAAATAAATCAAAATCTTTATTTAATTAATTTCTTATCATATTCCTCTCTTATTTGATTTAAATAAATCCATAAATTTGAGTCAAAAAGGTCACATTATCTAATCTCTCATTAAATTAATTAACTCTTGATTAATTTAATCTCTTATCATGTCCCATCCTATAGATTTTGCAAGTTGCACATAAAAATAGATTTAATTCATTTATTAAATCTCTATTTTCCTCACAAAGCATCTTTTGGAATATTCCCTCAAATTTGAATTCAAAAATTCCAAGTCAACATGTACATCCAACAAGGAAATAACTTCATCTTACATGTCCTTTTCCTTGAGCCAAGTGGCATTTATTGCATTTTCCCTTCCCTCTTACAAGTCATTTCAACAAATTTGAAATTCAAAATATGCATTTATTGGCACATTTCTCAAATCTTGCACATCCTCCATCCATTCATAGATTGACAAGTGGCATCATGCCATTGGATGAATGTTAGTCCCACATTGCTCAAATTTGGACATTCATCCATCTTGGCATTCTATAAATAAAGTGCTCATATCCTCATTTCATCATCCACAAATTATGCAAAGTTATTATGCTAAAATATTTAGCCATTTTCATCCATCACTATTGAGTTCTTAGCTAGGTTTTTGCAGATTTTGGCTTGGAGCTCTCTGATGAGCTTAAAATGCGCTCATAATTTGGATGTTATGATAAACTTTTAATGTCTTTACTTTTGTTATTTCATGACTGTTTAAACTTTGTTGAAACCTTTTATGGGGATATCCTGTAGCATAATACTTTCATATTCCTGTAGCTCATTGTGTTGACTTGACTGCATTTATTGCCCCATTGACTCTTTAAAATGACTGGTATATCGTATACAATTTTTGAATGATGAAGTAGATTTAAAATGTGTGATTAATGAATAGATATCGTGTATGTGCCATACGCCTTTTCTTTCACATCTGTTACCTTTTGTTTCGCAGGTTGTTGAAGAATGATCGAGTCAAGCGCAGCCGATCTCGGCCTTGCAGTAAAGTCCATTTCTTGCACAACTTCAAGGAAGCTCCAATGAAGAATCTGTGACTGAAACCATGGGAAAGAATTTTAATGACAGTTAATCTGGAAAGAGTGGAGCGCTAGATTCTCTCTGGATCAGGTTGAACGCATAAATTCATTATGGAGTTTGTTCCTTGATTCGGGGATATACTTTACTTCCACGTCTTTCTTTGATAGGGTTAGTTAGTTAGTTAGTTGCTCTCCTATTTTTAAATAAATTTCTCCTCCTGTGCGAGAGAGACAAGGAGATGATGGTTAGAAAAAGTTAGAGATATAGTGATAGTAGATATCATGTAAGAGTCAGTAAGATAATGAAAAACATAATCTGTATGATCAAAGACAGAGTTTGTTGTTAGTTTCCACGTCAACAAAGCAATGTATACCATTCTGTTTTCATGAATAAAGTTCAATGAAGTTCTAAGTTTAGTATCTATGTAATTGATAGATGCTTGCTAAGGGGGACCACTTAGTAAGTATCTGTAGCTAGTTAGTTAGTTGTTCTTTTCTGTTGATCTTCAGTTAGCTTTCATCTTTTGAAGTTTTTATACAAACTCAGTCTTGTACTGCTCCTGCATCATAGAGAATCCATCCCTGTGCCTGTTCCTGCAGCATAAGGCTAGTTTATGGTTTGTGCTTCAGTTGTAGCTGTTATGGTTTCTATTTTAATCAAAGCATAGTTGAGTTAAAGAACTTTGCATTACCTTCCTGTAGCGTGGATAGAATTCCTTTCCAGTATTTAGTTCTGCTAAGATTTGACCAAAACTAGTTCTTAGTGCATATATTTTGCCGCGCCATTTAAAGTATACGTCCCCTGGTTTTACAAGTAAATAAACGTCCATAGAAAGATATAAGTCACTTGTTGGAATGTCTAATTCCTAGGAAAGGTTTTACTATGATTTTGATATCCTTTTGTGGGCACGACCATTTTTGGCGCCGTTGCCGGGGATGGCGTCTAGCTAGGAATTTGTCAGAGGTCATCTTTCGCATTAGTTTAGTTTGTTAGTAAAAAATTTTCAAAATATTTCAAGCCACCACTCACCGTATTGCATGCATAGAAGAAGAAGAGATGCACTGGGAAGGTTCCTCCCTGAAAATCTGTTTATTGAACTACCATTTGACCCAGCTGATAACGAACCTTAGGAAAATCCATTCGCTCTATTATTCCAACAACCAAACATGGAAAATAATCCACCTAATAATCCACCTCTTGCATTTGTGTTTCCCATTGTTCCCCAACGAGATACTGACAATTTTAAAAACATTCCCTCTTCCTTGCTTCCAAAGTTTTATGGCTTGGTTACAGAGGATCCAGAAACTTTTCTATTTGAATTTGATGTCCTCTGTCGCAGTTATGACTACAACACAGATGCTCATAAACTGAAGTTATTTCCTTCCACCTTGAAGGAAGGAGCTCTTAGGTGGTTCATGAGTCTGGGAAGAGGCGTTGTAGATAGTTGGGCAGCCATGCAGATGAAATTCCTTGAAAAGTATAAGGAATATTGTAAGAGTGCCAGCAAGGGTGATGACATATTCCGAATTCAGCAGAAGGAGGATGAAAGTCTGGAGGATTATATTTTCAGGTTTTTGTTTTCACTAAAAAGGAACTCAAACCATACTCTCAACGAGGACTCTCAAAAACTACTATTTCTAAGGGGAATCAGTGATGCTTATATTGATGCCCTGGACCTAATGGGAGGAGGTGATATAACCCAACTTCCTTGGGATGATATAAAGAAAATATGTCTTAACTACTCTCAAGCAATAGTTAAGAAAGGTTGATGTCATCATGCTACAGTGGGGAAGTCTTCTTCTGATGGAGTTTCCTGGATGGAGATAACAAATTTGCTATCTGATTTCAAGAAAGACATCATTAATAATATGGCTACACAACTGGACACTATGCAAGCTAGGAAGAAACATGCAGAAGCTGAGGTAGTTTTGGCCGAGTTCTGTCTATACTGCAGATAGAAGAAGCGTGATTGCAGATGCAAGATGGTGGCTAATTTGAAAGCTAAACAACTACCTACTGACTTCAAACCGGTAGAAGGTGATGATGATCAAGTGTTATTTGTTACACAAAGGAGACCATGGGCCCAAAGACAAGGTATGCCTCAAGATCCTTTAACTTTTGGTAATTCTTATTCTGGCTATAATAACCAATGGCAACATACATATGGACCACCACCACCCTGGAATCCACCTCAACCAAGTTGGCCTAATTATTAGACCCCACAATGGCAATCTCCTCAAGGAGGTTGGCAGTAGCCACAAGGGCAATGGACCCCACCTTTAGGAAATTAGCAACAAAATCCTCAATGGAGAGGTCCTCAGCAATGGAAAAACCAGTCTCCTGGATTCCTGCAACTTCCACAGCCACAACCATAGGCCCCCATGCTACCTCCTGCAGCAACTGCCACAAATCCTGGCCCTCTGAAGCAAACACCTATGCCTGCCCAGCCGTTGCCCAATCCCTATAATAAGCAACAACATCAGCCACAACAAACTGTGTATTTTGCTGAAGCTAACCAATATCAAGCTTATGCCTTAAACGTTAATGACATCCATCTGAGGTCTGGAACTACTTTACCTGCTCCCAAACCACCTCTAATTACTGAAATACTAGATTCTCCCCTTGAAGAATCTACTGAACCTGCTGTTCCTACTGAGCATATGCCTATACCCATACAGTTTCTACGGAACCTGTTTTGCAGAGACAAGAAAAACCACCTTTTTCTCAGAGGTTGCAGAGCACTAAATTTAAATCCATGGAAGAACCCACTTTTGACATTCTGGATCAGCTCAAGAATGTATAGATTCAAATCCCTTTATTTCAGGCTATTAAAGATGTTCCCATTTTTGGAAAAGCTATTAAAGAAGCCTCTTTGAAGAAGCCTGGACGGAAGAAAAAGGATCCCCAAACAATTCATGTCTTAGGAAAATTGGCTGATATAATGTTGGAAAATGTAGTCATTCCAAAGTATATTGATTCCAGAAGTCCTGTGGTGCAGATACATATAAATGGCCAAGTTGTAAAAAATATTTTGATTGACTTAGGTGCTGCCATTAATGTCATGACAAAGCATACTATGGATTCCTTGAATATTTCAAACATTAGGTCTACACCCACAGTTTTGCAGCTTGCAGACAGCTCCACAGTTAAACCTGATGGGATGGTGGAAGATGTAATTGTCACTCTTGAATCTTGGGAGTATCCTGCTAATTTCACAATATTATCAGTTAAGGAAACCTTAGGAGGATATCCAGTTATCCTTGGTAGACCATGGTTAGCAACTGCTGATGCTTTTATAGGATGCCGTTCTGGAGATATGACCATTTCTGATGGGCAGTCCATAAAGAAATTGGCCTTGTATCCGCCTGCTAGATCTCAACCAGATTTGTCCCAACCTGTTTGGCCAGATGCAGGGGAAGAAACTGAAGAAGCCAATTCTTTGGCTCAATTAATGATGCTTTAAAATGATCCATTCTCACAACTTTAGAGTGAGGATGCCCTGTTGTTTCAAATTCTATAGTACAACTTTGATACAGGTAGTTCATCTGATCCAAATGGTACTCATTTACAATGTTTCCTGCAGCAACCAAATTCTGAGAATTCATCATCTAAACTTCTAGTAATTTTCATAACTTACTTCCACAAGAGGTGCAAACATTACTTGTAGATTCTATGAGTAATCTCACTAAGCAGATAGAATTGTCTCTAGATCATTTTTTGAATGTCAATAACAAGTTGTCACAGTCTCAAGAGGCTAATTTATTAAAAATGCTACAAGAACAGCATAAAAATTTTGCATGGGAATATGGGGACATGCAAGGAATAGATCCTCGAGTTTGTACTCATAGGATATATATCAAAGAAGATTGTTTACCAGTTAGACAACCTCAAAGACAAGTAAATCCAGCACTTAGAGAAATAGTAAAAAATGAACTTCAAAAGTTGCTTGATGCTGGTTTTATTTATCCAATCTCTGATAGTCAATGGGTTTCTCCATTAGTCATTGTCCCCAAGAAAGGAGGAAAATGGAGAGTGTGTGTATATTATAGGGAGTTGAACAATGCCACTAAAAAAGACCACTTTCCACTACCTTTTGTAGACCAAGTACTAGACTCACTTTCTGGCAAAAAATATTTTTCCTTTTTGGACGGTTACATCAGGTACAATCAGATAAAAATAGCCCCTAAAGATCAAGATAAGACCACTTTTACCTGTCCATGGGGAACATTTGCTTATTCAGTCTTGCCTTTTGGTCTATGCAATGCACCAACAACATTTCAGAGAGCAGTAATTAGTATATTTGCTAATATATCTCATGAATGTATGAAGATTTATATGGATGATTTCACTACCTATGGAGTCACATTTGAAGAAGCACTGATGAATTTAGAAAAGGTATTGAAAAGGTGTAGAGAGCAAAATTTGTCTGTAAATAGTGAGAAGTGTTTTCTAATGATGGAAGAAGGTATTGTTCTAGGTCATCATATTTCAAAGAATGGAATTCAGGTTGACTCTGCTAAAATTGAAGTTATTCTGAATTTACAAACTCCTGCAAAAAAAAAAGATGTCAGAAGTTTCCTTGGCCATGCAGGGTATTATAGAAGGTTTATAAAAGACTTCAGTAAAATTTTCAGCCCACTTTATGCCTTGTTAACAAATGATTCCCAATTTGAGTGGACAGCGGCCTGTGAAAAATTCTTCCTACAACTAAAGGACTTGCTTATTAAAGCCCCTGTTCTTCAAGGTCCAAAATAGAATTTTCCTTTTCACATACATGCTGATGCATCTGATTTTGGTATAGGAGTAGTTTTAAGTCAAAAAGAAAATTCAATTGAGCATGCTATCTACTTTATCAGCAAAAAGCTTCAAGGTCCTGAGCTCAACTATACTGTTACAGAAAAGGAATTGCTTGTAGTAGTGTATGATTTGAATAAATTTAGGCATTATGTCATAGGTTATCAGATATTCATCCATACTAACCATGCAACAATCAAATATCTGATGAACAAACCTGCCATTTCTGGTAGATTGGCACGATGGCTCCTGTTGTTACAAGAATTTGACATTACAATCATTGATAAACCAGGAAGAGCTAATGTTGTAGCTGACTTTTTATCAAGACTCCAATCAGCTACACCTGATGAATATGAGGTCATTGATGATAGGTTCCCAGATGAACACTTGTTCTCTATTGTTGCACATACTCCATGGTATGCAGACATTGCCAATTGTCTAGCAGCAAACAGAATACCAGCTTACTTTTCCCCAAAAGAAAAGAAGTTGTTGATAGAGAAAAGTTTTAACTTTTCCTGGATTGCGAATTGTTTGTTTTATACTAGACTTGATCAAGTAATGCGAAGATGTGTAAGAGAAGATGAGACTTATGATATCTTACATGCTTGCCATGATGAATCATGTGGGGGACATTTTGCAGCAAAAAGAACAACAATGAAGGTTCTTACAACAGGGTACTATTGGACAACACTACACAAGGATGCTGTGGCCTATACAAGGAAGTGTGACAGATGCGAGCGTATGGAAAGACCAACTAAGTCAGATGAAATGCCACTATATCTGCAGGTCATAGTCACCTCTTTTGATAAATGGGGAATAGATTTTGTGGGACCAATTGATCCACCATCAAATGGTAAGTCATACATTCTATTTTGCACGGACTATGTCACAAAATGGGTCAAGGTAAAAGCTATGACTCATGCTCGGGATAACAAAGTTGCTGAATTTCTATATGAACAAATTTTCACTAGATTTGGAGTCCCCAGAGAGCTTGTAAATGATCAGGGAGCTCAATTCACATCGAATCTGATAACTACATTAATGAATGACTATAAAATTAAACATAGAAAGTCTAGCCCCTATCATCCTCAAGCCAATGGTCAGGCGGAGGTAACAAATAGAGAAATTGAGGCAATCCTCACAAAGATAGTGCAGAACTACATGGAAAACAACTGAGTTTACACCTTTTGAATTACTTTATGGGAAAACAGCCATGCTACCCATTGAATTTGAGCATAAAACCTTGCGGACAACTCTTGAACTCAATATGGAAATATCTGCAGCACAGAAGGACCATCTCCTGCAGCTAAATGCTTTGGATGAAATGAGAAAAGCTGCCCTGCAGCACATAGAGGTAATCCAACAACAAAGGAAAAATGGCATGATCAACATATCAAAACCAAGAAATTTTCTACTGGTGATTGGGCTCTGTTATATGATTCTAGATATCAAGAAAACTAGGGTAAGCTTATAACACGTTGGCTTGGCCCCTATGAAGTTGCAAATGTGTTCGACAACGAAGCTGTACAGCTGGTGACAATTGATTTAGTCCGCTTTAAATTGCTAGTTAATGGTCACTGCCTCTGGTTGTACAATAAACTTGTCTCAAAGGAAGAATTTATGCAACAGTTTTTTCAAGTTCTTCCCACTACTCTTCCTGCAGCTGAAGGCTTTAGCCATTCTCCTGCAGCTTCACTGTAATTTTGAAAAAGCATGCCCATAATAAAAGTTAAAAAAAAAAAAGAAAACCCATTTTTCTCCATTTTCATTTATCGCACCCATCTCACTTCTTTATCTTCCATCCATCCATCCCATCCATCCATTCCATCCATTCAAATCATCCACCCACGTCACCTATCCACTTCATCTGTCCACATCAACATTAATTAAGATATCTTTCCCACTTGTCAATTCATGCAAATGCCGTCATCTTTCTTCACACGTACGTGCAATTATCAAAGGTACGCCATACCTTTTCTTATTGCATATTTGATTTATTTTATTCTATTCATTTACTGCTATGCATGTATCGGTCATTATTACTTGAATCTCTACCTGTTCTGTAGTACATATGAGGACACATGTCATACTTTAAGTAGGGGGTAGGGTAATCTATCTTTCAAACCTGTCTTTTCACCGCTTCCATAACTGCACAAATGACCTTTCTTTAATAATTTTCTGGTACTTTCCAAATATGATCGTATGCCCTTCTTGTAAACTACGATTAAGACTGCTTGTTCAAAAAGTTTATTTTTGGAAAAAAGAAAGAAATGTGATGGCACGACAGAAAAACCAGAGCAGAAAGAGAAACAAAAAATTTGAATCTTCAGCAAGGAATTGAGTTCAGCTAAAAAAAACTACAAATATGGGTGGTCAGTTGGTGTGACATGAGCCTGTAGCTCATGAATTCTTATTATAAAATCCGCAAACAGTCCATGCATTCAGCCTCTGTGGATGGTTAAATTATTTCTTGAGCTTAAATGATTTTAATGAGGAGGCTGCTGGAGAATTTTTGAGAACCCTTTCTGAAGGGAAAGCCACCGTATGGGGTCTAACGGTTGTTGCAACTGAAGACAGAATTGCTGAAGTAACCAGGCTTCCAACCATTGGAGAAAAAATTTCTTCAGACGCTGCAGCTGCAAGGGCTGAGTTTTCAATGCCTACTGATGGACCTCTGGAAGTCTCCAAGCAGGGATGCAAGCGCGTATCGTTGCCTCCTTATTCAGAGTATGCTACTTATATAATCAGGTATTTAACCTGTGAAGGCCATTTCTCCTATCTGTATTCTCATCATTTTAAGTTATTAAACCATATGAGGCATGGGTTAGTTGTGAATGTTCTGAATTTCTTGTTAAAATTTCTAGAACAAAGTGCCCATGGAACCCAATAGGGGAAAGATAATTCTGTAACTCACCATGGCCTTATCAAATTACTGATTGAGCTCTCTTTAAGAGATGTTTCACCTCTTTTCTGGCAACAATTCATTGCCCAAAAGAGTTTGCAAATTCCACAACCCCCTAGGGTACTTACCCCACAGCCTCAAAGAAAGAAGGAAGAAATTGCATCTACTAGTAGAACAGGGCAAGGGTCATCTACTCCTATAGCACCTAGTCCTGCAGCTTTCACACCGGAATCCTCTACTAGGGTACAAACTAGGTCTGCCACTAGGAGAGAGAAGGGTAAAACAAAAGTAGAAGGGTCCCCTGAGTCTGACCCTCGTTCTCAGAAAAGGCAATGCCCTTCTCTTGCAACACTTTCTCCTACAGTTGTTTCTCCTACAACAACACCTGTTGCTATTACTAGTTCACCGTCATCCTCTGGTAGGGCAGAGCCCTCTAAGCAAACAAGAAAGAGGAAAGCTACTGGGACACCTCCTACAGCCACATCAGTGCCAAGAAGGGTTTCCACAAGGAAATAATTTAAGACCTCCCCTGCTTCACTGCAACCAGAGGTGATTGTAATTTCAGAGGGGTCTATTGAGTCCGAATTTAATGTTTCTCAAAATGTGTCCGAGGATGTTGCTCATAGTTCATTCGTTCCTGAAGAGGAACAAATTGAAGCAAAAGAAACAGGGCATAATGAGCAAGGGTTACCAAATCTTGATGATTTGGCTGCTACTGCTATGCAATTTTTGGAGGAAGCGCAGACTTCTCCGCGGTAGCAACAAGAAGAATTTATCTTGCAGTAAGAGCAAGAATAGATTGAACAATTGAATGTGCCTAGTGAAGTTGTATTTCACCCTGCAATTTGTAAAGCCATTGTTGTGTATAAGAGGACATTTTTAATTGAGTTTCTGGAATATGTTAAAGCTAATTGGGAAGCAGTTACATTGCAAACCTTGACTTTCTGACACATAGCCCAGACTGACATGCAACAAAGCCTATGGGAAATAGAAAAGAGGAAATTGAAAAAGAAAATTGAAAGTCAGAAGCAGGAAATTGCTGAGTTGAAAGCGAAAATGGATGAAATGTTAAAGGTAACTGGTCAGATTATGGAATGCAGACCGCCACCCAGAGTTTATGCTCTGTGCCTTAAAGAACAGTTTTTATGGTTTTAATTGACGAGAATTTCCAGAAACCAAGATCCTATAATTCATACTGCCAAAGAATTTTATGAAGCATATCAGACAACCCCTAATTGGTTAAGGAATTCTCTGTGTGAATTCTATTTGCATGGATTTTTAATACCATTTGAAACAGAATGGAATCCTCTGCTATATATTGGTGATATTCATTTGAGAGCATTTATGTCATGGGTGGAAAATGAGGTGAATTATGGCAGGCAGTGGGAAATATATGAGAAAGCTGAGAAAACAGAGCCTGTCCCATTACGCTCTCAAAGTTCAAACCCCCATGCAATGTTGAAATATTGGTTTGCTCTGACATATGGTATTAATAATGTTCCAGCCAGAGAGAAAATATTTGATATTAGAAAGCAAGTATATGATGAATTCCAGGCACAACAATATTTGTTTTGGAGACTAGCATATACCAGAAGTGCGAAAAGATGGGAGAGATTAACCGTTGGGTTAAGAAAGTCAGAACCACATAGTCCCCTAAATTTTACAGCAGCTCTAAAACAAACCAGCAGATATATTCAATTGGAACTTCAAACAAGATTTGAACTGTGGCTGCCACTGACATTCAGACCCCTTGTGCTAATGTGGCCCCTCTATCCTCACCAGGCTACAAATCTTAACAATGAATTAGAAGACCAAAGGTATGAAAGGTGCAGGGATTTCAGAGGATTTTATTATAAGTTTGGAAATCCATTCCAGAGTCATGCAACAACCACAAACTTCAGAGAAACCACCAGGAAAGTTAATGCTGGAGGACCAGCATTGGGCCAAGCAGGGGGCAATGATGAGCTTAAAATGTGCTCATAATTTGGATGTTATGATAAACTTTTAATGTCTTTACTTTTGTTATTTCATGACTGTTTAAACTTTGTTGAAACCTTTTATGGGGATATCCTGTAGCATAATACTTTCATATTCCTGCAGCTCATTGTGTTGACTTGACTGCATTTATTGCCCCGTTGACTCTTTAAAATGACTGGTATATTGTATATAATTTTTGAATGATGAAGTAGATTTAAAATGTGTGATTAATGAATAGATATCGTGTATGTGCCATATGCCTTTTCTTTCGCATCTGTTACCTTTTGTTTCGCAGGTTGTTGAAGAATGATCGAGTCAAGCACAGCCGATCTCGGCCTTGCAGTAAAGTCCATTTCCTACACGACTTCGAGGAAGCTCCGGTGAAGACTCTGTGACCGAAACCATGGGAAAGAATTTTAATGACAGTCAATCTAGAAAGAGTGGAGCGCTAGATTCTCTCTGGATTGGGTTGAACGCATAAATTCATTATGGAGTTTGTTCCTTGATTCGGGGATATACTTTACTTCCACATCTTTCTTTGATAGGGTTAGTTAGTTAGTTGCTCTCCAATTTTTAAATAAATTTCTCCTCCTGCGCGAGAGAGACAAGGAGATGATAGTTAGAAAAATTTAGAGATATAGTGATAGCAGATATCATGTAAGAGTCAGTAAGATAATGAAAAACAGAATCTGTATGATCAAAGATAGAGTTTGTTGTTAGTTTCCATGTCAACAAAGCAATGTATAGCATTCTATTTTCATGAATAAAGTTCAATGAAGTTCTGAGTTTAGTATCTGTGTAATCGATAGATGCTTGCTAAGGGGGCCCACTTAGTAAGTATCTGTAGCTAGTTAGTTAGTTGTTCTTTTCTGTTGATCTTCAGTTAGCTTTCATCTTTTGAAGTTTTTATACAAACTCAGTCTTGTACTACTCCTGCATCATAGAGAATCCATCCCTGTGCCTGTTCTTGCAGCATAAGGCCAGTTTATGGTTTGTGCTTCAGTCGTAGCTGTTATGGTTTCTATTTTAATCAAAGCATAGTTGAGTTAAAGAACTTTGCATTACCTTCCTGTAGCGTGGATAGAATTCCTTTCCAGTATTTAGTTCTGCTAAGATTTGACCAAAACTAGTTCTTAGTGCATATATTTTTCCGTGCCATTTAAAGTATATGTCCCCTGGTTTGACAAGTAAATGAACGTCCATAGAAAGATATAAGTCACCTATTGGAATGTCCAATTCCCAGGAAAGGTTTTACTGTGATTTTCATATCCTTTTGTGGGCACGACCACTCTCATCCTTCACCATCAAAGTGGATCAATCATCTTCAACATATCAAGCTTACATCTTAAGAATTGGGAAAGGGCCAATTTCACATCAAATTGGCACCAATTCCCCCATGGGATCATGTGTTTGCTATTCTAATTAGGATTGAATCTATATTTCTTTTTTTATTATGTTCTTTGTTGTTTTCTTCCTAATTTGAGTTTTGTAAATGGATTTCATGGGGAATCCTTGTTTTAGCTTGTAATCTCTTGTTTAACTTGTTTATTCTTGTTGTTTTGCAGGTACTAGGATCAGGGTTCACACATTTGGCACTAGGAGGGCAAGATATCATTCCTTATCACTTTTTTTTATAAATTTCTGCATTTTTGTTCATACATAGGAAAATTCCAATGTTGGGAGCTCATCGTCACTATTTTGGCATCGCTATCTCTTTAGCGTCGCTATATAGCATCGTGAGAAAATCAAAGTGTGACACTGGAATCATCCCACCAACAAAATTTGAATTATAAACTCCGCCACTTGACTGGTTGACTCGTAGGAACTTTCAAAAAAATCAAACTGTGATGCTAGACAAAAACTATGACACAGTTGAGCTCTTTGTCCCAACACAGAGCGATGCTGACTAGTAAGCGACGCTATGAGGGCACCACTTGGAAATCAAACTATGACACAGTCACGAGTTGAGCCGCTAGCAGGGAGTAAAAAGTTGATTTTTTTTTTAACATGTGCCTTCTGATTAATGATCAATTTGTCTTCTGTTTTCTACTTTTTAATCTCTGTATTTTCTAGAATCTAACTGGTTTTCTCCCTTGTAGGTTGGAAATTGGAAACAAAGAAAGGAGAAGCATGAAGAGGATGTTTCATCAATCAAAGTGTTTTTGAATACTTTAGTGTTTGCTTAACACTTTTTAAGAAATTGTTATCACTTTTTCCTTAGGACATAGTTAATTTCATTTGGGTTTAAAAAAAATCTTTCCATTTCTTGCAAAATGATAAAATGAACATTAGGATCACAATATACTATAGTTTGTTTCTTTTGGTAAAAAATTGAACAAAATGTCTATCATTTGTCTTTTGGTGCTTAAAAATAACTCACATTTTGCTTTGTGGATTTAAAAAGAACAAGTGCAACTTTGTTTTCATGAAGGCTTACTTAAACTAAATTCATTGGAAAAGGACGTATGTGCTTCTCTCGCGCTTTATAGTGATCTTGAGAATCAAAAGGCATTTTTCATGACTTTAGGGTAAGACAAAGCAATCACCTCCACACTTTGATTTGTGTTTAAAAAATTGAACAAAATCTTGTGTGAGTGTGAGTGGGGGCATTATTGCGTATATTCTCTCTCTTTATTGCCATCAAAGATTGATCGAGTTACAGATTTTGTCTTTACTTGCTTTTGTTTATCCTGGAGGGCCTGCCTTGGGGGAAAAGTACACACCCAAGGGAATGACTCAATCAGTAACACTCTGAACCTGAGAGTATTTCTAGCTGGGATAAAAATGTGGATATTGGAAGAAATGCCAATATCATGCGGTTGATTCTGACGAGATGGATCCGAAAGGGGACTCTCGCCGTATGGGTCAATCTCCATGAACATAAAGTCCTTATTAAAAACCATGTGCTAGAATTTTCCAAAATCTTTTAAACTATTTGTTGGTGCAAGAACGGTCGTTTTGAAGCCACCCCACACTTTTACAGTCTTTTAGTAGAAATGGAAAACATGCCATGGGAGTTTCATGGGTGTTGATGCTTGGCTGCCCTGTATAAGTGAGTTCCATGGAGGGGAGCTAGTGGGGTCAAGCATCTAACCATTCACTAAAGATAAGTGTAGCTGGACTTGTCCAAGTGGGAATCCAACAAATATTGTCTTACATATCCATAGGGTTGTACTTATTCTTGGGTTACAAAATGCATTGCTTGATTGAAAACATCTTGAAAACAAACACTTAATATCATCATCCAAATTTCAAACCCTTTTGGAGATAAATACAATTGACTCAATCCATATGTTATTGATTTCCCTTGGGATTCAAATCCTTAGAGGTTTCTAAACATTGGATTACATCTCGATTTTTCTACTTAACTAAACAATAGGTAAACCCTTGCCTTTGTAAGGAAAGATAAGGTGTGGAAACAACTCTCCTAACATCAAAACCTCAGGGAAGAATGCAGAGATACTTTTAAATTTTCAATTACAGTCCAATTAAGATACACTTGAAAGAAATAACAGAAATAGAGAAATGAACATACACAAATGAACATCAGATTTATGTGGGAAAACCCTTATGGGAGAAAAACCCACCACACCAAGAAAAAAACCCTTTGTATTATAGTAATGAAATTACATATAGAGTACGGGATTCACTCTCTGATGTCAAATTACAATAGAATACATAATGAACAACCTTGTACAAAACATTTGAGTTACAATGATCTCAGAATTGAATTCTCACTGATCACTCATCAAACTATTCATCCAACCATTCGTCCAACTGTTGATTTAACCGAACATCATCTGCAATTGTAGAGTATATCCATGTCATCCCTACCTGTTGAAATTCCTCAAAGAATGACCACAATAGACTAACTTCCAATGGTTCCCATTCGACTTCTCTGATTGGTGGAAGACACCACGTAGGATAGTCTTCCAATCAGTCAACAACGTTCAACCTGTGTTCACATGTCGGTGAGACACTAACCATGTCTCCCCGATGCCACAAGACTCGATTGTAGTTATCACCAAGAGTCCTCACCATTAGCAAGACATTATATCGAGTTCACAAATTGTCACTCAGAGTTCCCTTTGTCGCCAAGACATCATACTGATATCCATCACATGTAGCGCTATTCGCCAAGACAATCATTATTCGGTGAGAGGTCATACCGATGTTCAAAAGGTCACACAGACACCAGCATTCACATCGGTGAGACTATCACTATTCGCCAAGAGATCATACTGAAGCCTTCATGCTACACTGAAATGTCCTACCGTCGGTGAGACTTACTGCTTTCGCCAAGAGCTCTTATCGAGTGTTCAAGTCTCTCCCCAATGACTTCGAGTGTAATATTGTCGATGAGACATCTCACATCACTAAGAATTCATATTGAAAGCAAACCTTTCGGCAAAGAGTCTCCTTGATAACATCAGTTGCCATGAGTCTCCCCAAAATCCGCTAGGAATCAAACCATCGGCTAGACCAACCCACTCGGTAGAGGGTTACACTGAACACCACAAGTCACAATGATAGCTTCAGTCGGAAAGACAACTACAAGGTCTTGGTGACCTGAGAATTCCACAAGGTTACACAACTGCTAGTCAGCTAGACAATAAGGATGTCACACCGACTTAGCTCTTTCAGAGGTTTCAGCTTGTGAGATTGAGGCACATAATTCCAACAATCTCCCACTTGACAAAGATCACATAGGAACCTCCACAGCACAACAAAACTTCTAAAATTCATGGGCACTGAGGCCCATTGAACTAGCACACCACCTAAACTTGTCTGTGCTCACTGGCTTTGTCAATGTGTCTGCAACATTCTCTAGAGTATCCACTTTTTCTAAAGAGACCTTTCCATCCTCCACCATATCCTGTACAAAATGATACTGTACATCTATATGTTTTGTCTTGGCATGGAAAGTAGGATTCTTTGCCAAACAAATAGCACTCTGTCTGTCACAATAAATTTAGAACACAAAATTTTTAACTAGATTGCTTCTTTATAGGCGTGTGTTGCTGCCATGTATTCTTCCTCTATAGTGGACAAAGCGACTACAACCCACTGCTTACTCATCCAACTCACTGCACCACCATTCAACATGAAAGTATATCCACTGGTGGATCTTCTGCTATCATTGTCCCTTGCCCAATCAAAATCCACATATCCTTGAATGCTGAGAGTCCTCTGTGATTCAACAAAATTTCCATGGTAACATAATGCATATTCTAAAGTTCCCTTCATATATCTAAATACTCTTTTCACAACATCCCAATGTGTCCTTCCAGGATTATCCATAAACTGACTAAGTACTCCCACTGCTTGGGCAATTTCTGGCCTTGTACAGACCATTGCATACATAAGACTTCCAACAACACTAGGATAAGGCACACTGGTCATGTCCTCCATCTCAGTAGGAGATTTTGGACAGTCTTCAATAGATAGCTTCGTTCCCTGCAAAATTGAAACAACTAGCTGCTTGTAATCATGCAAAATCTCTCTAGAACAGTCTTGATATACTTACCCTAATTGAGCCAAAGTTTTCTACTATTCCTATCCCTAGTTATTTCCATTCCCAGAATATACCTTGCTACACCAAGATCTTTCATTTCAAACTTTTCAGACAATTGAGACTTAAGATCAGAAATCATTAACTTACTATTGCCTATGAACAACATATCATCAACATAGAAAGCAATAATACGAACTTGATCACTTTCAACTTTGTAATACACACAATGATTAGATTTTGATTTTACAAATCCCACTGACAAAAAAAAAAGTGTCAAACTTCTAGTACCACATTCTAGGAGACTACTTTAATCCATACAAAGATTTTTTCAACTTGAAAACCAATCTTTCTTTACCTTTTTCCACAAAGTGCTCAGGTTGGGACATATAAATTTCTTCTTCAAGATCACCATGAAGAAATGTTGTCTTCACATCCATTTGTTCAACTTTTAAGTCATATGCTGCTGCAAGTGACAAAAGAAATCTAATGGATATCAACTTAGCTACAGGAGAAAAAATTTCTCCATAATCAATTCCCTCTACCTAGGAATAACCCTTCTCAACCAACCTCGCCTTGTACTTTTCCACATTGCCATCTCGACCAATTTTCTTTTTAAATACCCATTTGCAACCCACAACTTTTCTACCTTCAGGCAAGGGGACCAAACTCCAAGTATCATTCTTTTTTAATGATGCCATTTCTTCATTCATGGCTTCCAACCAAGAGTTTGAATCAGACATTCTAAATGCCACTTTCACAGTCCTAGGCTCATCAGTGCTAGAAATTAAAGCATAGGCATAAGTAGAATCTATCAAAGAGAACCCATACCTATCAGGTTGATTTCTTTCACGAGTTGACCTCCTCACTTGCTGAGGCTAAGGTTGTTCTTCTTTAGAACTTTCAGAACTATTTGAGCTCTCCTCAGTTTCAGGTACATTTTGAATTTTCAATTCCTCTTTATTTGGTGTAGGAGGAATTTCAACTACATCTTTTTTCTTTTCTAATTTTGTCTCTGACTATAGATCCAAGGTAGAAGGCTTCAACTCATGAAAGATAACACTTCTACTGTATAGAACCTTCTCCGTATCAGGATTCCAAAGCTTGTATCCTTTTATGCCAGCACTATAACCAATAAAAATGCATTTGACAGCCTTGTTCTCCAATTTAGATCTTTTATCATACAACACATGTGCATATGCCTCACAACCAAAGACTCGAATGTGTCTTAGAGAGGGCTTCTTACCAGACCATTTCCAAAGGTGTTTTCTCAACAAGAGTAGAATTAGGAGAACGATTTATCAAGTAACATGCTATAGCAACTGCCTCAGCCCAAAACTTCTCCTCCAAGCCAGCATTGCTCAACATACTTTGTGCTCTTTCCATCACTGTCCTGTTGAACCTTTCTGCAACTCTATTTTGCTGCGGAGTACAAAGTGTAGTTTTATGTCTTTTAATCCCATGATCTTTACAGTACCTCTCGAAATCATCAAAACAAAATTCACCGCCATTATCAGTCCTTAAACATTTTATTTCTCTTCTAGTCTAATTTTCTATAAGGTTTTTAAATTCCTTAAATTGACTGAATACTTCTAATTTACTTTTGAAAAAATAAACAAATGCTCTTCTTGATTAATCATCAATAAATGATACATAGTACCTTAACTTCGACAAAGAAGGAACATTCATTGGACCAAAAAAATTAGAATGTATATAATCAAGCAAACTAGAAGATTTGTGAGGACTGGAATAAAATGAAACATGGTGCTGTTTACCATATATGCAATGTTCGAAAAACTCGAATTCGAGGTTACAATCTTCAAGCCCCTCAACTAGGTTTTTATTTTTCAAGGTTTTTAAACTTTTCTCACCAATGTGGCCTAGCCTATGATTGTAGAGCATATTTTTTTCTGCTGGAAGTTTAACTTCCATAGAGTTTACACCATCAGGAAATTTTACCATCTTTTCTCCATGAGTAGCTTTCTGTGACTTTGCAGACACACAATTGCATTGAACAACATGTGCATCCAGCTTATACAAGGTACCAATACGAGCACCCCTTGCTAGCACCATTGAGCCTCTAGTCATCTTGCAACCATTTCCAGAGAACATGACTTGCACTCCAATATCATTCAACATACTAACAAAAAGTAATTTTTGAGCCAGACCTAGTATATGCATTACATCAATGATTCCCTTCACTCTTCCATCAGGGAATTGAATTCTGACTCTTCCATGACCAACTATTTCCAAAGATGAATCACTTGCCAAATACACCTTTCCACCATCGTATTTTTCATACCGTGAACCAGTCTCTATGAGATGTCATATGGAAAGATGCTCCATAATCAATCAGCCAGACATCATCTAATGCCTGTAGTAGCTAAGGCTACAATGAAGGTGTCTGCATCACTCTGAGAAGAATCATTGTCGAAAGAGTTCTTCTTCTTTTCTTTTTCTCCTCTTTACATCCTTTCGGACATGACCAGGTTTCCCACAATTCCAACACTTCACCTTGGAATTTTTGCCAGGAGACTTTGATCTCCCTTCTGATTTGATTTGGACTTCTTGTCCTTCTTCTTTCCTTTTTCTTTTGATCTGCCTCGAACATCAAGAGCCTCCTTCGCCATCTCAAAAGATTTCCTTCTCATTTATTTTGATAACAAAGAAGCAAAAAAATCTTCCATCTTAAAAGTGGATGTCGTACTCCAAATAGCCATCACTAGGTGATCCCAAGAATCTGGCAAAGAACATAATAACAATACAATGATCTTCTTCATCAATATTCACACCCACAGATTTTAACTATGCAATCAGCATGATGAAAGCATTCAAATGATCAGCAATGGACCCTCCTTCCTGCATTCTCAAAGAGTACAACTTCTTCCTCAAGAAAAATTTATTCACCAAGGACTTGCCCTGATAAAATAGCTACCAGTCTTTTCCACAAGGAAGATGCAGTCTTTTTTCTTCATGAACATTTAGAAGAACAAAGTCGCTAAACAGGGGCTGATAGAGCCCATCAGCCCCTTTTATTTTCTATCTGCAAGGTCCCAATCCTCTTGCTTCATGCCTGAAGGCTTCACTCTAGACACAACAATCCAAAGATCATGATCAACCAACAGATCTTCCATTTTAAGTTTCCACAACTCAAAATTGCTGCCATTGATTTTCTCAATTTCAATCTTTCCTGACGTGCTTGCAATCTTAACCTGTAATTTGAATTACCAAACTTCTACAAGACTCCCACTCAACAAAATTGACTCAAAAAACCCAACGTACCCACAAGGATAACACAACTGGCTAGGCTCTGATACCACTTGTAAGGAAAGCTAAGGTGTGGAAACAACTCTCCTAACATCAAAACCTCAGGGAAGAATGAAGAGATACTTTTAAATTTTCAATTACAGTCCAATTAAGATACACTTGAAAGAAAGAGCAGAAACAGAGAAATGTACATACACAGATGAACACCAGATTTACGTGGGAAAACCCTTATGGGAGAAAAACCCTCCACACCAAGAAAAAACCCCTTTGTATTACAGTAATGAAATTACATACAGATTACAGGCTTCACTCTCTGATGTCAAATTATAACAACATACACAATGAACAACCTTGTATAGAACATTCGAGTTACAATGCTCTCAGAATTGGATTCTCACTAATCACTCATCAAACTGTTCATCCAACCATTCGTCCAACTATTGATCGAACCGAACATCATCTATAATTGCAGAGTATATCCATGTCATCCTTGTCTATTGAACTTCCTCATAGAACGACCACAATAGACTAACTTCCAATGGTTCCCATTTGGCTTCTCTGATTGGTCGAAGACACACCACGTAGGATAGTCTTCCAATCGGTCAACAACGTTCAACCTGTGTTCACATGTCGGTGAGACACTAACCATGTCTCCCTGATGCCACAAGACCCGATTGTAGTTATCACCAAGAGTCCTCACCATTGGCAAGACAATATACTGAGTTCACAAACTATCACTCGGACTTCCCCTTGTCACCAAGACATCATACCAATATCCATCACATGTAGCGCTATTTGCCAAGACAATCACTATTCAGTGAGAGGTCATACCAATGTTCAAAAGGTCACATAGACATCAACATTCCCATTGGCGAGACTATTACTATTCACCAAGAGATCATACCAAATCCTTCATGCTACACCAAAATTTCCTACCATCGGTGAGACTTACCGCTTTCACCAAGAGCTCTTACCAAGTGTTCAAGTCTCTCCCAGATGACTCCGAGTGTAACACTATTGGTGAGACATCTCACATTGCTAAGAATTCATACCAAAAGAAAACCTTTCAATAAAGAGTCTCCCCAATAACATCAGTTGCCATGAGTCTCCCCGAAATCCGCTAGGAATCAAACTGTCGGCTAGACCAACCGACTCGGCAAAGGGTTACACCAAACACCACAAGTCACAGTGATAGCTTCAGTTGGCAAGACAACAACAAGGTCTTGGCAACCTAAGAATTCCACAAGGTTGCACAACTGCTAGTCGACCAAACAATAAGGATGTCACACTAACTTGGCTCTTTCTAAGGTTTCAACCTGTGAGATTGAGGCACATAATTCCAACAGCCTTGAGTTCATCAAATTTCCACATAACATACTTTGTGGGGTTTGAAGAAATTAAGACATTGGACATCTTAGTTTGAAAAATTAATCAAAGAAAGTGTTTTTGGTAAAATAAAACCATTAATCAAAGCTAATAAAAATGAACTTTCATGTGTGTTGAAGCCTCACTATTCTCAAGAAGTTCAAAAAAAATAAAAATCCTTGGTTCAAAATCCAAAAATGCATGTTTAAATTGGATCATTCTTTGGTTACAAAGGTACCTCTAGGAAGCATTTGCATGCTCTTCAATTCCTAGGTCTAGGAAAACAAAGTGTCTCCTTTTAGGTTCATCTTAGGATCCAAGTAAATCAAAATCCTTTCCATGCATCCTTCAAAACATCAAAACAAATTCATCTCACCATCACCTTTTGGAAAATCTTGAAACCATCCTTAAATGCTAGGCTTTTTGGAAAAATAAAAGTCATCAAAATCATTGAGACTAAAATCCTTGAAAACTTTATCAAAACCACCTTTGGATAGGTATGTGTAGATGCATCCTTTTGCATATGCCTAGTCAAAGTTATCAAAATCATCTAGTTTAGCTTAGTATATGTAGATGAATCCTTCTTCATATGCTTATTGAAACTATCATCTTGTTTGAATAGGTGAGGGTAGAGGCATCCTTCTGCCTACACATATTCAAATTATCATCCATTGAACAAATCTATCCCTTAGATAATCATCCAACATCTTAGGGTCTATTTGTTCAAAATCAAAGGCAATCAAAATCAAAATCAAGGAAAAATCCCAAATCCAAAAATCAAATTGAAATCAATCCGCAACATATCCGAAAGTCCTAAAAGCCTAATATCTCTTTCAAGATTTATCAAAAGAACAAAAACATCTGCATCATCCATTCCTCACATCATCACATCATCACCTTTTGATCCTCAAGATATCCTAAAACATTTTACTTTGGGCAATAAAATAAAGATCAATCCAAAGAATCAAGAGATTCGTCTCCCATTCTTGAAAATTGATCCTTGTTTTATGGTTCAAACTAGATCTCAATACAAGAAGAGCATGGAAGCCAACAAAGAAACACCCAATTCAAGTGATCTTATCCAAACAAACATTGAAATGAATCTCATAGAATCAAGCAATCCTTTGACCATCTCATCATCACAAAATTTGTAAGAGGAAAACCAAGGAGAAGATAGTACCTTTGGAATGTCTCATGTTGAAATGACTGAAATGCTTCAAAATCCGGAGAACCATAAAATCATCAACATCATGATGAGGCTTAACCCTTCATTATACATGCTTGAACTAGCAAAAAAAGGGGCCAAATTACCTTTGGATTTCAACGTGAGTACCATAGTGGAGACATCTTTTCCTCCAATCTCATCCACCATTCCCATCTCATCTACACCCCCATATCAAAACATCACCCAAAACATTCTGCAAATCACAACATCATTTGCTCCAACCCAACCCAATGTTAATAAAGGGAATGCATTTCTTAATGCTATTCAATCACACCCCCTTTTTAAAAATCAAGACGTGGACACAAGTTCAATCTTGGAACAAAACATACCCAAAAACCTATTACACAAGAATGTTCCTCTCACTTTCCTTCTTGATCCATCATCATCATTTTTCCATGCAACACCTCAAACTTCTCTCACAAATTCACAAGAGGAGGGAGATATGTTCGGACCAGGGGGCATATTCAACACCACAACATTATCACAAGAACTCACACCCCTCACATTTCCACCTCTTCCACCATTTCCATCATCATCCACACCACTCCTTGGCTTAGGGCTTCACCCTTTACCAAGTATCAATCAAACCAACATCCCAAATATCAATCAAAGCATTATTCCAAACGCTCAAAACTTGTCGTCAATATCGTAACAAAAAATGACAAATGCACAAGCAATTGCAACATCATCAAACACCCCCCTAACATCGCAAAGCATGTCCTCTCAAGGACCAACCACCACATCAACACCACCATCCATCACTCAAAAGACTAACACAACATTATCACTCACCACAAACACCATTCCAATTCCACCACCATCCCCACCACCACCAACTTCCACCACATCAAGCCAATACAATGCAACATTTAAAGCTTCTTTTCAAAGGGGATTCCAACAAGTGTAGAAATAAAAATCTATACAACTAGCTGCTCAACAAGCCGCTCAAGCTGCACAAGCCGCCCAAGCTGCACAAGCTGCATTACAAGCACAACAAGTGCAACAAGCCCAAGCGTTATTGCAACAACAACAAAAAGAAGCCGCTCAAACTATGCAAGAATTGCAAGCACAAAAGGATAATCAAGCACAAGATCTATTACAACAACAAGCAGCACAAGCACAAGCTCAGGCTCAGGAAAATGCTCAATATCAAGCACAACAAGTGCAAGCACAACTTCTTGCACAAAGACAAGCAACACAATTGCAAGCATATTAGTGAGCAATAAAGCAATATCAAGAATAGCAAGAAGTAGCCCAATTGGCAGCCCAACAACAAGCGTTGTTGGAATAGTAACAAGCACAACAACAAGCATTGTTGGAACAACAACAAGCACAACAAAAAGCTAAACAACAAGCACATATATTAGCACAACAACAATAAGATCAACAACAAGTGTTGTTCATACAACAGTAGGTGGAAGCCTACCTAGCTCGATAGAACATACAGATACCATTGACTAACACATCAAACAACCCACCCATCCAACCCACGATTGAAACACCCCAAAACACTTTCATCCCACCCCTTTGATCTGCAAAACGATGTGATGGCACAAATTAGGTTGCTCTCACAAGTGCTAGATCTTCAATCGGGGCAAACAATGAAAAAACCAAGCAAATTGTGTCCCTATCCATTTGATAGGAACCTAGTGATGAAACCATTCCCTAAGGGATTCGAGATCCACAAGTTTGAAAAATATTGTGGGACAGGAAACCCTGAAGATCACATCAAGGAATTCTAGGTTCATTGCATGGAAGTTGCATATAACGATACTTATCTGATGTGACTATTTCCTAGGAGCTTGGTTGGCCATGCTATGGAATGGTTCTCTCACCTACCTTTAGGAATTAGGAAATTCCAAGAGATTATAGATGCATTCATTAAAAATTATGCATGCAACATAGCAATGGATGTTAGTTTAGAAGAAATTTCAGCTTTGAAACAAGGAAAGGGTGAATCTTTCGCTTCATTCCTACAACGATGGTGATCCAAGGCCAATCGAAGCAAGTGGACCATGCCAAAAGAACAACAAGTTTGCACAATCATATCCAACCTTGACAGCCTCTTGGCATTTCATCTCAAGGTTCAAGGAATCACCATATATGACCAATTGATCCCCAAGGCACTTAGCATCGAACAAGCCCTCATGACTCAACTAGCGAGATCAACATCATACCCCGAACAATAAAACAACTGCCCACCCTCTAATTACAATGATAAACCTAGCACGTGGGCTAGGAACAAAAACATTACTAATGATGGTGTCGTTGATGCCAAGGTGGTCATTAT
Source organism: Sequoia sempervirens (assembly GCA_007258455.2). Classification (NCBI taxonomy): domain Eukaryota; kingdom Viridiplantae; phylum Streptophyta; class Pinopsida; order Cupressales; family Cupressaceae; genus Sequoia; species Sequoia sempervirens. The sequence continues at coordinate 79,970,171 of VDFB02047397.1, read as the reverse complement.
TTCCCCACACCAAAACACACCCACACCACAAATCCAAATTCAACACCAAAACAACTATCACACAACACACCAACCAAAAAACAATCCAACCATCAATAATCTCAATGATCAAAGAGGACAACCCCAACACAAGAGTTATCCCAAATGAAAATACACCACTTTGGGGGAACCACTTGAAGACAATGAAAAAGTTGATCGACGAAAAAATCATCAAGGCTCCTACCTTCGAGAATTACCAAGAACCAGATGTCAAACCTCCTTGGTATAATGAAAATCAACTTTGTGAATTACACAAAATCAAAGGCCATACCACAAATGGTTGCATGAGATTGAATTTTTTTTTTAAAATCTCATCGATAAAAGAATTATAAACATGGAACAACCAATGGAAAACCAAGATCTAAAGATATATATGAATCTGATGCTGAATCATGGCAACAAAGGGAATAACAATAACAAAGATAAAGGGAAAGGCACCCACTCAAACGTAAATCATGTGTATGAAACAATCATTGCTTCCCTAGATGAAAACTACATGGTCATCACCATGAAGGGCACCCATGTTGAAGATTGTGGAGTCACCACAAGAGGCGGAAAAGTCACCATCATAGGATCATCCCAACCAAATAGAGTCCCTACATCTAGATCTGTTCCAAATGGCTATAATGTCCTAGATCAACTCAAGAGAATGCCAACACAAATATCCATCATGGAGTTGCTAAAAATATCATCTTCCCATAAGAAAATCCTAGAAGAAGAGTTGGCATCATCCACTATCCCCGCAGATCTCGATGTGGAACAATTCTAAGCTATGGTCAAAAATATCATTATGCCAAATCTCCTCACATTCTCTGACCAAGATTTCCTTGCTCAACCATCTCACAACTGTGCACTTCACTTGGAAGCCATTGTACACAAGAGAAAAATCAAAAGGGTCTTGGTGGATGGGGGTGCAGGCTTGAACATATGCTCTCTTAGTCTCATTAAGCAATTGAAAATATCAGAGGATTCTATAGACAAAGGAAAGGGTATCACCATAAGGGCATATGATGATCAAGAAAGAGTCTCCCAAGGCACGATCAAACTCCCTATTCAAGTAGGGCCCACCATCATGGAAACCACTTGTTAGGTCTTGGACCTTGACTTTCCATATAACATCCTCCTAGGATGCCCATGGATTCATGCGATGAAAGGAGTAGCGTCAAATTTCAACCAATGTGTGAAATTCACACATGAGGGACAAGAAGTAACCATCCATGGAGATCCCAAACCTTTCTCCTATTGCGAGAGCCTTGAAGCAAAGTACTATAAAATCCCCCAAGTACCAAAAAATGATGAGGGCCCATCCACACCATACATCGATCCTGCCACCCTCGCATCCACTTCTATGATAGAGACACCTGCCACTACTGCCATCCCCACCATCTCTGAAATCAAGGTTATAATCCAAGACAATAGCTGTGGAAATTACAAACTCCCTAATAATTCTTTTGTGGTAGGAGAATTACCACAATCTCCTAGATCACGGGGATGACCATAAGAAAATGAAGCTTCCACATCCCAAACGTCTCCTACAAACTATCCCAAATTTACAAGTTGGGGAGATCTTGGTCGAGAAGTTATTGAAGCGGATCCATCTCATATGTTATACCAAGACGAGAGACCAGCCATTGATTTACCAATGGATGACAGAGCAAGGGTCTACAAATGATGCTTACAATGGGCTACGACAAAAATCAAGGACTTGGGAAAAATAGCAGGCTTATAATACCTATCATGCTAGAGACATGACCTATAACAAATCTTGGCCTTGGGTGTATCCCACTGAGTATAACCATATGGGGCCGAAGTCCTCTAGTTAGAATAGTTAGTAATCCTCCTCAGCCAACCCCAATAGAACTACGTCTACTAGTATCTACAGGTCGCGTCCTAGATAATTTTACATTTGATATAACTGACGTCTATAGTAGTAGTGATGACGAAGATACCACAACCAAATTACCTAGGTTATTTGAGGATACCACCCTTTTCATGATTAGTACCCTATCTTTCGAATCCAACCACCAAAATCATGAGGTCCTCCTAGTCTACCGCCAACTCATCGACTATGCCCAATGAGGACCACCAGTTCTCGATACATTAAAAAATGATGAGGCAGTCTCAGAATTCATGGGAATGAGGGATAAAATTCTAGATGGGGATCACAAAGCAGGATTTATAATTGAACTAGACACACAAGCCTATTATGGGGAAGCGATTGAATCCCTCAGTCAAAAAAATTAAAAATTAAGAATCATATCTAAGTCCTTGAGTGAAAACCACACTGTGGCACTCTTTGACCAGAAAAAAGTAAAAAGAAAGGATGTATCCAATGGTGAAAACCTCTCTAACGCACTCGAGGATGGGGGATTCAATCTTCCTTTAAGAGCTATTCATCAAGAAAAGTTAGCGGTCTTGGCAGAAAAATGCAATCCGGTCAACCTAGGAACAGAGGCAACCCAACATATCACATTCTATGCAGAATCATTATTATTAGACAAACAGGAGCTCCTAGCAGCCTTCCTAAAAGAAAGAGAAATAAACTTCACATGGAGCTATGCTGGCATGCTAGGGCTTGACCCAAAGATCATGGTTTACCACTTAGCAGTGTATCCAAAAGCACCTATCAAATAAAAGCTTCAAAAAATGCATCCTTAGATCGCCCTGTTAGTCAAAATGGAGTTAAAGAAGTTATTAGATGCAGGATTCATCTGACCGATAGATTATCCAGAATGGGTGTCAAACATGGTACCTTTTTCAAAACCTGATGGGAACATCAGAATCTACATAGACTTCAGAGACTTGAATAAGGCATTTCCAAAAGATGACTTCCCACTTCCCAACATCGACATGATAGTAGACATGACAGCGGGACATGAGATGTTGTCACTAATGGATGGATTCTCAGGGTATAATCAGATCATGATAGCTAAAGAAGACCAACATAAAACAACTTTCACTTATCCATGGGGGACCTATTGTTGGAATATGATGCCATTCAGCTTAAAGAACACATGAGAAACATACCAAAGGGCCATGGCATTGATATTCCATGACATGATTCATAAAATAGTTGAAGATTATCTTGATGATATCCTAGCCAAATCAAGAAAGAGAAAAGATCACATAGCAACCTTAAGTGCCATCTTTGATAGAATGGAGGAGTACAAGGTCCGACTAAACCCAAAGAAGTGCATCTTTGGCATACAATCAGGGAAGCTCCTAGGATATATAGTGTCAATAAGGGGTATCGAGGTAGATCCAACAAAGGTAAAAGCAATCCTCGAGATGGAGGCACCAAAAACATTGAAACAATTGAGGAGTCTCCAAGGCAGGCTCCAATCCATTTGAAGATTCATAGCACAATTGGCAAACAAATAGAACCCATACTCTCACCTACGCCACAAGGGAGTAGTGTACAAATGGGATACCAAGTGTGAAGAGGCATTCAATAAAATCAAGGAACATCTACTAATGCCACCAGTCTTAATGCCACCAATCCCAAGAAAACCATTGATTCTATACATATCAGCAACAACAACAGCCCTTGGAGCTCTCCTAGCTCAACATGATGAAAATGGAATAAAAATGGCTATCTATTACATCAACAGAAAAATGGTTGGCCATGAGATAAACTATTCATTCATTGAGAAAGCATGCCTCACAGTAGTGTTTGCATCACAAAAATTTAGACATTATATGTTGGAACATAAAATAAAACTCATTTCCAAAATTGACCCTCTCAAGTACCTACTATCAAAAGCAATGGTCACTGGCAGAATGGCTAAATGGGTGATGATACTATTAGAATACAACATTGAATATGTGGAGAGGAAGGCAATCAAAGGCCAAGTCATCACAGACCAACTTGCAGAAGCACCAATCTATTCAGAGAACCCTCTCATCTCAGAGTTTCCAGATGAATCTATTTTCAATCTCAATGTAGTTGACCATTGGAAACTATACTTCGATGGCTCATATACATAGCATGGATCAGAAGCCGGTGTCTTCTTTATCACCCCACAAGGGGATTGCATACCAAGGTCCTACAAACTGGAATTTCCCTGCACCAATAACATTGTAGAATATGAGGCTTTAACCATAGGTATCAGAATAGCAGTGCAGTGGAACATCATAGCTCTCAAGGTATATAGAGACTCCCAATTGATAATAAATCAAGTGAATGATGAATACCAAACCAAGGACGACAAGCTCACTCCATACAAGAAATTGGTGGAAACTCTTAAAAAATCCTTCATTGAAATAACATTTGAGCATATTCCTAGAACTAACAATAGAACAGTAGATGCCATGGAAATAATTGAATCCTTGCTTGACATCCCCCACAACATTCCAAAATATGAATTCTTGATTGAGTAGCTTCTCGTGCCTGCATTCAAGGTACCAGAATCAAAATATGTGTGCAAAATTGTTGGTCTCAATGATCCTTGGTATCATGACATTTACACATACCTTCGTATAGGAGTCATACCCGCCGACTTACCCTCAAACCTAAAATGAACCTTTGTTAAAAAGGAATCCAAATTTGTCATCCTAGGAGATACCCTATACCGTAGAAGCATAGAAGGAACCTTGATGCACTGCTTAAATGCTAAGGAGGCATTAACCGCTCTAACTGAAGTGCATAACAATATATGTGGTTCGCACTCGAGTGGAATGACCATAGCCAAGAAACTACCGAGGATGGAGTATTATTGGCCTACAATGGAAAGAGAAGCACACGATCATGCCAGAAAGTGTCTACAATGTCAGCAGCATGGGGACCTCATCCATCCTCCAGCTCAAGAGCTTCATCCTATCATCACACCATGGCCCTTTTCGCTGTGGGGACTTATCTCATTGGAAAAATCACACCCACCTCATCTAATGGCCATAAATTCATCATAACTGTAACAAAGTACTTTACTAAGTGGGTGGAGGCCATACCCATGACATACATAATTGGAAAGTAAATTTCAAAGTTCATTCTGAACTATCTTTTTTTTGCTATGGTGTTCCACAAGCCATTATCTCAGATAATGGGACACCATTCAAGAATCAGGATGCCCATGACTTATGTGAAAAATTTAAAATCCAACATCGCTTCTCCACCCCATACTATCCCCAAGGCAATGGCCAAGCAAAAGCTACAAACAAAACCATTATGAAAATCCTTAGGAAGATAGTCAATGCCGCAGGTCATGACTGGCATCTGTAGCTTAATCCCACCCTCTGGGCCTATCAAACTAGTATCCGCACACCCACCAGAGCCACCCCTTTCTTGTTGGTCTACAGATCAGAAGTAGTACTTCCCATTGAGATTGAGATCCCATCACTCAGGATATCATTGCAAAACCTCATCACAGATGAAGAATACAAAGTGTCAAGATTAAATGAGTTGGAGCTACTGGATGAGTGACGTATAGATGCTTTGAATCATTTGCAAGTCTATCAAAATAGACTCAAAAGGAGCTACAATAAGAAAATTAGAAGCACGACGTTCCAAGTCAGAGAATTGGTCTTAAAAGAAAATCATAAGAATGTCCCAAACCCAAACAACAAAAGAAAGTTTGAGCCTAATTGGTTGGGACCTTTCATCATCATAGCAAGTTACAAGTCAGGGGCATATCAATTATCAACACCCAAAGGGGAACCTCTGCAAGAGCCCGTGAATACCTCTTATCTCAAAAAGTTTTATGCCTAAATCTTTCAAGGTATAGAACCAAAAATCCAAAAAAATTAGAAAAAAGGATAAAAAATAGTAAAGAGAAAAATTGTCTTCTAGTGAAAACCACTTCGGTGGCACTTTGGACAAGTACTTTAGTGAAAACCTGGAAAATATGTGCCTTGTGTAAATGAGCACTTCCCATCCACCAGGATCTTTATGGCTTGTTCTGCATCATCCATGTCACTTCCATCATCCATTGCATTCAGATCTGCATCCATCACTCATCCACTAGCATCTGCACCATAGCTTGGTCCTGTTTTAATATCATAATCCCTCCCAGTACTACTCAGCCCATCCTCAAGGTTAGTTTGTCCTACCTTTATTGAATTAGTCCATTGCATCACACTAGGGGCATGTTCTTATCGGATTGGATTCGTGTATGTTCTTAAAATCCTCAAAATTAGAAAATCCAAAAACATCATAAAATCAGAAAATCCAAAAAACATTCAAAACATATCAAAATCCCAAAAACAGGTCAAAAAGTCATTGAAAAGGTCAAAAAAAGAGTCATCTTTTTGAACTACATCATCTCTGAGCTTGAACGTAGACAAGGTTGATCTTTGATCATCCCTCGAGACACTTAGGTTAGTCCTTTAGGAGTCTGTCATAATAAACTAACATCTCAACATGTATATCATCATCTATAAATCGGTCAACCTGTCAATCAAACTATGTGGTCTTTGCATCTATAACAGGCAAGGCTAATCTGTTGATCATCCCCTGAGGCCCCTAAGATACGTCCTTAGGTTAGTCTCTTGGTCAAAATCTCAGAAAATCCCAAAACATTTGAAAAAATAAAAAAATCAAAACATTTGAAAAATCTTGAAAAAATACCAAAAATAGCCTCAAAACATTGCAAAACAACAAAAAACATTCAAATATTTGAAAAAAATCCATCCACCTCATCTCGCTTGCACTCGCAATAACACCATCCATAATAAACTGATCGTCATCCTCAACCTTTGGTGAAACAGTTTAGAAACAATTTTAGCAGGATAAAAGTGAAAACTCAAAATGTCAAGTCTTAGGTCTAAGTCAGTGCATAGGCAAGTTGGTCATCTCTTTGTGTCGGTAACTCATCATCCAAAATCAGTCCCATATCAATCATCTCTTAGAACACTTTGGATAAACGAAATGACGTGCCGCCATCCACTAACATGTCCTAGGATGAATCCTTCCTACAATGGGCATTATCTTTTGGCAATAAGTTTTAGTTCTTATCCTTAGAAAACAATCCTCTTTTGGTTAGTGGAATTGAATAACATCAGCTTGTTTGTATACTTTTTCATTATCTTTTAACTCATCTTATTGTGCTCATTCCAAGGACTTCTCGATGATATCCGAACAAGAGGATTTAGAGAAATAGGAATGGGGCAATGATCATTATCTTTTTTCCTGCTGTGCTTGTTGGATGTTCTTGTAATATAACCTTGGTGAATACTTACTTTGATAGGTATGTATGGACGAGGTTTTGAACAACTTGTTGACTATTGCATTGAAAGGTTTACTTTTCTGTGTTTTGGTCTGAGGTGTTTGAAACTTCTAAAGTGCATCCTACCAAGGTTTCTATATGTCAGGTGTGAACAAGGATACTCCTATCTACTTTTCAAGTCAAAGTCCATCACACTAGGTACTACGCCATCCTAGTTTTCTATACCTTGATGCATTGTACCACATGTATTTTCAAACATAAGAAAAATGGCCCTTTGAAAATCCCAATTCCTCGGAAAGTAATTATCATCATCATCATCATCATCATTTTCATTTGCATCATCTTGTGTCTTGTTGAAATGACTTCTTCTCTTCTTGCTCACCGCACTAACAAGGTACTATGACAGTTGATCATCATGACCATCATCGTCATCAATCCTGCATTCACAAATCATTAGCATATTTCATCAACATATCATATAAGAAACACATGCATTGCATTTCAATCATCATATAAATAGGTTATCATAGGAATTCTTCATAGATAGGTGCATCCATTTCATTGCATTTCATCCATTACATTGCATTGCATGGCATTACATCAATCACCGCATAAACATTCATTTGCATTTCATAACCATTTTGCATTATCACATATTGCATAATCATAAACAAAAGGTACACAGGAATTATAAGATAACCCATCACATACATACTAGCATAACATCATAACATCATCTCATCACATTACGTTTATATTATGTCACACATCATCATACTACTTTGTATTAACATATCATTGCATCATATTAAATGCATCACATACATTACATCATCATCTAATATGTTTAGGATAATGACATTTGTTATTCTAAGCATCTTAAAAAACCATCTCATTTGCATTACATAAAACCATCTCATTCGCAACATATCATGACCATCGCATGTACATTATCTATGTCATCTCATAAATAGCATCATAAATCATTCATTGCACAAATCATTCCACATAAGCATAAATAGTCCATCACATGCAAAGCGTATATGCATCCATAATTATTTATAAACATAAGTCACATATCATTTCACATGTACACCATAGATCATATCATTTTGCATATTACAATCCACATCACATATCACATCATCATTTGCATCAACATAAAATAGATCATCATATAGACAACATCATTACACATCACATTTGCATATCATAGGTCAACATAATATAGATCTGTTAGTCATAATCACAATGCATACATCATTATAAATAAATACATCTATAAAAGCATCATTGCACAAAATATAGAAATAAATCATCCATGCATAAATAAAGAGTACACATCGCATCACATTAAAATCATCATCAACTCATATATATATCATCAATAATGCAACTGTCATAGTACAAAAATAAATTGGCTCACTGTACATATATGCAAATTAGTACAAAAGGCCCATTGGGCTATCAAAATTGAGCTCATAAGGCACAAAATATCATAGCATCTCGATCAAGCTCTATCCCTATGAATGCTACCCTCACCCCTGTCACCATGACCCTCTGCTGGTCTATGGCTGACCCGCTCTGAGTACTATGGGGCCCACTCTACTCTAGGTATGGCCTCATGATAATACCTCCGATAGTACTCGGCCTCCCAGACAACATCCTTGTAGGACCAAACTGACATTGTACCCTAGGAGGAGGAGGCTATCATTCTCTCTAGTTGCTGTCTCTTGCCGAGCTCTGAGGCTTCCTCTAGCTCTGCAGCTTGTCTCTACTGTATGGCCTGATCCCTCTCAGCCCTAAGCTTCTCTCTCTCGGCCCTCACCTAATCTCTCTCATTTGTCATAGCCTAGACTTGAGCTTGTAACTGTGCAATCAACGCATCCTGAGGATCCACCTGTCTCACTGGCTGTACCTATGGCTACACCTGAGGCTGATCCTCGCCTCGTGGTGGCTCCTGCTGCTAGTCTAGCATGGGTACATCACCCTATACTAGCTGGACTAGTGGCACAATTGGCTAATCCTATTGAACCTCAACCCTCTGTCCTCGTCCTCCTCCTTTGCCTTTAACTTGCCACAAATCTGGGACTGCTCCTAGAATAGTCAACCGAAGTGGAGGCTGCAACCAATCCCTATAGGCCTCTATCGTGCCTAGATCTGCGAGCCCTTGATCATAAGCCCATGGCTGGGCCACCAACTACCTAAGGCTATCCACCACCCCTATGACACTTGTGTCATGGAGCAGGCGAAGACAGCTACATAATCATCATCTAGGCGATCCAGAGGCTCCCCGAACCGACGCTGCATGCACCTAGGTAGGTACCTCTCAATCATGGTGTGCTCCTGCCCCTGCATATATTGGTCCTAGATGCAATAGAATAACTGATTAGCATCGTCTGCCCATCTGGGCTAACCAAGGTACAGTCACTAGGTGAAAACTTGCATCTCATCAAGAACTCTCCTCTAGTAAGAGATCTCGTACTTGTCGGTGTGTGAAGGACACACCACCTTTGTATTGCCATATGAGGGGATCGTCTAGCAGTATTGGAACTGAAACAATGCACGGCTGCAACACAACAATGTGCTCCCATGCCCAAATGTGAAGAAGAGTTACCCCTACTCCAAGTGCTCTACCATCCATGTAGACGTACTCATGGAGGTCTCTGTATAGTGAAGCTAGAAGTACAGGCCCCCAAGCAAAATGAACCGGCCTGTCTCAGACCATCTACTCCCAGCGGTATCCCCAACCAGGACTGAAGTATCAGCCTCATCTGTCAAGGGAAACGAGACCTGAAATGATGGTTGCAATCACCTAGTGATAGGGAGGTGTCAAGATCCTATGTCACTTGAGCTCTATCTACCCCTCGAAAAAGACAATCTCATATGTGGCGAGGACTCTAAAGCAGGCCTCACACCCCTTGTCCATATCAAAAATCACTCGGCAAACATGAATCGGAAATCAAAAGAAGTGCCAAACATCCTCTAAGGTGATGGTGGCATCGCCAGTGGGAAGATGAAACAAAGATGTCTCGCTGTGCCATCTCTCAGCCAGCGCTGACAAGATCCCTCAGTAAGTGTGCATGGGCGCTGTGTAAGCAATGTACCATAACCCTGCAATCCGGATTTGATCCTGGTCCCTATCACTTAGGTCCTGCAAGTAGCTAGCCAAATCCTGTGACCTGTGCTCTTAGGAGTAGAGCTCCCTCGTCATGCCCTGCATCAAGGAAGGTCACCTTGTTAAATTTTTTTTTGAAAAAATTCTTCATCGGATGTTCAAAGAATCTTCCCAGTAGTGCAACCCATGATGGTGTCGTAGTTTGATTTCTAATTAAACTCTGATGCTAGGGCTTAAAATAGAAAAATCATACTACCGTGGTGCACTTTCTCACCTAGCGGCGCACTTTGGGAAAAATTGAGGCCACCGCGTCACACTTTGCAAATTCCCTCGACAGCCCCGAGCTAAGCGTCAAAGTTTTTAAACTCCAAACTACACCACCGTGACACTATTTAACATTGAGCGGCATAGTTTGACTTCTGAGCAGCACTATATAGCGGTGCTATAAACTGATTGACCTTTAAAGGCATTAATTGAAGCAATAAATGAAAAATGAAGCTCAGGTAAGGGTCACATACCAGTGCCCCGATGCCAGGTGGCTACTGGTACATGTGAACTCGATCAAAAATGTGTAGGGGAAGCTGTCATTGTGCCATATCATTAGGAGGTCTCAGCTCAAATCTTGAGGTTACTATTGGAAGTGTTTGAAAATGACTTGAAAGTGACCCCTTGAGCCCCTTTTAAGCCTAAAAATTAGGGTTTTTTAACCCTGATTGGCTATCCTGCTATGGTTTTGGACCCCTGAACCTATTTTTGTTTGGTTGAGGCTAGTTTTTCATCGTTTTATTGCATTTAGACACATTTTTTGCCTCCTAGAGCCCTTTCGGACCTTTCAGGTAGCTTGTCCTCTTTTTTCGTGAGATCACACAAAAAATTGAAATTTTTGTCCAATCTCTCAAGGGGGCAATATAATGGCATGTTTTCTCTCGCCAGGCAGCAGTGGGGAAAATTTTGAATAATAAAAAATTTCAAATGTGATCGAGATTTTTTATTCTTTGAACCAACACAACAATTGCATTGCTTCAAAGAGGGGCAAAATGTAAACACGTAAAATATACCAATTGACATTGTGCACTTGATCCCAACTACTAACATCATTTCTTCTCGAATCATCCCTCGGTCTAATCATTTAATCAAATCTCCTTATCTGATTAAATTCATCAATTTCTCTCTTAATTAAATAAATCATTTTATCTAATTGAGTCAACCTCTTTTGTTAATTAAATCAATCCATCTGATCTAATTATCCCTATTTAATTAAATAATCAATTTTATTTGATTAAATCTCTAAAGTCTATCCATTAAATTAAATAAATTAAAACCTTATTTGATTTAAGCTAACACCATCTCTTTTAATCAAATAAATCAAATTTTTTATTTAATTAATCTCTTATTATATTCCTCTCTTATTTGATTTAAATAAATCCATAAATTTGAGTCAAATAGGTCACATCATCTAAGCTCTCATTAAATTAATTAACCCTTGATTAATTTAATCTCTTATCATGTCCCATCCTCTAGATTTTTCAAGTTGCACATGAAAATATATTTAATTCATTTATTAGATCTCTATTTTCCTCACATGGCATCTTTTGGAATATTCCCTCAAATTTGAATTCAAGAAATCCAAGTCAACATGTACATCCAACAAGGCAATAACTTCATCTTACATGTCTTTTTCCTTGAGCCAAGTGGCATTTATTTCATTTTCCCTTCCCTCTTACAAGTCATTTCAACAAATTTGAAATTCAAAAATATGCATTTATTGGCACATTTCTCAAATCTTGCACATCCTCCATCCATTCATAGATTGACAAGTGGCATCATGCCATTGGATGAATGTTAGTCCCACATTGCTCAAATTTGGACATTCATCCATCTTGGCATTCTATAAATAAAGTGCTCATAACCTCATTTCATCATCCACAAATTATGCAAAGTTATTATGCTAAAATATTTAGCCATTTTCATCCATCACCATTGAGTTCTTAGCTAGGTTTTTGCAGATTTTGGCTTGGATCTATCATCCTTCACCATCAAAGTGGATCAATCATCTTCAACATATCAAGCTTGTATCTTAGGAATTGGGAAAGGGCCAATTTTCACATCAAATTGGCACCAATTCCCCCATGGGATCATGTGTTTTCTATTCTAATTAGGATTGAATCTATATTTCTTTGTTTCATTATGTTCTTTGTTGTTTTATTCCTAATTTGAGTTTTGTAAATGGATTTCATGGGGAATCCTTGTTTTAGCTTGCAATCTCTTGTTTAACCTGTTTATTCTTGTTGTTTTGCAGGTACTAGGATCAGGGTTCACATAGGACCTAAAACTTTGGAGGTAACATTTTCAATCATTCCACAATTAGACCAATTTCAGTTGTGGCTAGGTCACCCTTGGCTTATCTCAATGAAAGAGGTCTCATCAGTTGTTCACAAGTGTTTGAACTTTCCACATGACAATGCGATAGTCACCATACACCATAGTGGCTTTAATCCTTTATCTTCCAAAGGTAATTTTTCATTAGAAGCCTTTTGGCCTACATCTATGGAACCCATCACACCTTGAAAGGACTTATTTTTCATAACTTATCAAAAGTTTAAAGCCAAAAAGATCACCGAATTGTCTCTTCGTGACATGTCCTCATCCACTTCCGCACCTTCTATCATAGATGAAACCATGCTTCAACTTGAGTCTAACATTGAGAAAATCATACAACCTCCTAAACAACCACCCCTTGATACTTCCCCACCATCATTTAAACAACCAAGGGAAAATGAAACCACTCCTTTCATGCCTTCTCGCCTTAAACAAGTGTATAAAGTGAAAAAGAAAGTGGTTGATCCATCCTATTTGATTTCTTCTATTCTTCCCTCTTTGGAAGTAGAAGAACCTATGATGACTCAATTCGCTCTTACACCTCAACAACTCCACAATAGAATTAAATAGAACCATGATGCTAGGAATGAAGGCATCATCATCATCTCCTTGTTCGTCAATCTCTCATAGAAGAAGGTAAAGAAAATCAACCTTTACCTTTGACCGAAGTAATAGATGAGCACCCTCGTTCTCCTGACTTGCCACACGATAGTAACATGCAACACTTGCAACAAAATGAACCAATCCAACAACCTTAGCTTTTGATACATCCATCCTTAGAAATCACCCTTCGTCCTCCTATTGTCATTAATCTTGATGATGATGATGATGCGATGATAGAAAAAATAGATTAAGAAGTGCATAATGATTTAAATTCTTTATTTTCATCCACAATGAGATTAAAAGTTACAACCTCTCTACTAAGAGAAGAACCTAGTATAAATCCTAGTTCGGCATTTACAATTCTTCTTTTGGATAGTCAACAGCCCTCACATTACACTGTACATGATTGGGAGGCAGATGACCTGTTAGATGGTTGACTTGCATTCACCTAACTAGCCTTTTTTCTTTTCTCTTTTTTATTTTCCTTTTCATGTGTGTATCATGTTCCCCCATATTGTGTGTTTGATGTTTTCACTCTCTTTGTAAACTTCTTCTATTCGTATCTCTCTTCTTCTATTCATTGCACATTGTCTTTTTCACTTTTTTTTTTATTTTCCTTTTGGGGATGATGCAAAACATAGAGACACCCAATGTCTCTTTCATGTTGACCCAAAAGGTCCTTGTCTTTTTCACTTTTGTTTTGTATTTTCCTTTTGGGGATGACGCAAAGCATAGAGATGCCCTATGTCTCTTCCATGTTGACCACAAGGTATTTGTCTTTTTCTCTTTTTTTTTTGTGTTTTCCTTTTGGGGATGACGCAAGGCATTGAGACCGAAATGTCTCCTTCATGTTGACCCAAAAGATTTTTAATTTTCTTTTGCCTTTCATTTTCTTTCTTTTCGCTTGTGTTTTCCTTTTGGGGACGATGCAAGGCTTTGAGACCACAATGTCTCTTCCATGTTGAACCAAAATGGACTTTTGTTTTCCTTTATTTTCATTCTCTTTGTGTCATTCTTCCAATTCTATGTGCTTTGGGGAATGATGACAGTTCCAAACTCTTTCATAAAAACATTGCAGCAACAAACATATTGACTCCAAAACTAGAGATCCCTCATGTGTTTGGTGTGCTCTTTTCTTGGGGGCAACTCCCTTTTCTTTGTTTTTCATTTTTCCTTGAAATGACATGACCTAACTTTGAAACATATGACTTGGCATAGGGATTTCTAGGTTGGCTCTCATGTCTTGTTTTCTTTTTGCATTTTCTTTCCTTCTCCACTTTAAAGTAATTACTCACTGAACGATGTATAGCAATTCCTTTAAAGTGGGGGGCATACACTACTATAACTCATGTGCATTCTTAGTTCCTAGTGCAACCTTGTTTACGTAATGCGTTTGTCACTTTGTGGATGGAATTGGGTGTGATGTCCTTCATGAGTGTGATCTATCTTAGTATATTACATTCCTCTTGGTGGCTTGATGTGACACACTACATCCCATAAGTTGTGAATATACTATTCTTTGATTGGTCCTCTCTTGGAGACATTAGAAAAAATGTTCCCTACATGACTGACCTTGCATGAACTGAACAAGACTCCAAACATCTTTTACATTTTACACTTTACATTTTTGCATTTTTACATTTTTACCTTTTTTCCATCTTGCATAACACAACTTGCATGACTATGGTACCTTATTTTTGTTCATGAAATATTTCCTTGTGGCACCTTGTTAAAGTTATCAATGGGTATAAATTTAATATGGTTGAGTGGGAAGCCCACCTAGCGGCATAAATTTTCCCCATAGCCACTTTTGTGTTTGTGAGTACATACCGACTAGCATATGTATCTTACCTTTTTGGGCTTTCTCACCTCGTAGAAAACTAGTTCTATGGCCCCAAAGTGAGTAAATTTGGGCATTCTCACCCGATGAACTGTCATGTGTTTGTTCACCCCAGAGTGAATACACATTCTCTTTTTCAAACAATCAGCCTAGATCTAATCCACAACTAGTTGGATTGATGATCAAAGCTTCATCTGATTCATCTCAACACTTGTGTGTTCCTTTGTTCTTATTCCTAATTTGCCATAGGATCTTCATCATGGGGGCTTGATCATCCCTCTTGATTGTTGTCATTACATCTTGCTAGCATAATTGTATTTGAACCCTCTCGATGTTCATGGCTACTTTAGTGTGAGTTTGAAGCAAGTTCATCCTCTTACTAAAATGGGGGCTAAATATGCCATAGAAAAATGGCCCCTTGTCATTTTCATGGCCTTTTAGGTCTTGTTTCATGGCATTCAAACTATTTTCCTCTGATTTTATGTTGCAACATGGCTTGAACATGCTTATTTAGGTACTAAAACTCAAATAATGATGTCTTGTGAAGGTGTTGTGAAGTGTTGTAAGACATTTTTACACTCTTCTAGACTCTATTAATTATAATTCACCTAAAAATCACCTTTTTATTCATCAACAAGTCCTATTTTGAAGTGTTATAAAATCTTGTAACAAGCTTTCATGCTTTTCTAGGCACATCTTCACTATTTATCCTTTTCTTATGCTTTATTTGACCCCTTTATGCTCTCATATGCTTAATTAAGTGTATTTTTGAGTATTATCCTAACAAATAACATTAAATACAACATATTTCTTGACAAACATTTTTAGGTCCTAGGTGGGACCCATTTTCCATGGGTGGCGAATGAGTCCCCCTTGGCCCGAAATTCAAAAATATTTTAAATTTCCTTTCAAGATTTTATTCGAAAACACTTGATGTCGACTTGTGATGAGGTATGAATGGGTAACTAAGGCACAAGTGTGTATAAATAAGTTATTTTCATCTCCTACAATTCCTATTCATTAAGTTCACTTATTCACCTATTCATTCAAGCATTCAAGCATTTTACATCTTTTCAAGCATTATTCAAGCACTTTGGAGCATCCATTGACATTACTTCAGACTTGCATCATCAAGGGTTTGTTAAGTTAATAGAAATTGCATGTTGTTAGTTTATCATTCCTTTGCATTTCATTATTTTATTAAAGGTTTGATTACCAAAAGTGGGGTTTGACCAAGGCAAACCCCTATTCACTAACCTTAAACCATTTTCCCCCTATTGCATGTTTTTTTGCAGACCTAGGTATGTAGTGACAAGATTTTTGGTGTTGAAAACTGGTTTAGAAGTCAACTAGGTGCTTCAAGTCAACTTAAGTCTATTTCAAGCTTGGAGAAGGTTTTCTATCTGTTTCCTACAGAATTAACTTCAGTAATCCGACAAGCAGTAATTTCCAGATCTGATGTTGTAGAGTTGTCTCTTGATTTTTCAAAAATTTGGGAGAGGAATGATTCACCACTTGTGGCAAATTAGTTCCACCTTAGGACTAAAAATATAATTTTTTTCATATTCCGGATCTCGACAAACAAAAACTTGCTTCCAACAGTTTTTCACTAGGAGGAGGACTTATTCACCACCCTGGGCGAATGAATCCCATTGTGAAAAATTAGTGATTTCAACTAGCCTCCACAATATTCTATATTCTTTAGATTTTTCCTAGGTGCACTCTGATTTAACTCATTCCTTTCTGTTTTGCATATTTTCTTCATTTAGTTCATTGTTGCATTACACAATGTGTTTTCAAACATAGCTTGAATTTCACTTTTGCATTCGTTTTCATCCATTTAGATCAGTCAATTGCATTTAGTTAACTTCGTTTAGGTTAGAAAACATCACACATAACATTATTTGAATGAACCATTATCATTTTTTCTCCTATATCTCTCCTTTTTGGTGAAAAACCCTAGAAGAGCAAGAGTTGTCCATAGGAGCCAAAAATCAACAGTTCAGTACATATTCCTCATAACTGGAGAAGAAAATATGTCTCATGAATACATTTTTTAAATCATAACTCCATAGGTGTATTCTCAACAATAGTTGATGTAGGAGACTTGTTAAGCAAGTAATAAGTTGTGACATTTTCATCTACCCAAAATTTTAATTCTAAATTAGATTCATTAAGCATACACCTAGCCCTCTCCATTAGTACATCTTTTATTATTTCTATAACTCCATTTTTTTGATGGTGTATAGAGTGTCTTATGTCTCTCTATCCCATGATCCTTACAAAATCTATTAAAATATTAAATAATTATTTTTTCCATTATCAATCCTCCAAATCTTAATCTTCCTCCTATTTTAATTCTCTTCAAAATCACTAGAATATTTAAAATGATTGAATACTTCAAATTTAATTATAAGTAAATATACTTATGTTCTTATACTATAGTCATCAATGAAATATAAATAATATATATTTATAAATTGAAGGAATATTATCAAGTATAAATACCTCAAAATTGATTAATTCCAACACTCTAGAATATTAAAGAGAACTAGAGTAAAACTGAACTTGGTTCTATTTTATATAAACATAATGCTCATAAAAATTAAATTAAAGATTACAATAATCTAACCCCTTAAGAAGGTTTCTATTTTTAGACCCCTTAAAGATCCTTATCACTTATGTTTCCAATTCTTTGGTGCCATAGAAAATTTATTTTATTAGTTGGTGGCATAGTCTCTAAATAATTAGAACCCCTAGGTACCATAAATTGTTTAATTTAAAGTGAATTTTTTCTATTATGTTTATACCTTGCTGATGTGTAGGAAGTGTTAACTACAATCATCTCAAGAGAATATAATACTATTTTTTATTTGTGGGTACATGTGCATGATATTATATTAGTTATATTAGAGATCTTTTGTGGCTTGTTAATATTGACTTAGTGATAAATAATAGGGGTGAAGTGTACATTTGTGTATAGGTTTTGATTTGTATTTGTCATGTTGTAGTATTGTTAATATTAAAAACCTATTAAGGACACCTATAGGAACACAATCCTAGGTTTAAGTTGAGTCCAAAGTATAGGAGAGAATATCAATGAGAGTTCGCCTTTAACATCCCCAGTTTTTTGATGAGCCCTTATTTTAACTTTTTGATGATAAAACCTTGGCATTGAAGGTAAGAAGAAGTTATAGGAATGATGAAATAATATTTTGGGACCTAAATATTAGTGTCATTAATGGAAAATGATAAAAAAATGATTATGGAATCATCTTATAGACCCTACAAGTTGAGGTTATTTTTAGCTAGTAAGTACATCACATTGCAAGTTAACAATTTTTTGAGTTTCATCGAAAGAAGGTTCTTGTTTGATATTATTTATTTTTTAGCTGCTATAATAAAATTTAAGATCTATTCCAAAAGAAGAGTGGTGACTTTATTTTAAGTCCTACCTGAAAGTAACAACCTAGTATAAAGACTTGAATATGGAGATAAGAAGGAAAGTTGACCACTAACAAGGACATGACAAATCCTTGATCTATGAAAGAAAATAAAAATACACTTGTAAACTAAGGAAATTGTTGAATCTCACACTTAATATTCTTAAGATACAAAAATAGTTGGTATATTTGGTATAGGAAATACTTTTAGTGATTTAAGAGACCAATACCAATATACTTCGGATGTCTTTGTTGACATGGGGAGAACAAATAAAAGAACACCTAAAATAATAGATATACTTGAATATATGATAAAGAGAAATGATGCACTCATTGGCAGAATAAATAGGGATGATACTTAAACTTTACAAGTGTATTATCATGATGGTATAAATAAAGCTATGAGAGAGAAAATTGCTCGCCTACACATTGCTTCTCCAACTTCTCCAAATGTGTCACATAAGGATGAGATGGAAAAACAAAATTTCCTTGATGTTGATATAACTATACAATCTGAAACATAGAAAAATGGGGTAGGTTCACTACATATGGGGTTTTATACTATATTTGGAATATTTCACCAAACTTAATATAAATACCTAGTGTCATGTTAAGAAATGCTAGAAATATCATCAATAATAACCTATGGCATTTTTTTTCTAGCTAGCCTATTGGATCTTCTCACACTGGCAGGCTTAGAACCATCTTTAGGCTCATTAATAGTCATGTTTTCCTCATCCCTAAAGTCATTAGTATTATCTTCACATTCCTCATTCTCGATGTTAGCTTCTTCCACAAAGAAGGTGGTAGAGTTATTTTTTATTATTTAGGTTTTTCTTCACTGCATTTCTACTAGAAATTTTAATAGGAGTATTCTTTAACTCACAAACCCCCACCACTGCTATCTTCTAGTTTTGCACATGGTTAGTTTTTCTCTTCATTTTTTTCCAAGGTTCTATGGTAGGTATCAAGAGTGGTTTGGTTAGAAAAAGGATTAAGCTTGCACTTGGTACTTTATTTGACAACATTGGGTGAGGGGGTTTAGGGGGTTTCAATGGAGGGATTATCATCATGATTCTCTTCCACAAGGGTCATGCAAATAGGTTTTGGTGGGAAAAGAATAAGATGAAATGGGAAAGACTCAGAATATGCCCCTGATGGAGTGATATTGGGGGTTTCTTAGGGTTTTTGGTTGAGAGATGGAAAAACCCTTTAATAAAAAGTTCAAGAGATGAAAGAAGGAAAAAAGGGAAGCTTATAAGCAGGTGGTGCCTGAAATAGTTTAGCAGAGGCATATGGTAATAATAGAAAAATTTAAACCTTCCCTCTAGAGTTACATATTTCATTATCACAAGATAAACCTCTTGTTAATGCTATTGTTTTGTCTATTTTTAAAATAGTTTTAGATTTATTTCTACCTTTTGCTTTATTCTTTTAGTTTCTTGTAATATTGGTCCTATATTTATTCTATGGATGAAGTATTAGCATGCTATGATACTTGTATACTAAGGAAACTTTTTTTGGGTCATTTGATTAGATCTATTCCATCTAGATCTAGACTCATATATTCTAATAAGGTTATTAGATTAGGTCAATGATCTCCTACTCCTCTGGGTTTCTTTAAAATTAATAGTGATGGTTACTCATGGTAATATAGGTGCTACAAGGATAGCTAGGGTTGGATAGGATAATTATAGTTTGGTTCACTTATCTTTCTCTACAACTATTGGGATTGACACTAATAATTATATTGATTCTTGAGAACAACTTGTGGCTCTTAAGAAAGCTTGTGAGTTGAGTTGGAAGAAGATATTTTGTGAGATGCATTATATTATTTTGACATGTCTACTAAAATAATGAAAAGTTTCAAGAGTTTTATTAGAGGTTATCATCTTATGTAAATCAAATTATTCATCATTTATGGCATTTTGAGTCTATCTCCTTTTTTCATTTCCCTAAATAATGGAATATTCATGTAGACTGTTTGCCAAATGGGCCTTTGATATTAATTGCAGTTGGAAGGTCATAGTTGCACATCCTTATCTTCTACACAAGATTCAAGTAGTTTCTTTAGCTCCTTCACAATAATTTGGTGTGGCATTTTTGGCATTTTTTCCTTATTATTATATTTTTCCTTAGTATTTTATGTTTAATTGGTTTCAAGGTTTCCTTTAGTTCCTATAGGCAGTGGGTTTGTCAAAAATACCCTTGAATTTTCACCCTTTTAGCTTAAGTGACAAATATTTTTATTTTGAAATCATTTTGTAACTGCCTATGCTTCCTCAATTAATATAATTATCATTTTTCCCAAAGAAAAATAAAAATGCAACTACTAATTTTAATTTCAAGTCTACAATTTTATTATTGATTCCAACTATTAATATGTAACTAAAAATTCATTCTTTCACTAAATCCTAAAATTAAATATTGCTCAAAACCTATTTTTTCCACTTGTCCATCACTATTCTATAATTCCTTATCTATATATGTATTCACATTCCTAAACTTTGCTAAATCTATTATTCAACCTGTAGGACAGGGTAAAAATTGAGTGCAAAAGGGCACGCACAATGTTAGCAACCACAACTACCTAAAATCCAAGACTAAGAGACCCAAATCTAAACAAGGATGCATAAATAGCAATAGGAAAACAAAGAACAAACAATAATACCAAAATTTCCATGCTATGGTTGAATCATCTTCCTTGCATCTCCTCCTTTTTTCTATGCATGCAAGCTTGCCCTCAGATTTTGTTGTATGCAAGTGTGAGTGAAGTGATAGTGATAGCAAGAATATTAGAGATCATGGTTGTAAGGTTGGAATGAAGGAGACAACTTTCTTTTATAGAAAAGCATTCAAATGGATGGTCAAGATTGAAAGCCAATATGATGTGAAGATCAACGAACATGGTTGCTTGCACAACGAAGAGATAGGGTTAGGGTCAAAATAGGGCTTGTTAAGGATTGACGGTCAAGATTAGAGATGAACATGACATGATCAATGGTTGAGATTTAAAAGAGAAGTTCGAGGGAAATGTAGCAAATTGAATAATCATAAGATTATTTAATTTGAGAGGGAATACGAACAATTAAATAATCAAAGCGATTATTTGTAGAAGAAGAGGGGAAAATGGGTATATAATTAAAATGATTAAAAGCAACCATTTAATTAAAAGGGGAAGAAACAAGATAAATTATTGAATAATTAAATTAATTATTTAATATTGGAGAAAACTGTTAAAGGAATAATTAAATAATTAAAATGATTATTTAATTATAGAAGAAAGAAATGAAGGATGAATAATTAAATAAATAGGAATTTATTTAATTATAGAGAGAAGAGGACGTGAGCGATTTAATTAAATATTAATTTATTTAATTAATCAAAAGAAGAATAAAGAAGGGGAAATGAATTAATCAGATAATTAAAATTATTTAATTAATAGAAGAACATGATCTTAGTAAATAATCAAATAATTAAAATTATTCAATTATGTAGGGAAGAAGGGAAATTGATGAAAAATGGTGTTCACATTCCTAGAACATTTTTCATTGTCTACAATTTGCCCCTCTTTGACACAATGTTCAAAGTCATATGAATGTTGTATCAAAGAATAAACAAGAAAATGCCACTCAAAATATTCCCCGACTTGCCCTAGTGAAGACATGATAGACCTATTCCCCCTCAATTTTTTTTTTCAAATTTTGACAAAGTTTCAAAACATTTGAGAAATTGTTCCGAAATGAAAATTCAATGCACTTACAACAAAAGGTTTCAGTTTCCAGACCTCCAGGATGTTCAGAGTAGGGTAACTTAAACTATATGCTGATGGTTTATGGATGTAGGATGGTACTATATGGTTATGACATGTGATGCTTATGTGGATGCATGCATAATTCTTTATGATGGGATGCTATCTATATTTTTGTATTTTCTAATGCAAGATGAATGTCCTAATATGTTTATGATGATGGGCCTATGATGATTCTAATATGATTATGTATGCAGTATAATTTTTATGTGTCAGAAGATTCCATCAGGATGGGAATAGAAGAAATGTTAGTGTGGAGGGGATGGATGTTAGCATGGAGTTAGTCAAAATGAAGAGGGATTGATATTTTGCTTGATAAATGTTAGGCTTGCATGCTTATCATAATTGGGAATTAAATTATGGAAAAATGGATAATAAAAAACATAGTATGACATAGAACAAGGTGTGTAATATTATCCCTTTGCAAGAAAAATAAACACTTGATAGGTAAGGAGTGCCATGACACATATTAGGAGCCAAGTTTCCCTAATCTTTTTGTCAAGTCAAACCACAAAAAAAAAGAAGAGAAAACAAGTCATGAAACATCATAGCTCTAAATCCTTCTTGGGAAATCCTCGAGGCACATAGTAACATGACCAAAGATAAATTAAAAGGATAAGACAAACTGGACCAACATAGGCAACAACTATTTAGATCTTTTTCCAATCGATGAGTGTTTGTTGATAGGATTGATAAGATTGATTGATTGATAATGCTTGGTTTCAAGAAAGGGAGCATGCCATATAAGACATCGAGTTTGGTTTTGACCATGCAACCACATGTATAAGGTAAATGATAGGGTTGATAAATGATGATGTCTAGTTTCAAGAAGGGAATATCCTATATAAGAAAAATGATAAGATTGGTAAATGATGATGCCTGGTTTCAAGGACACATCCTGTATAATACAAATGATAATATTGATAAATGATAATGTCTGGTTTTAGGAAGGACACATCCTGTATAAAGACAAATGATAAGATTGAGTTTGGTTTCAAGACATGAGGCAAGTTGTATAAGATGCCAAGTTTGGTTTCAATAATGTTTCCTCTTGTATAAGACCATTGATAGCCAATATGAGTTAGATAAAAAATTCATGATTAGGAAATTGACCAGTTTGGACTGAAGACTAGTTTGATAGTTAGCCTGTTGATTTGTGATTTAGTTTAGGCTGAAATATTTGTTTATATATGAGAAAAGTGTCAACCTTAACGAGGGACAACTTATTATGGGATAGACCATGATAGACTCAACTAACCCTAAGGGATTGACCTTGTGCCTTGGGGGTCATTAATGATGGCCTTGCCTATGCAAAATGCATAGAGACAACATAGTTCGACTGAATCCAACCATGAGTAGTTTATTATGATGTGAAACATGATTGATTTGACCCAAAAAACCCTAAGGGACTAACCTAGTACCTCAGAGGCTCATCAAAGATGGCCTTGCCTATGTAACATGCACAAAGACATCATAGTTTGACCTCTTGGACTAACATAGACCCTGACGCTATTTTTGGAGTTTTTGATGTTTTGTGATTTTTTTGGATTTTGATGTTTTCTAATTTTTTGGATTTTGATGTTTTTTGATTTTTTTTTAAATTTTTGATGTTTTCTATTTTTTTTTAAATTTTGATGTTTTCAAGAAAGTTGATACTATGTCTAGGATCCCATAAAGACATAAGGAATTTCCCCTAGTTAGGTACATGACCAACTTATTGAGGAGGTTGATGGATGCCAATTTATTATGGGTGGATATGAAAAGTGCAGGACACACAATGTCAATAGTTCTTAGGCCATGAGAGGGGGGAGGGGACTAATATTTAATATAGATGAATGAAAATCAAAGGATGGGTGTGCGAAAGTGGAAAATCAGATAGAATGATAGTAGATGATGGAGCAAAGATCTACTACACATTGCACTTGTTTTCTAGGTTTTCACCATGGTACTTGTGATAGGTTGAAATAGAGTGTTAGAAATCAAGCAACAAGGAAAAGAGTGCAAATAAACAACTTAAAACAACCTACACCTCAAGATTAGCCTAAGTTGGAAACAATGCAAGACAAAGCAACGAAATGGAACTTTATACCTTGCGTTGAGTCGATCCTTTGGTTGGCCCTTCGATCTTTGACGTGTGCTCCTTGGATGGCACAAGATGTGAGATATGAGATGAAAATGATGCTTGGAAACATGAAAATAGCTAAGTGTTGGTTGAGAAACAAAACTGCAAGAGTTTGGCTAGCACAAATGATCTCTCCAAAATGAGAGAAAAGAGGGGGTATTTATAGGATTTTTGGAAAATCCTAGGGGAAATGGACAGTTGAGATTGATCCACCAAATATCAAGATGTAGGGCTAAGGTGAGTTGAGAACTCACAAGCCCTCACATCTTGACATGTGGCATGTGAGATAGCCCTAAAAGGTGAAGTGGACATGAGGTGGAAGGAGAGAAAGAATATGACATGGAGAGGGGTACAAAGTACCTTGGGATTGGACAAGATCTCCCTCATAAAGGAGGTACTTGTCCCCATGTGAGTGAGAGGACAAGTGAGGAATTAAAAATTTCTCAAATATTCTCATGGGGAAGAGGGAAGGAATTTAAAATTCCTTAAATACATTGGGGATTAAATGTGAATTAAAAATTCACATGGGGAAGGGAGATGCCTTGTCCAAAAGGAGAAAGCCTTTAATAGGGTTGACTAAGGACACATGTCATAAAGGACATGGGGAAGAGAAAAGGAATTTAATATTCCTTGGAAAGGATAAAAAGAATTAAAAATTCCTTGAGAGGTTGATTAGGCTAGCTGATGAGGGGTTAGAGGAGGGTTAGGTGGCTAAGAGAGATTAGGGCCAACTTGCAAAAGTTGGAGGATGTGACACATCCTAATCAAAGGATTAGGCATGTGCACATCCTAATGATGAGGATTAGAAGAAGGATTAGGATAAGATAAAAATGATGGAGGATGTGACATGAAGGAATTAAATAAATGGAATTAAATTAATGGAAGGAGGATTAAAGAGATAAGATATTATTGATTAAATACCTTAGGGATTTGGCAGAATTAAAGATATTAATTAAATAATAGCAGTATTACTTAATTAACGAAAATAAGACGAAAGGGGATGAATTTGGATAGCTTAAGTGTCCAAATTTGGAGCATCTACATTTTCCCTCTTTGAGATGGTGGTGAGTAGCATCATTTCAAAGAATATTAAAATATAGAACCTAGAAGAAGATGGTTAGATTGGAAAAGATGCCCCAGTCATTCAAAGAAGTGACTAGGAAGAAGGATGATGGGGGAAAGATGAAAGTTAGGGATGAAGGATGCCCCCTCGAGAGGACATGCGGGTTCAAGAGAACACGGGGGCTCTTGGAAATGGATGAGGTGATGCAAGGGGAGTTGAAGAAGATGATGCAATGTGATGGAAGATTGGGAGGGGAGTGTGATGAAGGATGAATGGATGGGGGGATTTTGATAGACAAGAGGATGAAGAGGAAATGAAATCCAAATGCAATTTGCCATCGTCGGAGCACTAATTTTTTCTATAGCATAAGACACAAGATGCCAAGGTATGAAGAACCAAGGCGGATTAGTGTCTAATGCATAAAACAAACATAACAAACAAGAAGGCTATCCCAACACCCCAAAGTCATGGTGACCTTGGTCGGGCCAGGTATTGGGATAACCACAAGCACACAAGGATGCCCCAGCGTAACACAAGACCTCAAAGATCTTGGTGGGTACTACGTGGGACAACCGAGAAGACAAAGAAAAGATCAAGATACACCCCTATGTTGACTAGTCAAAGCACACCATGATATGATGGATCAAGGCGACGATGACAAGTGATGATAGGGAGCTCAAATGATAAACAAAAGCCAAAAGCATCAAAAGATCACAATCAATTTCAAACATCCTTTGCCAGAGGATCAATCAAGGGGTTGGGTGGGATTGATGAGGTCTGTTAGGAAGGATGCATCCTATTGAGACCGATGATGGATACTAAAGTAAAAGATTGATATGATGCAGGATATTCAAAACTGATTAGATCTGATGATACAAGTGGATCTTGTTGATTAAGAACTAGCTAGATAAGGGCAGAACTTGATAACACGACACAAGACACATGACATGAGACTGACACATCCTAGCGACCTAGGGCTCGGGGGCCAATCAAAGATTAGCCTTGCCTACGTGGAAGCGTAGAGCCCTCGTAGTTCGATAAAAAGGTTGACGACAGACCATGATGGAGATTTTGATGGATGACCAAGATAGGATGGAGAATAGGAGAAAAGTGGACAATATAGATAGATGATGGATGGAACCCCAGGGGCGGATCAAATGATCGACCTTGCCTACGTGAAAGCGCAGGGGCAACATAGTTCGACAAAAGATCGATGACAAATGATGGATGAAAGATGACGAGATAACCCTAGATAAGGGGAATAAAATGACAGAACTGACACGACAGAACAAGAGAGACCTGCTGGATTGGATTGGAGGATGGTGGTGATCACAAAGCTCAAGGAGGGGATAGTTATCCAAGTCATCAAAAGAGGGATTGGGAGGATGATAGGATGGATAAATGAATGATGAGATGATGAATGATGAGATATAGGCTATAGCGAGATACCAATGACAAGGGATTATAAGATGGGATGAGGAGAAGGAGATGAGGATGGGAAGATGGAAAGGATGGGGGAGATAGGGAGGGATGGAATAGTGAGACATGGATGTGATGGTGGATGGATATGAAGATAGGGATGGGGGAGGGGGGAAGAGATTGGATGAATAGAGGGGATTGGCTAGGTAGATGGATAGATGCTAGGATGGATGGAGAATGATAATAAGGAAGGTTTGGATGTATAAGAGGACAAGAACGGGAAGACACAAGGGATTGGTAGGAAGACAAAGATGGGGATATGAAAGGGAGTGATTTGATAGGATGAATGATATCTCCAAGGACTATAGCACAAAGGAAGATAGGTGCCCCCACTCTAGATATGTCATGTGCGGGGAAGAATGAAGGATGGAAGACAAGTGGATGGGAAGATAAAAGAGTTAGATGGATGAAGATAGGATGCATGGATAAGGAAGGGATGTGGAAGGTAGCATGACGGGTGGATCAGGAAGGTAGACGAGTGCAAATGAGGATTAGGATAGTGTGCGGATGAGGGAGATTATGCTAAGAGGTGCCCAAAGCATGCTTATATGTTTGCCCCATTGTTATCAAGATCACAAGGAGGATGGAAGGATTGGGATAAATGAGATATGCCAAGAAGGATGTGTAAGCTCGATAGGATGGAGGGGATGGATGAAAATGATGTATAGCAATAAGATGGGTGCATAGCCGAAAGCGTAGCAGAAGCATAGCGGATGGAGGGAATGCAAATCAGGAAGTTGCCCCCAAGTGCAGATGGGGATTTACGCATGATGCCTGTTTGCCAGGTTTTCATCATGGTACTTATCCAAGGTGCTTGGTTGCCAAGTTTTCACCATTGGACGGATTATTTCTCTTTACTATTTTTTTGATTTTTTTTTGTTTTGTTTTGATTTTCTAATTTTTTGTATTTTGGATTTTGACCAGGTGGGATAACCGAGCGGACTTAGGCGTAGAAATTTTTCAAATGCATGACATTGATAGGCTCATCAAGGGGTTCTCCTTCAAGAGTAGTCAACCTGTATGCCCCAGATCCATATTTAGCAGCTATGATATAGGGCCCCAACCAATTTGCCTCAAATTTTCCTTTCTTGTCTCGGTCTTGCTGAGTACGTTGGTTCTCTTTAAGGACAAGCTCGCCCACCTGGAATTGGTGAGGATGAAACTTCTTGTTGTAACTATGCTTGAGGCGATTCTGATATGCTTGCAGATGATCGTAGGCCTTTATTCTGCATTCGTCCAGTAACTCTAGCCATGTAAGCCGTGCAACACGAGCATCCTCTTCCCTAATAAGGTTCTTAAGAGAGACTCTCAATGATGGAAGTTCAACCTCGATTGGCAAGATGGCTTCGGTACCAAACACCAGAGAGTAGGGGGTGGTGCCTGTTGGGGTGCGGATGGATGTGCGATATGCCCAGAGGGCAGGATGAATGTGGAGGTGCCAATCTCGTCCAGTGTGATTGACAACCTTTTTGAGAATATGAATGAGGGTTTTGTTGGTCGCCTCCACCTGACCATTACCCTGGGGGTAATAAGGTGTTGACCAACGGTGTTGGATATGGAAGGTATCACATAGGTGTTTCATGGCTTGGTTCTTGAATGGTTTGCCGTTGTCGGAAATGATGGTGGATGGGATACCATATCTGTAGAGAATATGGTACAAGATGAATTTGGAGATCTGAATGCCTGTGATTTGTGAGAGGGGCAATGCCTCCACCCACTTAGTGAAATACTCAGTGGTGGTGATTATGAAGGTATGGTCATCGGATGATGGTGGGTGAATCTTGCCAATCAAGTCAAAACCCCATTGAGAAAATGGCCATGGTGCCAGGAGGGGCTGGAGATCTTATGCTGGAGCATGGATTAAATCTGCATGTTGCTGACATGGGAGACACTTCTTTACAAACTCGCAAGCATCATGTTCCAGCGTAGGCCAATAATACCCTGCTCGTAAGATTCTCTTGGCTAGAGCCATTCCATTTGAATGGGCTCCACAAACACCGCCATGTACCTCTGTTAATGTAGTATGGGCTTCGGTCTCATTTAGACATCTAAGGAGGATTCCATCATACCCGCGACGATAAAGCGTATCACCGACGATGACGTATCGAGAAGAGCGATGGATGAAGGATTTGCGTTGGTTATGTGAAAGGTTTGGGGGTATAATGTTTTCATGGAGGTAGGTATAGATGTCTTGGTACCATGGGGAGGTGGGACCCACAATCTCGCACACCATTTCAGTCTCAAGGATATCATATGCTGGGATTAACAGTTGTTCTACAAGGAACTCACACTCTATTCGATCCTTGGGCATGTCCAGGAGGGAGTCGATAGTGGCCATCGCATCAGCTGCTTTGTTTCGTACCCTAGGAATCTGTTCAAATTGTATGGAGGTGAAGTATTTGTTGAAATCATCCACCATGCACTTGTAGGGTAACAACTTATCATCCTTGGTCAGAAAATCATCATTAACTTGCCTAATGACTAGCAAGGAATCGCCGAAGACTTTCAACTGAGTTATGTGCCACTGTTTGGCAATTTTGAGGCTGGTGAGGAGAGCTTCGTATTCATCCATGTTGTTGGTACATGGGAATGCTATCTTGAATGACTTGGGAATGTAGTCACCCTGAGGGGTAACTAATAAAATTCCTGCCCCTGATCCATTATGTGTATACGATCCATCAAAATACAGTGTCCACACGGGGGTTTCCTCAACTGAAAAGACTTGCTCATCAGGGAATTCCATGATCAATGGGTGAGTGTCAACTAGAGGAGCTTCCACCAACTGATCTACAATTATCTGCCCTTTGATAGCCTTGTGATCCACGTATTCTATGTCAAATTCACTGAGGAGCATGAACCACTTAGCCATGTGGCCAGTCAGGGTGGTTCTAGATAACAGGTACTTCAATGGGTCGATCTTGACGATTAACTTGACTGGGTGACTGAGAATGTAATGGCAGAGCTTCTGTGTACTAAAGACTAGTTCGAGGCACACTTTTTCCATGGGAGAGTAGTTTAGCTCGTAGCCAACCAGTGTCTGACTGATGTAGTAGACTGCCCTTTCTTTTGACGACTCATCATGCTGCGCCAACAATGCCCCTAGTGCGACTGAAGTGGCGGAGATGTAGAGCAAGAGGGGCTTGCCGGGAATAAGTGGCATTAATATTGGTGGATGGGCTAAATATTCCTTAATCTTATCGAATCCCATCTGACACTACTGGTTCCATCGGAAGGTGGAATCTTTTTTCAGAAGATGAGTGAATGGTTGACACTTGTCTGCTAGCTGGGCAATGAACCGACAGATGGACTGTATTTTTCCCTGAAGGCTTCTTAACTGTTTGAGATTGCGTGGAGGGGGCATGTCTAGGATAGCCTTCACCTTAGCGGGATCAACCTCAATGCCCCTACGAGAGACTATGAAACCCAGTAACTTTCCGGAAGTGACCCCAAAGACACACTTTTTTAGATTCAGCCGCAACTTATAATGCTCTAACCGCTCAAATATCTTCTTCAGGATGGCAGGATGTTCTGCTCGTGTTCTGGATTTTCCTAATAGGTCATCAACATAGTCTTCCATGATGATATGTATGAGGTCATGGAAGATGACCGTCATTGCCCTTTGATATGTCACCCCCACATTTTTGAGACCGAAGGGCATAACATTGTAGCAGAAAGTGCCCCAAGGAGTGGTGAAGGCGATTTTGTGTTGGTCTTCTAGTACAATTCAAATCTGGTTATACTCGGAGAAGCCATCCATAAGGGACAACATCTCATGTCCTGCTGTTAAGTCGACCAACATGTCAATATTGGGTAGGGGGAAGTCATCTTTGGGGAAAGCTTTGTTGAGATCCCTGAAGTCCTTACATATCCGAATGTGAGTGTTAGAAAACAAGCAACAAGTAAAAGAGTGCAAATAAACAACTTAAACAACCTACACCTCAAGATTAGCCTAAGTTGGAAACAATGCAAGACAAAGCAATGAAATAGAACCTTATACCTTGCGTTGAGTCGATCCTTTGGTTGGCCCTTCGATTTTTGATGTGTATGCTCCTTGGATGGCAAGTGGATGCAAGCAAAATAGAGTTGTGAGGATGAGTGCAAGTGGATGAACACAAGAAAATGGCTAAGTAAGAGTTGAGAAACAAAATTGCAAGAGTTTGGCTAGCAAAATGATCTCCCCAAAATAAGAGAAAAGAGGGGGCATTTATAGGATTTTTGGAAAATCCTAGGGGAAATGGATGGTTGAGATTGATCCACCAAATATCAAGATGTAGGGCTAAGGTGAGTTGAGAACTCACAAGCCCTCACATCTTGACATGTGGCATGTGAGATAGCCCTAAAAGGTGAAGTGGACATGAGGTGGAAGGAGAAGGACATGACATGGAGAGGGGTACAAAGTACCTTGGGATTGGACAAGATCTCCTCATAAAGGAGGTACTTGTCCCCATGTGGGTGAGAGGACAAGTGAGGAATTAAAATTCCTCAAATATTCTCATGGGGAAGAGAGGAAGGAATTTAAAATTCCAAAGGGTGCATTGGGGGATTAAATGTGAATTAAAAATTCACATGGGGAAAGGAGATGCCTTGTCCAAAAGGAGAAAGCCTTTAATAGGGTTGACTAAGGACACATGTCATAAAGGACATG
Organism: Sequoia sempervirens; assembly: GCA_007258455.2. Lineage (NCBI taxonomy): Eukaryota > Viridiplantae > Streptophyta > Pinopsida > Cupressales > Cupressaceae > Sequoia > Sequoia sempervirens. Next base: position 79,938,469 of record VDFB02047397.1, on the reverse strand, counting down.
GGGAAGAGAAAAGGAATTTAATATTCCTTGGAAGGATAAAAGGAATTAAAAAATTCCTTAGAGGTTGATTAGGCTAGGATGAGGGGTTAGAGGAAGGTTAGGTGGCTAAGAGAGATTAGAGGCCAACTTGCAAAAGTTGGAGGATGTGACACATCCTAATCAAAGATTAGGCATGTGCACATCCTAATGATGGGATTAGAAGAAGGATTAGGATAAGATAAAAATGATGGAGGATGTGACATGAAGGGAATTAAATAAATGGAAGGAGGATTAAAAAGATAAGGTATTATTGATTAAATACCTTAGAGATTTGGAAAAATTAAAGATATTAATTAAATAATAGCAATATTACTTAATTAACGAAAATAAGATGAAAGGGGATGAATTTGGATAACTTAAGTGTCCAAATTTAGACATCTACAGTACTTAAATCCAAAGAGCCATTGAAGTGGTTTTCACTATTGGACAAATTACTTCTCTTTACCTTTTTTGGTGTCACCAAGATGCTTGTTTGCTAGGTTTTCATCAAGGTGATGATTTTTTTGTATTTTTTAACTTTTGATGGGATTCTCTAAAAGCTAGGTATAGTACTTGCGAAGGTGCATGCTATTTATAGGATCTAGTAATGGTTCACCTTCAGGAGTAGAAATTTGATAAGCACCATATCGATATGTTGCTGTTATGATGCAAGGACCTGTTGATAGTTAAAGCAACACAACAAAATTAAATAGAATATCTCTATTCTATTTCTCCTAAAAAAGAAAGACAACATATAGTAATCTAACTCCCAAGGTCTTGGTAGTTGGTTCTCAACTATGCTGATATTGCTCAATGGTCAATGTAACTATAATATGTAAGGGGCCTTTGCTAGTAATGAGGAAAAAAACTACATTAGATCAATTAATCTAAGTTTAGGGGGGGTTTAAATAAAGATAAAAAGATAGATCAAAGCTTTGAAACAGAAGAACATGAACAAAACTTCTTAATATCTAGATATGCATATCAATAATGAGTATTTCTTCACCTAATCAAAAACCATAACATGATGCAATCAATAGAATAATCTACACCACTGCATACATTCATAGTGCTAATTCACAATCAAAACCATTCACTAAACTTTTACTTCAAACAATTAAAATAGATCATTCACTCATCATTAAAACACAACTCAAATAGATATAACAACAATTTCATTCACAGATAATTCAATGAGATAATATTGAATCCGGTTTTCTCTATTGGTTCTCATCAAATGGAAAACATTTAGGCACAACAAATCATTGGCATATGGATTGATTATGAATCATTAACCTTATCAAAGAGGTCCAAACTTAACATGTAAACTGTATAAAAATTGTAAAATGTAGCCAAGTTCAACTAAAATTTCCAAAGTATCTTGCTAACAACTATGAAATTCTAAGACTATGATTCCTATTGCTATCATCAGGTGGCTAATCTTTCTTCAATGAGCCAAAATTTACAAAATAGAACTCAAAAGTACATATAGAGATGCTATGTGCAAGTTTCTTTCAATCAATACTCAGATCCACAAATTAAGGAACTGAGACTACATGAAGAATTGGACTATTGATCTTTAGTTACATCAAGGTTTGACTTCTCTGCTATCCAAGAAAGAAGACAGAACTGGGGAATGAGAACTTGAGTCTAGCTTGTTTCAAAATCTTGAAAAATAGGAGAAGAGAGGATGTGGTGTCAAAAAGGAGAATGTTCTATTGCCAACTCACTCCTGCGTTGCTTGGTCCATGATATACTCATCATAACTAGAGAACAATTGTTGAAGGATATCTAAATCAGGCCCATCTAACCAACTATCCTCAAATTTGATCCTCTTTAACTCGACTGAGGAAAAATACTGCATATCCTTTAATTTAATTAGTTCCTTTTTGGTAGTTCTTACTTCTTCCCTGATGTCCATAAATCTATCCAACAAAAAATCTTCTTCATCATCTCCTTTTTGCATTACTTCTTCAAATCTACTACTCCACTTCTCCCTAAACTTGTCCAAAGGAATACTCTCTTTGACTGGGATATCCATGTTGGCCAGAATGGTAACTACTGCCTCCAATTCATCAATCTGCCCATTCAAATCCTTGCTTACTTCTTGAACCTTATTATTATGCTGATAGATGAACTTGGATTTGAATCCTATTATGTTTACACTCTTCTCAATAAAATCTACATTGTCTTCTTCAAGAATTGACTACTCTAGGAGAGTTGACTTGGGCACTTTGCTGATGTCTTTAAGCTTTTTAGCATATTCCTTATACTCTTCATCTTACTTTTCTAGATCTTCAGCATGCTGATTCATATCTCCTACTAAATCAAGTGATATTTCATGAACCTTGAAACTATCAATTATTACTTCAACAACCTCCTGATTAAGTCTATCAATCCATCTTTCAAGCATCCCCACCTTACACCTCATCTATACCAAGTCATCAACTTCCTTCTTTTTCAGTAAGATTGGGGATTTAGGAGTAGTAACTTGTTGAGAAATTGGAGTGGAAACATCCTTTAATAACTTGTGTAGCTGATCCAATTGGGCTTTTAGCTCATCTTTCTTTTGCTTGTCTTTAATCATTCTGGATTTGGTGGAAGAAGCTACAATATCAATTAAATTCATTTGTTGGTTTCTTGTAGGTCTCCCCAAATTCATAGTACCCAATTGGTAATCAATCATTTGTATATCATCCTTGTTCTTATCCACCACTGGAATTTCACATTAAGCAACGATTCCCCCGATATCAGTGAGCTTGGTGGAGTGAAGAAATCGAGCCTTCTTTATGGGTCTTTCCTTCTCAATCTCCTTCATCATCTCATCCCAATTGAGAAGATGTGGTTGCACTATCTGTTTCTTTTCTAAGTCAAGCTTCAACCATGTAGGAGCAGTAGGAGTAGTGACTATCTGTGCCAAAGAAGAAGCAGTAGTGGCAAAAGATAAAGGTTGCAATATTGTGTTCTTGGGCTGAGAGTAAACCTCTTGCACATTATGCTTTTCTCTTTGTGCCTCTTCTTTGTCTTTTTTCTCTTGTAATATTTTGACTTCCAATTCCTTCTTCAAATATTCTTCTTCCAATTTCTTTTCCTCATACATCTTGTCCTTATGCTTCTTCAATTCCTTGACATAATCACATTCTTCCTTTGACTTCTTCTCATGTAGAGAAAGTTCTGCAAACTCCTCTCTATCTAGGTGTTCTTGCTCTTCTTTCTTTCTGTAGGCCTCTTCCACAGCCTTGAATTTAGCCTCAAGGTCTTCTTTCTCTCTTCTTTGAGTAGCCTTCTCCTCCTCAAGGCCATGAATCTTCTACTGCAAAGCCAATTTATCTCTTTCCTCTTTCAATTTGAGCTCCTGCTCCTTTTGTTGCTGCTATTTTGGCAATTCATTAGCCTTGACTTTAGCTTCCAATCATTTCTTCTTGGCTATTTCATTAGATTGTGCCTTAGCATCAATCTCCTATTGTTTAGCTAGTGCCTCAACTTTTTCCTTAGCATCTGCTTCCCTCTTAACTTCCTCAAAAAGCTTCCATTAGTCCTCTTCAGTTAAAATATGCTCAGTTCCTAGATCCTTAGTCTCATCCTAAGATGCCACCACATGATTTTCTTTATTGGATGGGGTACCCTTAGAGTCTGTGTCAATATCATGAATTTCTATTTTGGGCTCCTTCTCCTTCAATAACTCAGTTTTCTTAAGGAGGGTTCCTATGGTAATCTCCTCTCTTGGTTGCTCTGCAATAGATGTTGAAGCATTAGCTTTTGTAATGTCTTCCATTCCTTGCACTTCTGAAAGATTTGGGCAGCAGTCTCCTCTCTTGAATTGGGAGGGAGAAATTCCAAAGGCTCCTTAGGAAGCATTCTTATTTTTGTCCTTTTATACTAGGTAGTTCCTGTAGCCTTCCTCTTCTTGGATGTTTGAGCCTCTAGCTCCTTTACCCTCATGATGACCCATTGAATGCTTCTGTCCAATACTGGCCTTGCAATCTATTTTATGTCGATGGATTCTTCCACATTCCAATCCACTAGATCAAGATCCCTAGTGCCTATGTTCTCTACATCATACTGGGGATCCAAAGTTACCCCATCATTTGATAATATTTTAGGGATGTCCTCTTTTATCCCATACTCAACCATAAGTGGGATAGATAGTCTTTCATAATTCCTCCTCTTGAGATCATACTTATCTTAAAGATCCATCCAAAAGTCTTCCAACATATTGAAGTGTTTGTCAAAGATAGTAGGAAGGAGTCCTTGCATCTTATGATTGGGGTCATAATGTTTCCTTGAAGTATACAAACCTAACTTCAACTTAATCAATTCATCACAGACTACCTTAGCTACCACAATGTGTGGACAACTATACTCACCCAACTTCATGGGGAACTTATGACAACCAGTCTTGTGTTTATTTTCAAACTTCACATTGACTGCTAGACCTTGATAAATGAATTCCATTAAAACAATTTTATTGCTACAAAACCTAGGGAGTAAATGAGGGTAGCCATCAAAACCTCCCAACTTGAAGTAAGTAAACCTAGGGTATTGAATAAACTAGTGTCCCTATTCATTGATGAAGGCCATGGCATCTCTACTCAGTTTGTAACCAACATCTCATGTTAACTGGTTAATGATGACATACAAAAATGCATCATTAACCCTCCTGTAGTGAGACTTTGAGGTCTACAAGGTAAGTTGATCATAGTGATCCCACACATTCTTTTGTCCTTGAGCCTCTCCCAATATACCTACTGCATTGAGTCCATGAAAGATCCCTCTTCTGGCAGCTACATAGATTACATAAGAGGTCATGAAGAAACTCTTGGTTTCTCTCACTCTAAGTATCTGATTATGTATACAATTTGAAACAATCATAGGAAAATTAAACTATTACCTACCATCAAGGATAGTTTGGATAAATAGAAACATCCACTCCTTGAACTGGGAAGCATCCCTCTTCCCAAACACCCTAGAGAGCATCATTATTATGTCTGAAATATCCTTTTAGAAATTTTCCCTTTTAGGCTGATCGAGAAGCTTATCCAAAGAATTTTTCTCAAATCTCATCCAACTCTTGTTTATATGAGTTCTATTAGTCTCCTTGTCACTATATAGCTTCAGTGCCTCCGTATCATTGAGTTGTCTGGGATTTTGTGGAGTAGGCACATTAAACATAAATCTAATCATTTGGGGTGTTAAGTCAATAATAACATTCCCCTGCAAATCCACACATTGCTTAGTGGCAAGGTTGTATGCTCCAGATACAGTCATTATCAATTCAAGGCACTGGAATAATAAGGGGAAGATGGCAACATGTGCTAGTCCAGATTGGAAAATTCTGTGTCCTTCCTATTACATCTTCAGAAAATGTCTCCAAGAACAACTCCTCATAACTAAATGCACCCAAGTTGGTATCAGTGATTTCTACCCAATTAGAATCAACCTTGTTAGCAGTGAGAGTAGCTTCCCTATGTTTGTATCTCAAAGTGTAAGGGAGTTGCTCCACTTTGATCTTCTTTGGCCTAGCTCCTTGTCTTGAAGTTTCTTCTGGTTGGCTCCTTTGGGAAGCCTCTTCTGATGCTTTTGACATCCCTCAATTTCTATAGTAAACTCCTGTATTAGATGAACAAAAAGCATAAAAGTCAATACATCAACCAACATCCCTCCTTTACCTCTTTAGGATGACTTTCATACTTAGCAAAATTTCAAACTTCATCGGAGGTGGAGCCACAAAAGAATAAGGAAAGGGAACTATTTTAGTACAAAGCGAGACCGGAACCGGAACTGAAACTGAGCCCGAATGGGATTGGGACCAGAATCATAACATAAATCGAACCTAGAACTAGTCATTAGTTCCATGTTCGACCTCCACTTTAGTTCTGATTCCATTGGAAGACAAGTATGAAGACCAAAATCCACAATAACCAGAAGCAGGATCATTTTAGGAATGAACCTCAATGGAAAACATTCTTGGGACGAGTTCATTCCCGTGTCCACTTCCACTAGTTTTAACATAAAAACAAAGCACTTTCTTGAAGACATGGTCACATGAATCTAAGGACCTAGGTAAAATGGGTTTACAAGGAAATCCAAAAAGAGGGGCTTAACCTCACCCCTTAACCATACAAAAGACCAATTTAAACCCAAAGGCCGAATATTTTGTAAAGGTCGTCAAGCAAACCCTAGTTTGCATGACACGTTAACTAAAAAAATTAGGGAATCAACAACCCAACATGGAAATCATAGAATTGACATGGAAGAATGATGAGAAGGGTATCCAAACAAAACTAGAAGCATTTAACATGCAGAGGACCCAAAAAAATTTGAAACCATAGTTAGGAAATAGGGTATGACAAAATGCACCTATCACAAAAGTGACATCAAATGGAAAACAAAAACATGAGAAAGAAACGACAAAGCATAATGGGAAAAGAATGGAAAAGAAACCCTACCTCAAAACACCCATGAGGAAAGACTAAAACTTGGTAAAGATTCACTCCCCAACACTCCTCTACAATCAAATCACTCCTTACGACATTCTCCTAGCTCTAGTTTGCTAAATTGACTTAGATAATCAAAGATAATGGGCTAGTTAAACATAATTAATATTTTAAAATCATTTCACACATGCAAGGAGGTTGTAATTAATGCCATAAATGCGGTAGGTTGGAGGTAGAGCAATCAACACTAATGAACAGTTAACCCGAGTGAACACCAAAAGTAGGGTTGATGAAGACCCAGATCTGAAACAAAACAAGAAAGTTTTTTAACAAGCCTCTTATCAAACTCCAAACCTAGCTCTGGTCTCGTGGAAAAGAAAAAAAACAAAAGGAAATGGGGGCGGAATCGAGACCAAAACTAGAAGTGGAACTTTTACAAAGTTCCAAGTTTGGTTCCGATTCTGCGTCTATTCCCGACAAAGGAACAAGAAACAAAACAAGGAAAAAAAAAAGATGAGAAGTGGGACCAGAACAAAAACCAAACCCGACCCAAACACCAACTGAAACAACAACACAAAGAAAACAAGTGGAGTCGAAATCAGGATGGGAACAAAATCCAAAAATTTCACAAAGTTCCAAGTTTGGTTCCGAATCAAGTTTCGATTCTGCTCAGGAAAAAAATAAGAAAAGGAAAACAACAAAAAAATCAAGGGAGAAATAGACCCGAGAGTCCAAGACACACTAACAAGCAGTAAAAAGAACAAGGAAAGAGGGCAGACCCAAAACTGGGATGAAACCCAGACTTGGAACCAAAATAAAAGTTTCAAGTCCATTTTCCATCCTGACTCCGCTTCTGGAAAACAAAAAGAAACAAGGACTTAGGAGAAAAATAAACAACTGCTAAGACCCAAACAAAACCCAAGGACAAAACAAAACAAAGGGGGACCCATTTTTTTCTAAAATAAAAATGGGGTGGTTATGCAAGGCATAACAGGACCCAACCAATTAGGCTAGAACTTTCCAGGTTTTTCTCAATCCATTTTATTCTTAGGATTCTCTTTCAAGACCAAGTCACCAATGTCAAAATCTCTAAATAAAACTCTCTTATTGTAGCTACAATGAAGACAATTCTGGTATTCCTGTAAATGGACTAATGCATTATGTCGCCTCTCATCCAATAACTCTAGTTCTTGTAAATGAGGTATACGGTATTCTTCTTCATCAATGAATTTTTGCATAGATACTCACAAGGATGCTAACTCAACCTCAATGGGAAGAATGACATCAAATCTAAAGAAGAGAGAATATGGAATGGATCTTGTGGGAGTGTAGATGCTAGTACGATAGGCCCATAATGTAGGATTGAGTTGGATGTTCTAGTCATGACCAATGTTATCAACAACCTTCTTTAAGATTTTTAGGATAGTCTTAGTAGATGCTTGAGCTTGACTGTTGACTTGGGGGTAGTATGGAGTGGAAAAATGATGTTGGATATAGAATCTATGACATAATTCATATACATCATGATTTTTAAAGGGATGACCATTCTCTGTGATGATGGATTAGGGAACACCATATTGACATATGATGTAATTAAGGATAAACTTGGATATTTTCTTACCAGTGATGTAGGTCATTAGAATGGCTTCAATCCATTTAGAAAAGTATTCAGTTGCAACAAGGATAAAATTATGACCATTAACACAGGTAGGGTGAATATTTCCCACAAGGTCAAGTCCCCATTGAGAGAATGGACATGGTGATGTAAGTGGATAAAGTTCTTGAGTAGGTGCATGTATAAGATCTCCATGTATCTGACATTAGCAACATTTTTTCACAAAGTAATTGGAATCATGTTCCATAGTAGGCCAATAGTATCCTATTTGCATAAGCTTCTTAGCTAGAGTAGGACCAATAGAGTGGGCTCCACATATACCATTATGTAACTCTTGTAATGATGTTTGTGCTTCATCTAAATCAAGACATCTTAGGAGGGTACTATCTAGGCTACGATGGTAAAGGGTGTCATCGATGGTGACATATTTAGATGCATGTCTAATAAAGGTCTTGTGTTGGTTGGCAGACAAGTAAGGAGGGATAATTTGGTCATGTAGGTAATTGTAAATTCTTTGTACCAAGGAGATACAAGGCCAAGATGTTCACACACAAGTTCAGATTCAGGGATATTGAACACAGGGACCAATAACTGTTCTACCAAGAATTCATAGTGTGAAACATTATTAGGAATATCCAAGAGAGATCCAATGGTGGCCATTGCATCAACTACTTTGTTTTGGATCCTCAAAATTTTCTCAAAAGTGATAACATTAGAGTGCAACTTAAAACTATCGACCATGCATTTGTAAAGAGTGAGCTTCTCATATTTTGTATGATCCAGGTGGATACTTTTTGTCAAAAATTGAAGTGTTCCATATACTCTAGAAACCATCGCCATATCAAAGTGCTTAGAAAATTGAACCCAAAACAACTTGAATAGAGTCAAAAGGAGCTCATATGTTCAAGTCATGTCCAGTCAAAGTTGGGTCAAACAAGGTACCAGGGGCCCATTATAAAGGTGAAAAATTGATCATTCTAGTATTGGACGAAATTGGTTTCAAAATGAAGAGCTCGATGAGATGATCCCAACATTGCTCATTTCACTGAAAATGGAGCTCGTATGCTAAAGATATGTCCAGTCAAAGATCACAGACAATAGGGTTGACTAGGCCATACAGATGATGACATCAGCAGATCATATGATGATGTGGCTAGACACATGGAAAATTATTGATGTGACACTTGGTGGTGATGTGGCAGTCTGTACATGACATGGAAAGTGATTGGTTGCTGACATGGCAGTTGACATGTCTCCACATGTCTTTGATAGTGAGGCAACCGATTGGGCAGTGATGTGTCTTTTCAGCCAATCAGAGCGTGCCACATGGCCTAATCACTGGGTGCTGCGTGGAAAACCTGCTAACTTCTCTAATGCATCAGTTCATCCCTTATAAAATTTTTAGGTACGTAACCTCTAGTTTCAAGTGAAGCCTCCCACCATTCGGGCACGTGATTTTCTCAACCGTATTGGTGGTGGTGGTTAGTTTTGATGAGTTAATGTTTTTAATCGAGTTTAAAAATAAAGAGGGCGGGGGTCAAACAATTGACCACCTCACCCCAAAAATTGGTCATAACTATTGCACCATCATTGGAACCGAGTATACTTCGAGGCTCAATAGGTTTTGAAGAAGAGTAAGCCGAAATCTCCCTAAATTTGAATATTAATCCCTATTTTTAATAGTTCGGTGGGATTAAAATGAATTTAAAATATAAAGATTAATTAAAATTATTTTAAAAGGATTTGAAGGATTATTTTGAAAGCCCAAAATTATATGAGCCCATAATTTAAAGGGGTATAATTATTTCGGGAGAGATTAATAAGGATTCTCATGTAATAATGGGGGATTTTTGAGGATTTTTACTTGTAAAGGCTGATATGTTTGATTTTGTAAATCATATGGTTAGTAACCATATTGGGCATATTTTATGTATACAAAGGGGGGAGTTTAGGACTTTGGGTAACCAGGTGGTGACTTATGAGAGAATTCTTTTGGAGAATTGTGAAGAGAATTTCCTTTATGATAGTGAATTGTTTGTCTCTATGCATTGTGAGCTTGAATTCAAGCTTGTTTTACTCGGGAGAGGACTTTTTGTAATTCATTATCAAGGAGACATGAGGAGACTCTATAATAGTTGAAGCCTTGTAAACCAATTTATGGAGCATAATCAAGGATTAGTCACTCTTTGGAGAGGGACCTAGAGATGTAGCCATCTGGCGAACTCCATTATCAACTTGAGTTTTTTCTTCTCTTTTCCATCTCTCTTCTATTATGTTCATCACTTTATTATTGCTTTTTTTATTTAAGCATTTGAAATTATGTAATTATGTTTAAAATATCTTCAATTTAATAATTGTAAAAGTTATTATTCACATGCAACAGTCCTAGATCCTAACATCAAATCAAGTGGTCCCAGAGCTTTGTTGTGACTAGTGTTTGCAGAAGAGAATGATAACGAGATCCAAGAGCGAACAAGGTGAAGGAACACTTACAAAATACAATCCTGAGATCAGTAAATGAAGAACTTTTCCAAAGATGGAAGAATCAAAATCTAGATAGAGTCTCGAGCTTGATGAGAAGATTTTTCAATGAGATTTTCTCGAAATGAGGGAAATGGTAGAAGTACTTTTTTAGGATAGGCAAGAACAAAATCCGCTTAAGAAAGAAGGCTTGTCGAAGCAGGAAGATCAGAAGGACAAAGGGAAAAGATGAGGAGGTGATCAAGAGCCTCCTAAAATTCCTTGAACTCCATCTTCTCTTTCTTCTCCTACAAGTTCTACTTCTTTTGCTAATCCTTTCAAGGGTGAACATAAGCCTAAAATTAAATTGGATGTAAAATTTGATCTACCTAAGTATTGTGGGGAATTAAATGTTGAGAAATAAGATGACTGGGTTCAACAAGTATAAGTGCAATGTAGAGTTCAAGGTCTCCTAGACGATGCTTCTAGGATCTAGTTAACTACTCTTTAGTTGGGAGAAATAGCTCTCACTTGGTGGGAGAGTAGAACTTAGGCATAAATTTCACATGGTAGAGTCGTTTTAACTTGGGAAGAATTTGTTAATGCTCTTAAGAAGCAATTTTATCCCCTAGGCCATATGCAATAGTTAATGATGGGTTGCAAAAAATTTAGGCAAGGGAAAGGTCAAATTGTCCAAGAGTACACCCATAAATTTAGGAAAAGTGCTATTGCATTGAATGTCCCATTACACACCCATGACACATTGCTTAAGTTCATAGGTGGTCTTCACTCTTATCTAAGACATTCCATTTTTGTTTTGAATCCTAGTAATTTGGATAAAGTATGTGTACAAGCCACACACTTAGAGTCAAGAGGTAAGAGTACTTTCATTGATAAGTTTGATAAGAAGCCATCTAAGCCTGAAGGTAAATCCAAAGATATAGAAAAGGGGAAGAAGACAACTACCATTAAAAAGCAAGATGATAAGCTCACATGCTCTCATTGTGGTAGGAAAGGTCATGATGAAGATCACTGCTAGTAGTTGCATCCTGAATTGAAGCCGAAATGGGCTCATAAACAAAAAGGTGAGAAGGAGTTTGCAAATGTTGTTATGGATCTTGGTTCAGAGTCTAAATATGAAACTAAGATAACAACAATGGGATTAAAAGGTAAGGATTCTATTGCCAATGTTTTTGTTGCTAGTTGTGCTTCTACTTCTCATGTCTATGATGTCCCTAATGATAAGAAAATAAATGAGCTATTTCACATAAGGGTGGTTACTAAGCACACTAAAATTGATACACTCATAGATAGTGGATCTCAAATTAACCTAATATTAGAAAATTTTGTAAGGAATTTGGGATTGAAAACTACACTACATCATAGACCTTATCCACTAGGTTTGGTTTGCAAAAATAATGAATTGCAAGTAATAAGGAAATACACTTTAAGGTTCACAATCACAAGCAAGTATGTTGATGAGGTGCAGTTTGATGTGGTTCCACTAGTTGTTTATGGGATAGTGCTAGGTAGCCCGTATTTGTACGATCAAAAAAAAATTTCTATAGGGAATTTAATCATTATCATTTGTTTAAAGATGGCATTAGGTATATTGTACATTATCATAGAATCAAGCTTGGTAGATCTTTTGCAAACACAGGGTAGTTAGAAAGCGTGATTAATTCAAGTAAATATTTGTCTCTTATGTCTGTCAAGATAGGTGGTTCTAGACATGAACTTGAGGTAATCAAGGCTAATCATGATTAGTTGTCGCAGGATGCACCAATACTACAACATTAGGAGAAAGTAAATTAAAGCATTGATGATCCAAATACTCAACATATGGTTGGGAATTTGGAGGTTCCCTTGGGTAAAAATTTTCCTGTTGTGAAAGATAGATATGTTTTTGCTTCATTCGCTTTTGTATCTACATTATTATTCAACTTGATATTAGTCAGTATTTATTGGTTAATGGCTGTAACAATTGATGTAGATGCTTATGGAAGTGATAAAATGATGTATGTGTTCAACAATATTGTTGCAGTCCTAATTGTGGTGATGATCCAGATGTGCAGATGGACAGATGATACATGACAAGTGGGGAGGCCATGTCCTCACTTAAATTCTAAATAAATGTAACTTTTGGAGGTCCAAAAGCTTTGCAGTGGGGAGGACTGAATCCAGGTGGATACTTTTCATCAAAAATTGAAGTGTTCCATATGCTCTAGAAATCTTCACCATATTGAAGTGCTTGGAAAATTGAACCCAACGCACCTTGAACAGAGTCAAAAGGAGCTCATACGTTCAAGTTATTCCCAGTTCAAGTTGGGTCAAATAAGGTACTAGAGGCTTGTTAGAAAGGTGAAAAAATTGATCATTCTAGTACTGGATGAAATTGGTGTCAAAATGAAGAGCTCGACTCAATGATCCCAACATCACTTGTTTAGATAAAAACAGAGCTCATACGTCAAAGATATGTCTAGTCAAAGATCATAGGGAACAAGGTTGACTAGGCCATACAAATGTTGACATTAGCATGATGTTAGCAAATCGTACGATGATGTGGCTGGACATGTGGAAGATTCTTGAGGTGACACTTGGTGGTGATGTGGCAGTTCATACATGATGTGGCAAGTGATTGGTTGCTAACGTGGTAGTTGACATGTCTCCATGTGTCTTTGATAGTGAGGCAACCAACTAGGTAGTGACGTGTCTTTTTGTCCAATCAGAGTGTGCCATGTGGCCCAATTACTAGGTGCCATGTGGCAACCCTATTGGCTTCTCTGTTAGAGTAATAAAGTCATCACCTAATTAATTAATTAATCATTAATTAATTGGGTCACTTTATGCTTTATTACACTTAAGCTAAACTTAGGAGTGCTTTTATTTCATTATTTGCTTTAATTAATTAGTTGCATTTTGCATGATTAAAGCCTCTAATATTAGAACATGTTGTCTCATTCATTCCTATGAAAGACACTTGTCATGTTATAATATAACCCTAATCTAGGGTTAGCTTTCATCCTTTTCATAAGGATTGATTCATTGTAACTGCATTATTTAATTCTCTACAATAGCATATTCAATGCGACAGTTGCATCAATAATAATTCTCAGGTTATTAAGTACAATCTTGCTTGTTGATTTTTTCTATATTGTGATAGGTAATTGCTTGTAGGTGTTTCATGGGAGATGTGGATTTAATCAGTCAATTCCAACATTCTCCGGTGTGTCGGTTCATCCATTAACAAAATTTTAGGTAGGGTATTCGATCCCCTAACCTCCAATTTCCAAGTGAAGCCTCCCACTGTTCGACCATACAATTTTCTCAAGCATATTGGTGGTGGCAATTAGTTTTGATGAGTTAATGCTTTTAATTGAGTTTAAAAATAGAGGAGGTGGGGGTCAAACAAACTACCACCCCACCCCAAAAATTGGTCATAACCATTGCACCACCATTGGCACCGAGTATACTTCGGGGCTCAATACCTTTTAAAGAAGAGTAAGCCCGAATCTCCCTAAATTGTAATATTAATCCCTATTTTTAATAGCCCAATGGGATTTAAATGAATTTGAAAGATAAGGAAAGATTAATTAAAATTATTTAAAGGGATTTGAAGGATTATTTTGAAAGCCCAAAATTATACGAGCCCATAATTTAAAGGGGTAGAATTATTTCAGGAGAGATTAATAAGGATTCTCATGTAATAATGGGGGATTTTTGAATATTTTTACTTGTGAAGGGTGATATGTTTGATTTTTGTAAATCATATGGTTAGTAACCATATTGGGCATATTTAATGTATAAAAAGAGGGGAGTTTAGGACTTTGGGTAACTAGGTGGTGACTTATGAGAGAATTATTTTGGAGAATTGTAAAGAGAATTTCCTTTGTTATAGTGAATTGTTCGTCTTTGTGCATTGGGAGCTTGAAGTCAAGCTTGTTGTACTTGGGAGAGAAGGAATTTTTGTAATTCATTATCAAGGAGATGTGAGGAGACTCTGTAACATTTGAAGCCTTACAAACCAATTTCTAGAGCATAATCAAGGATTGGTCACTGTTTGGAGAGGGACCCGAAGACGTAGCCATTTTTCAAACTTCATTATCAACTTGTGTTTTGTCTTCTCTTTCCATCTCTCTTCTATTTTGTTCATCACTTTATTATTGCTTTGTTTATTTAAGCATTTTAAATTACGTAACTACATTTAAAATACCTTCAATTTAATCATTGTAAAATTTATTATTCACGTGCACTATTCATAAATCCTAACATCAGATCATTGTATCATAGTCATCATTAACCTGACAGATAACCAACTAGCAGTCACTATAGACTTGGAGATCTTGATTTTCCATTTGATATCCATTCAGAGTATTTTCAACAATGCTTCATACTCAACTATGTTATTTGTACACAGGAACACTATTCTATATGACTTAGGTATTGAGTCTCCTTGAGGTGTCATAAAGAGAATACCAACTCCTGAACCACGATTTGTATAATATGCATCAAAGTACAATTTCCATGTTGTGGAAGTCTCTATTGCGAAGATAGATTAATTAGGAAAATTAGATACTAGAGGATGACCCACTATCATTAGAGCATCTTGGAGTTGATCAGCCCTTACTTGTCCTTTTATATTCTTACGATCAACATATTATATATCATATTCACTCAAGATCATGACCCACTTTTCTAGTTGTCTTGTCAAAAGTTTCTTTACTCAATATATATTTCAAAGGATCAATCTTAGCTATCAATTTTGTTTGATGGTTCAACATATAGTGTCTAGGATTCTGTGTGGAGAAAACAACTACAAGGCATGCTCATTCAATGGGGCTGTAATTAAGATCATATCCTACAAGAGTGCAACTAATATAATAGATTTCTTGTTCCTTTCCATCATTGTTATTTTGTGCTAACAATGCCCCCAGTACTGAAGTGGTCACTAATATGTATATTATTAGGTGTCTACCATCAATGGAAGGCATGAGTATTGGAGGAGTCAATAGGTAATCCTTTATTTGTTGAAATGCTTCTTGATAATGTTTAGTCCATATGAATGTGACTCCCTTATGTAGAAAATGTTGAAATGGATGACACTTATTTGCTAACTAAGCAATGAACCTTCAAATAGACTGCAACCTTCCCTGTAGAGTTCACAACTAACTTATGCTTGTTGGTGAAGGCATATTTATGATTGCTTTCACTTTTGCAGGATTGAATTTAATACCTCTATGAGAGAAAATGTATCCTAGAAGTTTGCATAATTGGACCCCCAAAAAAAACTTCTTCAAGTTTAGCTTGACCTTAAATTCTTCCAACCTTTTGAAAATATTTTCTAACACTACTAGATGACCATTTATTGCTAAGGATTTTGTCACTAAGTCATCAACATAATCTTCCATAAGTGTTTGCATGTAGTCATGAAAAATGGTGGTCATAGCTCTCTGATACATTTCTCTAGCATTCTTAAGACCAAATGGAATAATGTTCTGACAAAAGGTACCCCATGTACAAGTGAAAGCTATTTTATCTTGATCATTAGGGGCAATTCTAATCTAATTATATCCCAAAAATTGTCCATAAGAGATAGCATCTCATATCCTACTGTGAGGTCTACTATGATATCAATATTATGCAACAAGAAATCATCTTTAGGACAAGAAAATTATTTAGATCTCTGAAATATATGCATACTTTGATTCCAATATTTGGTTTAGTGATAGGAACAAGGTTTGATATCCATTCTACATAGTCTATGGGATGAATGAAACCAACATCCAAAAGTTTCTTGAATTCTACTTTCACTAGGAGCGCGATCTATGGGTGCATTTTCCTCAATTTCTGCTTGACTGGTTTAGCATTTGGGATAATTGGTAGATGATATAGAACAAGTTCAGGGTCCAACCCAAGCATATCAACATATGACCATGCAAAATTGATTTTTCTCTCTGAAAATAATGTAGTGAACTTTTGTTTTTTTCAATGGTCAAAGATGCTGCAAGTTGAATGATTCTAGGATTATCCTTTGTCCCAAGATATACCTCTTCTGATTCTTCCACAAGCAATGGTTATCTTTCTCGATCTATGGGGATATTTTCCAAATCTTCATCCTTAGGTTCCTCAGAGAGGTTTTCACCTTTGGACATGTCCTTTATTTTGACCTTTTCTTGGTCGAAAGGCATGTTTCAGTTTTCACCTAGAGACCTATTCTTTTTATTTTTATTCTTGTCACTTTTGTGACTAGAGGGAGGTGTAGTCTCTCTAAAATATGTTGCATTATCAAGCTCTATGATAAAACCAAATTTATGATCCCCACTTGGTATTCCATCTCAAAGTCCCATGAACTCAACGATTGCTTCATCATTCTTGAATGTGTCTAAACTTGGATGTCCTTGTTGATCCCAATCTATTAGTTGCAGGTAAACAAGGGGTAAGACATCATCACTATTGTCAAGGGTCAATGAGTAGGTAGATATGGTGAAAAAAAAGGTATCATCAGGATCCCAAAATGAATCAATCTGAATATTGATGTCCATGATATTGGTTGGGGAAGAGAATAAGTCAAGCTCTTGAAAGAAATCCACTAGTTCATAGTCTTTAGATGTGTAGAAATCCCACTCCCATTCATTGGAGTTGGTTTCAGTATAGTATTCCTTGGATGGCTCAATTTTATTTGAAACACTGATATTCAAACTTGGAGGCAACTCAATACTAGGAGGACTCACTTTTGGTGGAACGTACCCTAACCAAGTATTCTTTGGTAACTGAGGAGGCAGTATTGGTTTTGTCATTCCATGTTTGTTCATACCAATACCACTATGCCCATCATATCCTTGTTGCTTCATGATATGGAACCCTTTTGGATATTACTCAACTAGTAGATACTTAGGCTTAATATCTTCTTCATCTTTATAAATCCATGTAGAAATATATTTGCCTATAGAATATTTGCTTAATTCACCCCACCTAGCAAAGGTGGTAGGAGATAATGGATGATGATTTTAGGATCCTTCTTGATAGGATGTGCCATAAGATTTTGGTGATGTAGGAAGTTTCCAAACACAAAATAAACTCTCCATGTTGTATTCCCACATCCCTTGTCATGAATCTAGACCTTAGGTTTGGAAGGTGTAGTGAATGGAGTGGATGATTTTACCAGGGAAGATGGATCAATATAATGTGATGAGGTGGAGGATGGAGCTTCTCGATTAATAGGTACTTGATGTTTAGTGGTCCCTCTCAAATTATTGCAATATTGCAAGGGATCAAAGTCACTTGGTATGCTAATTTCAATGCCATTATGGGAAACTTCAAGAATTGATGGTATGTGGAAGTTATGACTCTTATGTCATGAATCAATGGGCGACCAAGGAGAAGATTGTATGGTAAGTCTAGATCCAAGACTTGGAATATTGTGTTCTAAGTAGCAGTCCCAACCCTCACAAGAAGCATGATTACACCTTTGAATGAGCTTTCAACATCGTCATAAGACTTGATAATTATTTTATTAGATTTGTCTATAAAATCTTCAGAGAACCCCAACACCATGACCAATTTTAGTGTGCATATTCTTAGACCTACTACATCATCTACCAAGACTCATCTAATTTTGTGTTTATTAATGTAGACTTCAAGGTGAAATGGATCATTATGATTCAATTTATGCATAAAAAGATCTTGTTCAGAGAATGTGATATGGTGGGGTGTAGCTAGGTATCCTACCATGGCCTAAAATTGATTGACATTTAGGTTGGACCAGTGTGTACAAACAAGAATGCATGAACCCTTGGTGCATAAATCACATAGGGTATGAATACATAATTTACTTGTAGTGCCTCACTTGCACAAATATGGAATATGCCTTGCATACAGTGAGCATTACTCATTCAAGTTTTCATACAATATATATAGTAAGTGCATCTCTTGCACAAGTGCATTGCTCGCACAAAAGGTGAAATATGCATAAATCACAATAGTATAGTTATAGTGATCATTATTCGATCCAATAAACACATTGAGTGTCAAAAGGATATCACACACACAAATAGGAAATGCAATAATTACTCAAGGAATCAAAAAATTACTCCAATGCATCACTCACCCAAGAGCATCAATAATATGAAATATGCATTACTCGCATTAGTATGAGTACAATGAACATTTCACATTCAAGTATAAATATAAATATAATTAAGGATTTTTTTTTTCTATGCTATGAATGCAATTGTCCATACAAATGTGTCATTTATGGAGCATAAGAAGTGCATCCTTTCACAAGCATACATGATTTACCACATCAATCCTTCTTACCTTGTCTATAAGGTAAATGAAGATATTTATCTAATCAAATTCTATCATGAATCAATAAAGATTCTTAAGGAATCTGAACTTTGCATTTTTTGAAGGATCTTGTGGATTCAACCAGATCCTAATCTTGTAGGAATAGAGAATCAAGGAATTTCAAGCTTCATAATACTACAAAATTCACCCCAAGAACTAGGGAATTCTCCATATTCTACTCCCTCATACAATCTATCATAGGTCCATCATGGACATGATAGAGAACGTAACATGAAACTTGACCAGTAGTTAGAAAAACTCAAGCATAGCCACCGTTAAGAAAGTAAATCAAAACCAAAGAAGGAAAAAGTTGATTTCAACAATAAGGCATAAAATGCGTGAAATTTCAACAATAATTTACACATGACCATGAAGGTCACAAGATCAATAAGTATCAGAAATTTAATGGCTATACTTATTCATAAACACAATAAAAATTCAATGTTGTTCTTAACATCATTAATAAATAAATCAAAGTTAATAAAATATCAAATTTCACAAGTTACATAATACTTGAACTACGTGACTAACTCTAGTCACAAGAGAGGGAGTACAATATTAAGCTATACCTGGATTCCCAAAATCCAAGGTAAGTAAGAGAGCACATTCAATGATGGAAAACAACGAGTCATCTAAGACCTAGTCACACAAAACATGCCATCCATACTCCTTAATCATCACTGAAGGTTCCAAGAAACAAAATTTGCATCTCAATAAGGAAGATCACAATCACCATGCAATGAAACACATAGTCATACACTAGTGAGCATCCTCAAACCAAGATGTCTATACATCCCTACAAAGAGAGATTACCAATTCCCACTTACAGGGATTCACCACTCATATGGATAACATATTAATGCATTGATAATTACATAAGGTTCTCATTTGAACAAGTTATGAGTACAACCACAAGGTACTTAACTTGCATTCTCCAAAGATCATAAGGCTTCTTACACACATCCAAATTAGGAAAAGAAAAAGCATTGCTAGAATATAGTTTATCTCATAGTCTAATTCTGTTATCATTAGAGACATCCTTGCCTTTAAAGAATTCATCTTGAATTCTCTTCTCCCTTAAATGATCAGCTAAATTTTTAAACCATTATTGGTTGTAGGTAATTGTTCTCTTCTTCTTATCATAACATTTTTATTTTGCCTCAAGCAATTTTGTAACTTACCCCCTTGTGTAGTAAATTCATTCAATCTGTATGTCCTCAAAGAGATCTCTCTTCACAATATTTCTCTATTCCTGCATCACCACTTCACAGGTTGTCACGATGTACTATCCATCTTGGCTCACTTTAAATAAAATTATATATTACCCATCTTGGCTTAGTCCAAATGGTCATCATCACTCTTACTAGGAATTCACATGAAAATGAGACTAAGGTGAAGGGACCTCACACCTCCAAAGTTATGAATGATTGAATTAAATCTAAACTTCTAATCGGTTACAACTAACCATGAAAGAATCACCCATACTAGGGTTCACTATACAATACAATAGGTTCATATACTTCAATGCAACCTAAGCATAGGAGACTCGAGGCCCGAGTGTTGAACCTGAGTGCTCTGATACCAAAATGTAAGGACCAAAAATTTCAATTACCAATTATAACCCCTAATTGCCAAAATAATTTAATAGAATAAAATTATTATGAAAAGATGTGGAGTATGAGGAATGATTAAATTAATTTCATCACTAAATTCAATGAAATATCATACATTAATGAATCAAATATATCAAACAAAGTTGTACCTTCATTAGATTTAGTCATGTAGGATTACACAAGTGTTATCATCATAGAAATACATGTAAATTCAAATACTATAATGAAAATTAAGGAAATAGAAAGATCATAAGTGCATCCACAAGAAACCATAACACAAAGATTTTCATGAGTGGAAAACTCTCGTAGGGATGAAAAACCACTCGTAAAAGTTTCTCACTGGCTTAATGAAATGCCTCACTAGCTGAGCCTTACTAGCTACAAAGTTTCAATGGTTACAAGAAGCCTCATGGGCAATGATCATACTATCTCCATTGACATGACCATTCCTTACATATTTCTATAGCACAAGGATCATATGGAAGTTCTTTTACAAGTCACATAAATCTACAAGTAACATTTTCAAGTTTCATCATGCATCATCCTTGGATATGGAAGTAAGGTAATGCCAACACTATCATGAATTGCTCCCAAGTATTTGCAAATAAGATAATTCTACCTCCAACAACCTCTCAAATATTAGACAAGTACACTGAAAACTATAAACCAATCACATAAGGCTTCATGAAAGTAATCCTAGGTCTGCTAGAATGCACACATGCTTATATAATTATAACAAGAATGTTTACTTCTAAACTCAAAGATTTATAGAGGTTTTATTAATAAAGAATAATACTATAAGGAATTTAGAAGGTATAGCTCATGTATGTATGAGAATACATATATAAGCTAATGAATATATATGAATATACATTCTTATGCAATAAATCACAAGATCAACTAAGTGAGATAAACCAAAATGCATGAGAAGAGTGTCATCATTGAACCTAAAATTTAATATGGTAAGATATGATTCAACATTTTTTCATCTTTTTGTAAAATTCACAATTGATTCACAATACATAATATGCAAGGGTGAATTGAAATCTAATTATATATATATAGATCTAATGTTATAAAATGCCACAAATTCCATATTCGTAAGAGAAATGCTCACAAGAAATAAATTCTACTTTGGTTTCTATAACTCACTTTGACTTGGTTTAATCCTTCCTCTAACATTTCTATGCATATAGGTAATTAAATGCAAATGTGTAATTGCTTATTTTCTTTCCAAGGTATCAATAAGCCATTTCCAAGTTAAATGGTTCAATCTAAAATAACAGATTTGCACGACATTTATACAAAAAATACTTTCAGGCAGAGATATAAACATTTTGAAGGAACCAAACTTACCCAATTCATGTAACGCATAAAAAAAAACAATTATAAGCGAGTGTGTTCTTGCTTTCAAGGTAGCCAATATTCCATATCTATTAATGGTTTAGTCTAAAACAATGGAGTTATATACTTTTAAAGGAAACATTCACCAATCAAAATTATATATATATTAGGAAGTAAAGTCTACTCATATTCACGTATGCATATTTATATATTTGCACAATTAATCTTAGGTAAAACAATCCATTAAATAAACATATCTACTTAAACATAAATATTTATTATTGCAAGTCAGCTTTCTACATTTGTTCTTTTCGCGTTTTCAATCTTGCTCTCACACTTATTGTATTTGTATTCTTTTCTCTCTCTCTCTCTATATATATATATATAAATATAAATTTATATTTACAGCTGAAGTAATGTATAATTTGTTCTTTTTAAAGGGAAAGATATATACGTATATTTAATTAAATGTGTATATTTACATACTTATAGACACTTCAAGAAATCACACTTTCAGCAAAGTAATAAATACAGCTTCAGCCATGTAAATATATATTTACTTATAAAAAAAATGCAATCATCTAATTCTCAGCATAATCCATATAAATACATACACAAATATATATATATATATATATATATATATATATACTTCAAGAAATCACACTTTCAGCGAAGTAATAAATACAACTTCAGCCATGAAAAAGAAATATTTACTTTAAAGAAAATGCAGTCATCTAATTCTCAACATAATCGATATAAATACATACACAAATATATATAGACACTTCAAGAAATCACACTTTCAGCGAAGTAATAAATACAACTTCAGCCATGTAAAGAAATATTTACTTTTTTAAAAAATGTAGTCATCTAATTCTCAGCATAATCCATATAAATACATACACAAATACACACACACACACACTTCAAGAAATCACACTTTCAGCGAAGTAATAAATATAGCTTCAGCCATGTAAAAAAATATTTACTTTAAAGAGAATGCAATCATCTAATTCTCAGCATAATCCATATACACAAATATATATAGACACACACACACACACATATATATATATATATATATATAAGTAATTATCATTCATTTTTCTAGCATCAACATAATTGGTAAATAGTAATATATATATACCCATACCCATTTGAATAAACATCTAAATATATTTATATAAAACATATTTTCGCACTTAGTATATACATACATTATTTGTGGTTATAAAATCTCAGCCCCTTTAAAATCCACCTTTCATTTTATCCAAAACAAATACGCTGGTATAGGCTTTGCCATTCAATTTTATTTAAAAGATAAGTGTTATATATGTAAATATATGTATATATTTACACACTTCAGTGTATGTATATACATATATTTGAACATATAATAGTATCACAATTTGAGATAAGATTTTGCTTAAAGAATCAACAATCGTTCTGACACTTTAAAAATTAAAAGCAATAGAAGAGATTTAAAAACTTGGAATTTTTTTTTTGCCTCCAGTTGAAAATTCTCTTCTTCTACTTCTTCTCCCATTCTTTCTTTCCTTAGAATTTTCTTTTTGAAGAATTTTCCTCTCCTTCTTTCCTTTTCCCTTGTATTTCTCTTCTTATTTCTACTATATATTTTTATTTTAATCTACTGGAATCTAAAACTTCTATTTGGCAGCCATTTTTTCAATTATTTCTGTAGAGCAATTCAAGAACATCAAGCAGTTGTGTTTTCTCGTTATTAATTTCCTCTTTTAAAGGTTTTAATTCCATTCTCTTACCCTAAACTTTAAAATCAAAATAAAATATATTTTCATGCATGATATTCATCTTTGATAAATAATAATAAAGAATTCTATTTTAATTGCAACTAAGTAATTATCCACAGTAAATAGTGAAGAAATGCCATCTTTAAATTGTAAGAGTAATATTTACCCTTAATAAGCAATAAATAAATATTATTTATTTGCAAATTAAATATTTGCTCAAAATAAATAATAAAAAAATTTCATTCATTTGGGAATAAAAATAGTTATTCTAAATAACCAAACATTATCATTTATTCAGAATAAATAAAAATCTATAATTAAATTATAATTAATTCCTATTTGTTTCATTGCACTTTTATTTCATTACTAATTAATTTAATCAAACATTGTAAAATACGAACTATAGAAATAGGGGTCATGACACCTTGTTCAATAAGGTCTTGGATAAGGTTCTTGAGTTTCCAACATGATGATGTTTTATGTCCCTTGCCACGATGGTATTCAAAGAATTCATTTTCATTCCACCAATTTGGTTTGGCTAGTGTTGGTTCGTATGTTTTAATGTATAGAAGTTGAATGACATTTTATTATAAAAGTTTCTTCAAGACTAACTCAATGGGTTCCCTAAGGGTGTGTATGTTCGCTTAGGAATGTTGGCTCATAAAGGACCTTTACATTATTGATTGTTTTGGACCACATTCATTATCTGATCATGGATTGGTGTTGGGGTATTGGGTATGGATGGAACTTTAAGATGAATGGTGGGGTAAACTTTTTTTACCATTTTAGCATCAACTAGCCCATCATTGGTGACATTCATATTTCTAGACCAAAATTTGCCTTTGTCACTAGGAGGATTTTGAGTTTATTTGAAGATTTCAACTAGTCCTTTTTCCACAAGAGCTTTCTCTATAAAAAATCCTTTCTCAATGACATCTTCAAAGGTGGTGCAACATTGGATTCAAAGTTGATGTATTAGTGCTATGTGGAAGTTGTCTATAAAGATCAAAATCAACTATTTTTTTGGAATATGACAAGGACATTTGCTAGACATGCTTCACCATCTTTTATAAGATGATGTGAGTGAATCTCCCTCATTTTGTTTGGTTGTGCACAATTTTTATAGGGTCATGCCACTTTAAATGTTGTAGGAAAAGTATTTAATGAATATTTTATCTTATTCACTCCATGTTCGTATCCCAGGAGGGAGGTGTACAAACCACTCTAGAGCCTACCCTAAAAGGCTTCATGGAAATAGTCTCATCAAGTATGTAGGCTCAAAAGCAATTTCCATACATGTTGTGTTAAATTATCATATGTGTTCCATTGGATCTCCTTTCCCTTTCTATTTTTTAAAGCTTGGAGCATTAAAGTGTGGTAGAAAAGGTGGCATGTATATGCTTCTATTGAAGGTATAAGGACATAATTCCTCCATTGAGTATGTCTTCTTGGTTGTCCCCAATTGTATTTTTTCCATTTGCTATTGTATTGCTTGCATTTGTTACTTCAAGTCTTGCATAGGTGATGGTGATGTGTATGGTTGACTTTGCATGAGGTGGTTGGTATTTGTGTTAAGAATGTTGACTTGGTTATACGTGGGACATGAGGTGGTTGGTATTTGTGTTAAGAATGTTGACTTGGTTATACGTGGGATTTAGATTGGCACTTTGTTGCAAGGGATTA
The DNA here is from genome assembly GCA_007258455.2 of Sequoia sempervirens. Taxonomy (NCBI): domain Eukaryota; kingdom Viridiplantae; phylum Streptophyta; class Pinopsida; order Cupressales; family Cupressaceae; genus Sequoia; species Sequoia sempervirens. The sequence goes on along the minus strand of VDFB02047397.1, from coordinate 79,913,181 downwards.
TGATTTCCCAGTTGATAGTGAGGTGAAAACATGGTATTGATTTTATGTTGTGATGGTGTATGGTTGTTATGTGGAGGTTGTGATATGAAATTGGTGTTTGGTGTGATGGAAGTGGTTTGGTGTTTGAGCTTGAACCAAAGGAAATATTAGTGTTAGGTGTAGTGTTGACCATTTGAGTTTGCACTCTTGGTGTGGCAATGTGAATCCTTCTTGTCTTGTTAGGTGGGTTTTTATTTTCATTGGTTAATGATGTAGAATTTTGAGTGCCAAATGGAGTACCAAAGGTAGGGGTTGGTGCTTGAGATGTCGCATGTGTTCTTTTTGTCCCTCATGTTGGAGGATTAGGGATGTGTGTAGTTTTCACGTTGTGTGTTATTACCCCAAGTGGCAAACTAGTGTTCATTTGTTGTGAAGATGGTTGACCTTGTGAAATTGTGTTTAGACCAAGAATTTGGGTTTGTGTTTGTGTTGCTCCCTCTACTATTATGGAAGTGTCAAAATAAAAGGGGAGCTTGGCACCCTTCTTGGCAAGTGCAAGAAAGTACTTATTAGGATTTTCATTAACTAGCTCCTCTACAATACCCACTATCCTACCTAGTCTTGCGAAGCCTCTTCAATTTCTTTGAGGGTTAGATTTTTGTTGAACTCATTTAACGTAAGGTTGGAAAATACATTTGGGGTTTCCCTTTGTGATGTTTGAGGTTGACCCAAAGTTCATATTGCTATTTGGATTGAAATAGGGATCATTCATTGAATCCATGTCCTTTCTTTTCCTTTGTGACCTTGTTTGGACCATATAAGACTTGCAACTTAAGGATGGAAATGAAAGGTGACAATGCAAAATGGATATGAGACTATGCTATATTTTTGGGACTTTTAGAGATATAAGGATGCCAAATGCTATGCATCTAAGACCAAGATTTAGGATGCTAGAATGATAATGACTCTATGAACAAAGGATGTGGTGTGCCAAATGATACTATGGCCAAAGCTATGATATGGGACCAAGACTAAAGGATGACTAGTGAGACTATAGATATGCACCTTTGGGCCTAAGAAAAGGATGCTAAACAAGCTATGAAAATTCAAGGTAACAAATCAGATTGTCAAGACCTTAAAAGGACAAATGATGATGATTGAACAAAGTGAGTCTAAACTAGACATGAGTTTAAGACCCACCTTGGATGGTGAGGATTGATAGATAAAAGGAAAAGGTCAAAGACAATCTAGATACATGACAATGGACTGATCAAAGGTATGGTAAGTTTCCTAGCTTGAAATTTGAAAGGTGCATATGGATAAGAATGACCTAGGACCAACTAAGTAATGCAAGAATGGTAATGTAATCTAACTAAGAAATGCAAGGTAACCTAGGTGAATGTAGTGAAATGAATTGACTAGATTGAGAAATTCTATGATCAGAAGGTATGGTAACTGTCAAAGTGTGATTAGGACTGAGACTAGATAGAAATTTCCCCAAAATTTTGAGAACTAATAGTTGTGGTTCACTATCTCACAAATGCGGTTTACTATTTCATAGATGCGGTTGAATTTTCTTATTAAATGTGGCTCACTGTCTCATAGATGTGGTGTACCATTTCATAGATGTAGTGTACAATCTATTAGTTTCAAATTGGATGTTTCCAAGTAGTTTTTTTTTTGTTTTGGGAGATTTTGAAAATATGATTGAAAACACAACAAACACTTGGAAAAACAAATTTTGGCTATTATGTGATTATCCAAATTTTTACGTGAATAGTGTATGTTCATAAGCCAAATTTAGCCCAATTTCACTTGTTATAGAATAAAAATAAAAAACACTTCAAACACTTCCTAATACTAAGGTGAAGGAAAATGGAAAAAATCTCAAGCCCACAACTTGTAATCTCCTTCGAAGCAAATGTAGGAACACCTAAATGGGTGTGTACAATCTTGTATTTGTGAGAGAGGATAGGTAGGGGTCTCCAGGACTAAAAGGAAGATGACCAATCACCCTCTCCCCAAAAAGCTACACATAGCTTATGATAAAATAGGGATTTCTACCTCATCTTAAGGGATCCATATGGTGAGTAACTTCAGGGTGTGATTTGCATCCCTTGCACTGAGAATGACACCAACAACTCAGTCAATATGCTGGGCCTCTAAAATAAGGTTTCTATTCACTTCTCAGGGACTTAATTCCTTACTAACACCCAACAAGCCACTTAAGTCTTTAACCAACGCTACTTGGGTAATAAAAGTACCTCACATGAATGTGGGTAGCTTCCCTTTTAGATTGGAACTATCAGAAAGGTACTTGGTAGTTAGACCTTGGCTTTCACCTTAATCTCTTATATAGCAGCTCGAGGGAAAAACCAATTTGGGTTGTACCCCTTGGAGTGACCACTTCTCCAAAAGAAATCCCTTTTACAAAAAAGAAAAATAAGATGTATAGTGATTTATCTTACACCCAAGCTCCATGAAGGCGAAGGGAGAGGATACTTTCACCAACACCTTAGGGTTTAGCGCAAAATGTGCAGAAGCACAAAACATGAAAGAAACTAATTCCTTTTAAACCAAAAATCCAAATATTCCTACTTAAAAGTCAAAGATACACAAAACCTTGTAAGAACATGAATTAGTAGTTTGATAGTAATGTCTTCTCCAATTGATTGCCACATGCTAGAAATAAGATATTAGTAACACCAAAAAATTTCTGCCCTAATGCATGCAAAAAGAAAAAACTAAAAAACTTTGAATTTTGAATCATTTTACCAAAACAAATAGTTGCATCGTTATGTCTCATAGATGTGGTGAACTAAAAGATGACTATAGTGAAAAAGATGGTGATTGCCGCAGATTGTTTCACATATGTGACAAATTGTAAAAATGTTGAAATAGAATCCAACAACCAAAAAATGAAAGAAAACAACAAAAGTATGATTTGGCCCTAAAACCAACAAATACGATATTCTGTCACACAAATGCATCGTACTGTTCAAAAAATGCATCACTATATTTTCATCACTCACTCAATCGGATGTGTTGTATTATCTCACAAATGCATCGTATGGACCTAAAAAATTAAATAAAACTCACAAATTTCTTCAAATTTTGTTATCTTCATGTCAGGTTCACTAATATAGGACATGGTAAAATTTGAGTGCAAAAGGGCATGAACAATAGTAGCAACCACAACTACCTAAAATACAAGCCTAAGAGACCCAAATCCAAAGAAGGAAGTACAAATAACAATAGGAAAATAAAGAACAAATAGTAATACCAAACTTCCCATGCTATGGTTGAATCATCTTCCTTGTAATTCCTCCATTTTGCTGTGTATGCAAGCTTGCCTTCAGATATTGTTGTATACAAGTGTGAGTGAAGTGATAATGATATCAAGAATATCAAAGATCATTGTTGTAAGGTTGGAATGAAGGAGACAACTCTCTTTTATAGAAAAGCCATTCAAATGGGCGATCAAGATCGAAAGCCAATATGATGAGGAGATCAACAGACAAGGTTTCTTGCACAACAAAGAGATAGGGTTAGGGTCAAAATAGGGCTTGTTAAGGATAGATGGTCACTATTAGAAGAGGAATGTGACATTATCAATGGTTGAGATTTAAAAGAGAATTTGGAGGGAAATGTAGAAAATTAAATAATCATAAGATTATTTAATTTGAGAGGAAATGTGAGCAATTAAATAATCAAAGTGATTATTTGTAGAAGAGGGGAAAAGAGGTTTTTAATTAAAATGATTAAAAACAACCATTTAATTAAAAGGGGAGGAAAAGGGATAAATTATTAAATAATTAAATAATTAAATTAATTTTTTAATAATAGAGAGAAAACTTTAAAGGAATAGTTTTTTTGTAGTGATAATAGCTTACAAAATTGACCATTTTGATCATTCATATAGAATTATAGCCTTGTGAGATATAGAGCTACATGATATACATAGTTCTTTTACACAGTCCTTTTTCATAGATTTTTACTGTAATATCATATCTTCAAAAAGAAAACAATAGTTCAATAACATCTTTAATCTTGTTTTAGCTTTCTTATCCTTTCAAATTCTTTTGCTGCAACTTTAGGGTCCTCTTTCAAAATGTATTTTAATCTAGGTTTGTAGAATAGCCATTGATTGCTTGGATCAATTCCTCCTTCTTGATCTCCACTTTACCATTCTTCATAAACTTCAGAAAATTTTGTTTGGAGACCCCAGTGTAATAGAGACCTGCACATACACATTGTACTTTGTGAGTCTTCTATTAGACTGAGTAAGTGCCCTCCTAGTGCCTTAAAAGTTTTCTACATACGACGTATGCTTCCCTCGCTTCATGATGGCTGGCGACCATCATGGGTTTGTCATTCTTTCCCTAATTCCTCCTAGTGCCTTGTCTTTTTTCTACATTTTTCTTTCATTCTTTGGTGTGGCATCTCAGTGGCTTCTCCTTGTCCCATGAAGTTCACCCTAGATTCATCATTTTTTCTAGTGACTCTTCTCCTTGCTGCCTTGGGATCACTCGTGAGGGGAATTTCATGGAAGAGAATGGCCATCATTTGGTCGATGCCCTTGGGAGTGTGGTGGTTAATGATCCTTTAAACCCTCCTGGTGGGGTTGATAATGGCGACTGATTATTCAGAGATATCATGGCAGAAAAAGGTAAGTGTGTGTTTCTTGAATCAGTGCACTTTCTAACAATAGATGATGGAGGGTGCAGTCAAAACCCTAACCCAGGAGGAGAACGAGGTAAGTGCCCTACTCTTGACTTTAAGAAATAATTTTGGATTCCAAACGATGACATGGCTTCAAATCTTGGTAATGAAGACTTTAGATTAAATAATGTTGCAATTTTTTTTTCCGCATTAGACATTTCAAAAATTTTGGTGAGGAAATACCTCAACTAGTGGATGTTTAATATCTGGAATAAAAAAATAGGGGTTTTTCATTCCTTTTGCAGAATGATTCAAAAATGGATTTTTTTAATCACTTTCAAAATTTTTGAAATGCAAGAGAATGTAACTAAGAAATAATTTTGGTTGGTTGGGAACTCAGTGTTTATGGCTATCCCCTAGTCATCCAATCTCCCGTGTGAAGAAGTTCTTGCTCTATCTTACCTAAGGTGGATAACCCTAAAGAACCTCCCATTAATTCTGTGGAACTTTATTTCCTGTCTGGTGGAGAAATTTGGTATGGTTTTGAGAATTGAAGACTCCAAGAATGCCCTGCCTCACTTGGATGTGAGGGTTTTAGTCTCAATGACTCTGAGTATTGAGATCCCAAATGAAGTTGAAATTTAAATTGAAAATGTAATTTTGAACTTTCAAATAAAATTTCTTGGTGGCTTTAATGCATGTTTCCTCTGCAAATGTGATGAGCATGTAAGGAAAAACTGCCCTATAATTAAAAACTATAATAGTGCTAATGAAAGAAGAGATCTACTCGTGAGGATAAGTGAACTTTTCAACATGAAATAGACCAGGGAGCCTGTGGGGTCTATGAACCCGAATAGGCTACCCATGGTGATGAATTTGACCTCAATACAAATAATACATTCATAACTAGCAAGAATGGCATATATGATACTAAGGCTCTTGATAGTGTGTTAAGTCTGTCACCTGAGGAAGAAATCCTCATGCTCATGAAGGGTGCTCATGAAGGGTATAATGGAAATTGAAAGCATTACGACTGAGGATGACCTTGGAATGACATCCAAGAGCTCGAGTCAAAAATCAACAAACTGTGCTCAACCCGATTCAAGGGTTGGCCACATCCCGTTTGAGGACAGGACCATGCCCTCAGACCACAAACTTAATGTACAAGAGTTAGTCTTGGAACAAATAAAAAACTAAATCAGTGTTAACAAAAAAAATCTTAAAGCCGCGAGCTCTAGATTTAAAGCTTGTGGGCAAGAAACTGATGACTATTAAGTGAAGAAACCTTGTATGGATTCTAAAAATATGGTAATAGTAAACAAAAAATCTAATAATAAAATACATAAGTCTATTGAACCCTTTTTCTCAGATACAGTCTGCACTAAGCCAGTGCATTGGGATTTAGGACAGAAAATTATGATCCTTGCCGACATGGAGGAATCTGCCCATGTAACAAAGGTTAGCCTTGAAGCCAATAAATGCCAGTGTCAATTGGACCTGATCCCAAAGGTGGAAAGAGAAAATTCTAAGCAAATGACCCTTGAAGGGGAGAATAATAACAAAGTCTTGAATCTTGACTCTCAAATATGGGACTTAGAGGAGGAATTTTTTTTCTATCTAATTAGGCTTGCCCTCCCTAGGCCAAACAAGTTGCTAAAAGTGCTTCTTCCTTGCCGAGAGACTTGGGAGTTGTTGGGAAGAAGCAAGATCCTAAGGAAGTAATTGATCTAGATATAGGGGAGAGAAAAAATCATTTGTAAAAGAGTGGCTAGGATAGAAAAAAGAGGGAGGAAAAAGAAGTAGAAAGAAGCCATGATCCCTTACAAAAGAGGGGAGAAAAGAAGTGAGCCTAGAAGATGAAACTCAAGACATGGATGCTGATGAATCTCAATTGTGTCTCGTGGAATGTGAGGGGAATTGATTCCCTATATATAATATTGTGTAAGAAGGTTTATTAAGAAAGTTAAAAGCAAGGGCATAACTTAATGTTCTAGGAAATTAAAGCAACCAACTTCAACTTGAATTCTAACCTCAAATTCATATGGAGGGATTCAATCTCATTCACTACCAATCATGAGAAAGGCAAAGGTGGCTTTTGCAATTCAGCAATCCAACAAGTGGAACAGCTGGGTGAAAGATCATGGTAGCTTGCCTTGTAATAGGGTGGTATGGATTTGCTTGGAAGTAGAGAATATAAAGTTTGGGGTATGCTCCATTTATGCCCCAAATGAATATATGCAAAGGTGTGAGCTTTGAGATTGGTTAATTAGGCTCCATGACATCCCTTGGGTGTTGGGAAGAGACTTTGATATGGTGGAGAATCATGAAGACAAGGTTGGGGGTGCTAATATGGGGTGGAAAGGAAATGATTTTTTTTTTGGTATAAGATGAAAAACAAGCTAAAGTTAATAGACCCTCTGGAAGGGACAAAGAAAGAAAACAAAGAAATTTGGTACACCTGGTGCAATTTTTAGAGTGGTACTAGAAGAATTTATTGTAGGCTTGATAGGTTCTATGCTAATAAAAACCTATTCTCCTTTGACCTAGTGGAAGGCTCAAGCTCAAGAATTAAGGTTAACTCCTGGACTCTCTCTGATCATCACCCAATCACAACAAGGTTGGATTTTGGGAATAAAATCAATACCCCTCCCAAGAGAGAAAAAAATTTCATCCTCAATACCAACTTTCTTAGGGATGAGGATTGTAATAGTGCAATCTTTACCCTAAGAGAAATAAACAATTGGGTCCTTACAAGAACATCCGTAATTGAAAGGTGGAACATAAATATAAAAAGTTGGTAAAATATTTTTCAAACCATTGGAGAAAAAATACAAAGGACAAGAGAATGGAAAAATTCCTACTACAAGAAAATCTCTTTCATGTAGAGGGGTTGATCCAAAATGATCCCCAAAATGTGGAAATAAATGAATAACTTATAAGCATCATAGGGGGTCTAAGAAAAATCCAAAACTATAGGGACCAAGGTCTAAAGAAGAGGGCAAGGCTGAATTGGGTAGCCCATGGGGATAAAGGATCAAAATTTTTCTTCAAATTCTAGAAAGATAAGGAAAACAAGGAGCAGGTTAGTGCAGTCTAAGATGAAGAAGGGCTAGTTAAAGACCTAGAGGGCATCAAAGAGAATTTCTTTTAGTTTTACAAAAGCCTTTTCATTGTAGAATACAATAGCACACCCTATATTGAAGCTAAAGAAAAATGCAGGAACCTTATCCCAAGGAAAGTGACAGAAGAAATGACATACATGTTGGGTAATCCATTTTTGAAAGAAGAGATAAAAAACACAATACTCTCAATTGCTAATGATAAGGCATCTGGGATAGATGGGATTCTTGTAGAGTTCTATACTTGGTAAATATTGAGTGGCTAGCGAAGACCTGTGACAAGTTTATAATGAAGCCCTTGAAGTTGGATCACTAGGAAAATAAATCAATCAAGGTATCATAAAGCTCATCCCAAAAGAGGGAGATGCAACCTTGGTGAAAAATTGGAGGTCAATCACTCTTTTAAATGTGTCATATAAGATTTTGGCTACGACCATCTCCAAAAAATTAACTTTGGTTCTTCCAAAAGTCATTAATAACACCCAAACAAGGTTTATAAAAGTTACATTTTAGAAAACCTGTTAACTAGTTGGGAAGCAATGGAGTGGTCCAAGACCTCAAATCAAAATATTAGCATGCTCCTGCTAGAATTTGAGAAGGCTTGTGACAGGGTGGAATGACCCTTCATTATGATGGTACGAGAAGCATTCGGATTTCCAAAATAACTATGTCAAATGGTTAGAACCCTCCTAAAATATGCCTCAACAAGAGTTGAATTTAATGGTAATCTAACAAAGGAGATTACCCTGCAAATATGCATAAGACAAGGGTGCTCCTTTGCACCTTCCTTATTTGTCATTTCTATAGATGCCCTACACTACATCCTAAAGGACTCCACCTTGAGCCCTAGGGTACATGGCATATCCCTCCCAAACAAGAATGAATTGATGAATGCATAATTTGCTGATGACACAACACTCTTTGTGAAACTTGATAAGGAAAACTTTGAAAACTTGCTAAGAAATATGGAACTTTATGCCAAAGCAGCTGGTGCAAAAATATCTAAGGAAAAAACCACTTTACTAAGCTGGGAAACACATCAGCTAGCTTGGCTTAAGGAGCAGGAGTTCCAATGGGGGGCCCCAATAAGATTGTTAGGTATCTAGGGATACCTTTTGCTCTAAGTCCTAATTTAAAGGACATGTGGGAATGACTGAAAAAATAAAATCTTCAAGAAACTGGATGCTTAGAATAAACAATACTTGTCAATTGCAGGGAGGGATTAGGTGTGCTAGAAAATTCTTTCTTCTTATAATATCTATTATGCTTTGGTTTGGTTATTCAATGGATACCAAGTAAATGAAATTCAGAAGTGCATAAGACAATTTCTTTGGTTAGATGGTAAGGGGTGCAAGAAAAGGCATGCGGTTTGTTGGGAATGGTGCTTCCTAGATAAGCAGAAAGGAGGTTTGGGGTTAAAAGATCTTAAGAAGTAGGGGATTGACCTTGCTGCCAAATGGATCTACAAAATTCTTGTGGGAGACAAACCTTGGAAGGTTCTGATAAGAAATAATAGCAGTAGTGAGGTGCCCGACAAAGTAAAAGCTTAGAAGAATCTTCCCATCATAGACCTCTTGTTTGGAAAATTCCCGGTCTCATCGACAAGGTCTATTATTTTCAAAAGCTTGTGGAAAGCTTGAAAATTGTGTAAAGAAAAATTTCTCTCTAAATTTCTAATTGATAGTGAGCTAAATAAAACATTCTTAATAAATCTCTCTAGTGGAATATCTACCATAATGATAAGCCTTTGGCTCTTCTATAGGGCTTCTTGGCTAAAGAATGGAATAAAAAAGGTGTCTCACTGGTCAATAACATCTTTGAGAATGGTGGGTCAATTAGTTGGGAGACCTTAAAACAAAAATTCAATCTCCCCCAAACTCAAAAAAGAACATATGAAAGATTAAAAAATTATAACTTCAATCTTTTAAATCATGGGGTGGTAAATAATAGGCAAGATTTAATGTGGCTAAAGGGAAAAGATTTAGCCAAACTTAAAGCAAAAGAAATTTATAAAGCTATTGATAGCTCCCCTAACTTGATGGATCATCTTAATAAAAATTGGAATTTGAACTTAAATCAGAATTAATGAGAAAAGATCTCCACCAATATTTGGGGTAATTTTCTTGAACCGAAAAAGCAGGCTTCAAGTGGATGCCACTACTGCAAAAACTGCCAAGTTTTGATCCTAAAAGCAATACCTCTATTTGTGATGTTTGTAAAAAAATTGAATTTATCTTTCATTTATTCTTTTTCTGTTTTTATGCTAGGGAAGTTTGGGAACTATTTCAAATTGATCTATTTGGGTGGGGGGATAGAAAAGAAAAAAAGATAAAATATATTATCATGGGGAAAATTGATAAATTAGGAAAGGCTCCTAATACATTTTGGTTGATTCTAACTACTGAAATTTAAAGAAATAGTTAAATGATTAAAATGATTATTTAACTATAAAAGAAATATATGAAGGAGAATAATTAAATAAATAGAAATTTATTTGATTATAGAGAGAAAAGGACATTAGTGATGTAATCAAATACTAATTTATTTAATTAATCAAAAGAAGAATACAGAAAGGGAAATGAATTAATTAAATAATTAAAATTATTTAATTAATAGAAGAACATGACCTTATAAAATAATCCAATAATTAAAATCATTCAATTATGTAGGGAAGAAGGGAAATCGATGAAAACTGACGTTCATAGGCCCAAGACATTTTTTAGTGTATACGCAACCTATCTTTGAATTTTTCTTTCCAAAGGAACTTACATATTTTATCTACAACTTGCAATCTTGTTATACTCAAGAATCTATTGATTTCCATTTCCATATGCACCACTTTAAAATATTCCATTACTCTTTATTTGTCATAATCTGCCTTTACCATGTAAACATTTCATGTTTTAACATCATTGAATTCATATTTCTCTATTTTTTCTACTCTAATAAGTTGTTTTTCTTTCTTCCAACTCATTTTGAAATGAAATAAATTATTTCCAATAATTTTACAATGTATTTTACTTCAATTTCATTACCACAAGCTTAACCTTTAGTTGCTAACCATATCTCCTAACTATGTATTGATGTCCTCAACTTCTCATTGGATTCATTTTTATCCACTTATATATCTAGTTTCATTAGATCATCCTATCAAAGATATAATTTCTCCCACCATTAATTTTCATCACATATAGAAACTATATTCCTTTTCCTTCTACACAAACATATCTTAAGAATTACATCCACTACATTATTCACCTCTTCATTCCTCTACTATTAGAATCATTCTTTCCAAAATATATTTATTCATTTGTTAATTTCAAATAATCCACTATCACATGTATTATATCCTTGCTAAATCACCACTTTTAGTAATTTTTTTCAAAATTCTAACTTTATCTAATATCATGTCATAAATCTACAAACTCATTAACAATATTATAAATGCAACCCTAGTATTCTCCATAACCTTATAATTCTTGTTCTTTTTCATGCCACTACCCAATCAATTATTATCTACATCATTTTGATCTAACACATTAACTTCAACATCATCATGTGTAACTCAAATGATGCAGGAGCATCCCTGGTTGTAAAGAAATCCTATATTAGCCAAAAACATTTCTCTTCGTGCATTTTAGTTTGTAGTTGTTTTAGAATTTCATTCCACATTTCACTCAATTATCATTTCTTAGCTCATGAAGTAGGATATAGCATCTACACAAGGCCATCTACATCATATAAAAAATTCAGATCATTTTTATTTATCTACTAAAAGTTATCGCTCTTAAAATTTCACTGTAATACATAATTAGAGTATTTAGGGCTGACTTGGTCTAGATTTCATAGTGTGAACCTCAATTGGACATCACACAAGAATTTTGGGTTTGATGGGATCTATCTTTGAGATCCATAATTCCAGAGCATGTGGAGCTCACTTGGACATCACACAAGCATTTTGGGTCTGATGGGATCTCTATCTTTGAGATCCACAATTCATTTCATTTAATGGAGGATTACCTTTCGTGTTTTAAGGCCGAAATTCACATTTGTTCATTCATTGGGGTTTGTATACCCTCGAGGCTTACATAGACCTTTATTAGAGATGGGGAATCAATTTAAGGTCATTGCAATTATTTGGAAAGTATTCATTCAATTAGTATTTGGTAGATAGATAGGTAGCTCACAAGTTAGTAGGATTAGTCATTCAAATAATTCCTTTGACTAGTTGTAATGTTCAATTCCCTTTTGGTAGGCCTATGAGCCTTGGATATTCACACATGAGGCATATGATGCATGCAAGATTGTCAATTCGATAAGGATCTGTAATTGCATAATATTTTCTTATGTCATTTCCGTTGTGTTGACTCTAAGTTGTATGGTTGGACAGTTCTTTTTGACCCTCCATCCATGACTACACCAAGTTGTATCAGAGAAAGTTTTTGAGTCTTGAAGGCATTCCTTGTGGTGAATAGATAATTGGATTGAGGAAGATTACATGTGTTTTCAACTAGTTGCCGACTGTGAGGAAAATGAAATGCTTGTAGCCAAATTGCCAAATTGAGGTAGTTGCACTAGATTCAAGGAGATAGATGTCACCAAGGAGAGCACCTACTATGGCGAATGTCATTGGAAGAATGGATGAAATTTTGGAGATGATATGAGTATTGTGAGCTTGATTAGATGTAGTAGAAGAAGATAGAAGGAAAATCCTAAACCTTAGACATGGGGATGAAAGCGATGATGACCTAGATCATGCTGTGAATCAAATTGAAGAAGCCCTAGAGAAGAAGAAGAAGAAGAATCAAATCAGATGAAGATGTTGAAAACCATTTTCAAAATTGGTAAGTAACCTAGATTAGAAATTCAAAATTACATGGGAAATTTAAATCATGAGGGGTTGATTGACCAGATCAATGAAATGGAGGAATATTTTGAATATGAAGAAATTGAAGATTCAAAAAAGAGTCAAATTTGTGAAAATAAAGTTGAAAGGACATGATGCTTTATGGTGGAAAGAAGTTCAATTGGATAGAAATAGAAGAGGAAAGGATAAAATTATAAAATGGGATAGAATGGTGACAAAATTGAAGAGCCAATTTATACCTATTGATTATGAACTTTAGTTGTTGAAAATATTGTAGAACCTAAGGAAAAGGAGAGATCTGTGAAAGAGTATACTGAAGAATTCTAGAAGATGATCATTAGGACTGGACATAGTGAATCAAGAAACAAAAAGGTTGTGAGGTTTATCAGTGGAATGAGAAAAAAATTCAAGAAGAATTGAGCTTGGTGAAGATGACATTAGTTGAAGAAGCATAACAATTTTAATTAAAGGTGGAGGAGAAGTTGAACAAGAAATTTGAACAAAGGTAGAAAAGTACAAGAGGAAGATTCTAGAGGAGTGGATAAAAAAATGGAGAAAGAAGACCTTATGTAGATAAAAAAAAAGATGGGAATCCCTACTGGAGTGAAGAGAAGGACTGTAATTCATGCCACAGAGGAAGAGAAGATAGAAATTTCTATCGCAATGACATAGGAGTTCATAATTCATACCACAATGATGTGTACCATAGAGATGAAGGAAGATATGAGAAGAGACCATTAAGAGGAGCCTGTTTCAAGTGTGGAGGTGAAGGACATAGAGCATTTGAATGCCACCAAGGAAGCATCGATAAGAAAGTAGAGTATACTAGAAGATAAACTAATGTGGATGACAAACCTGTTGAATCCCCTAATTCAGTTGGGAAACCCAAGAAAGGTGAATCATTGCTGATGAGGAGAGTTTTGATGCATGAATAAGTGATGGAGGAACCACTACAAAGGAAGAGTTTGTTCAGAAAAAAGATGAAAATATTAAGGAAAGGTATGTAAAGTTATCATTGATTGTGGTAGCACTGATAATCTAGTTTCATAAGAGATGGTTACCAAGTTGAATTTGAAGAGATTGAAACATCTAAACCCCTATAGGATAGCATGGATTCAAGATGAGCATAAGATATTGGTAAATGAGCAATGTTTGGTGAAATTTCATATAGGATCATATAGAGATGAAGTGTTTGTTGGAAATATGGCAACCTTGCAACATGAGCATGAAGAGTATTTAGGATGTTTTGATTGTTCCTGTGTTGTCATTGATGTCAAAATTATGAAAACATTATGGGAAACATATTTGGTATACCAGAAGCTAATCTCTATTGGAAGCGTTCTCTATTGTTGAGCTAGTATGTTGGTTTTTGAGTCCAAAATTCACTACAAGATGAGATATGACTCTTCTCTCTTAATCTCATTATTATAAATCACTCAAACAACTATATCTAGGGTCTTGAGAAGTTTTGTGTTGCGTACAAAAAGTTACCAATGACATAGTTTAACTTTGTACACTATAGTTGTTTTTTTGGTTAGTATGTCAGTGTGGGAGACTTCACATATTCTTAGAAAGAACATTTTGGTGCTGCGGTTCTAATGGTGTTCTCCTTGATGTTAATGTGATGAGAAATTGAAGTAATGTCAAATCCAAAATGTGTGTTGGTTTGGATTATTTTTTGATTAGGTCCTATTCTTGGCCAACCTAATATATGGCATCTATTAAGAAGAATAATGATACTTTTCAACTATTAGTTGGATCCCTTAACTTGATCTACGTCGACTTGATATGATACACCACATGGATAAAAATGATTTAAATCTTATATGGTGCTAACATGAGTTATTTTTATTTGGTTTGCTTACATCTAATTAGGCTGACCTAATTGATGTATGAAATATACTTTTATATATACATAAGAATTTTTTAAATTGAAGGGAGAGAGTGAGGATTTGAATAAGTGTGTTCAAAAAGGGAAAAGGATGTGCGAGCTTAAATCATTTATCAATTGCAAGCATCATATTGTGGAAGGCGACAAGGATCAAAGAAGAATTGTTATGCAACTGCTATGTAGAGCAATACTTCACATTTAGAGCCTCATTGGAATTGAACACAACACATTGAAGGTGCATTCCATCAGTTCATACTCTTGGCAGTGAGCCATATATTTTGTATCTATGAAGTTAGCCATTTCATTATTTATTCTAGCTGTGAGCTTTCTAAGGACAGTGAGTCCTGATAGTGAGCCTTGTAATATTCTATATCTAGTTATATTATATTGTGAGATAATCCTCACCATGGGTTTTCCTATTTTAGGTTTTTCAAGTAAAAATATGGTGTTGATGTGTTTTATGTTATGATGTTCATTTCATTGTATTCATTCTGGTTAGCAGTCATATGCGCTTTAATAATTGGGTTGTTTACATCTAAATGGTTTTATGGAATATTGATTCATCCCCCCTCTTAGTATTTTGGACTATCAACAATTGGTATTAGTGCTTGGTTCCTTTGAAGAAGTCTAATAGATTGAGAAAGGTCCTGGAATTTGAGTTTATGGAAGATAATTTTTTTTTATTCCTGCAGAAAAAATCTCTATTGAGTATAAAGAAGAAAATGAAGATTTGAAGGATAGGCTAAAGGAAGAAAATAAGTGTATTAAGGATCTAAGGGAAATACATGGAGAAATCAGTGACCAATTGAAAAAGGAATATGATAATATCACTAGATTGCTAGAAAAATTGGAAGAAAGGAAAAGAATTGAAGACTGTCAAAAAGTTTAAAATCAGAAGAAGGTGGATGAATGTACAAAGCTTGAGCAAGAAGTGGAAATTCTAAAAATAGATCTAGAAAAGGAAAAAAGACATGAGAATAAATTCAAGGCAAGCACTACAATGCTTGATAAGTTGATTATTTCTCAGAGACCTGCAACAGATAAAAGTGGTTTAAGGTTTGAAGAAGGACAAAGCTCAAAGGTGAACCAACCTCCTGACATGAAGATTCAACGCAATGATGGAAAATTCAAAAATCATAGAAGCAATACCAGAACGAATCTCATTAGAAAACCTAATGCTCAATGGTATTTATCTTTTAATGGTGTCTATTATTTTTATAATAAATTTGGACATAGAGAAAAATACTGTAAAAGTAGAATGAATGATACTTTATCATTCTCTGGTAAATGTTTTGAGTGAAAGAAGATTGGACATAAGGTTATGGAATGTAGAAGTCAGAAGTTGAACAAGGCATTTTTATCATTTAATGGATATTATTATCAATTTAACTTATTTGGAAACAGTAAAAATCAGTGCAAATATAGATTAAATAAAAGAAAATTTAGATGGAAGAATGTTGTATGTAATGACTGTAGTAATCCAAAACATTTTTCTAGAGATTGCAGAAACAAAAGGATAAAAAATAACTGTTTGGAAAAGAGACATGAACCAATTATAGACTCGAAAGAAGTAAGAAAGGAAATGAAAAGAGTTTGGAGAAAGGAAGGAGAATTTAAGCAAGTTGAACCAAGATCATCGGTTTTATCTGTGCCATCCTCTAGTGTAGATATGCCCATCAAATTTTGAGTTAGGCAATGACTAAGGGGGAGCGATAATAAAAAAAATTAATAAACCCCTCATCGATGTATGATGTCATATCATAATAGAAGTGCATTTGATAAGGTTACAAATTCAATACTTCACGCAAAAGGAATTTTTAGACACATATGTGAAGAATGAAGTTTGTAAAATTTGAAAGGATGGAAGTGTACATGAATTCTGAGGTGATCTACTTTCAATTTGAAGCATTTATTGTAGAAGCATTTGGAATGAAAGAATTAAATTTAGATGTATCAAGGAAATCACATTCATCAAAATGAATTTGTGAAAAAGGAGAAGTGTGTAGAAGAAGTTTGAACAACCAAGAGCAATTCCATACAATAGAGTTTTAGGATCTGGTGAAGGAAGAGTAAATTGAAGTGGATTCAAAGCATGCTCCAGAAGCTGAACATCTAATTCTATTCTTCGTTGACGATTGTATAGGTATTCTGCTTAAACATTCTCTCAATTTTATGCCATGGATATTTCAAAAGTGGTGAATATTTAAGATAGATTGCAAATCAAATTAAGGAAGTATTCTTTGAAAAATCTATCGAAAGAATCAGTTGGTTTATTTTCTAGCATTTCTCCTAGAGTGTTACCCATTAAAGAAATTTATGCATATGTTTATGGTAAAATTGATGAAATTTCACCATTTTGATTGAGTATTCTATGGAATAATGAATTAGAAAAAAATAACGATGCATACAAAATCTTAGTTGAAAAGAAGTTGGATGTATGGTGCAAAGCCCCATTACTTGAATTTGACAAGAAATACATTCGAATGGATTTAAGCAGGATTTATGATGAATTTATTTGGATTGATGAAACACACCTGATAGCCAAAGAAGCTATAAGAGATGTAACTGGTTTGTGTTCCTTTGGACCAGTTCCCAGACTAAATACTATTAATGAACAAGAGATAATTGAGATGACTGGTGTGACCCTACATGGAAAAGAACTCATTTTGAGTACAATTGAAGATCTGGTCATTCAACATGCTGTAATAGTTATTGGACACAAAATTTTCCTACCAAGCAATGACCATACAATTTCTATTGCTGTCATTTACACTACTTTTGATATGGTTAGGAATGGAGTGGATTATGATTTTTGTGAGAGACTTTGATTGCATCTTTTGAAGAACTCAAAAGGAATCAAGAAGAGCAAGAAAAGTACATTTCTATATGGCACCTTAACAATTTGTTTACTATTTTACTTATGAAAGAGTTACCAATAATTGGAAGGATAGATTGGACAAACTCAGAACCAATAGCTCATCTGATTAGGAATTGGATGGAAAATCTTGATGGTTTGCATGCGCAAGAAACTATTCTTGCTACATTCTTTGGAGCATTTAAAATGAGAATGAATAGAAGAACAAGGATTTTTGAAAATGTGGTTGAGAAGTACTATGAAAATATTAATTTTCTAGTTTTTACAGATTTTTGTTATATGGAGGTGGTTGAATTGAGACTGGTGTTGATTTCTAAATTGGATTATAAAGTAATTGAGGCTGAGATTGATCATTATGCAAAAGAGCATCTAGAAAGCCCTAACAACCCTAATGTAAAAGAAATTTCTCTAACTGAAGCATCTGGAAATGCAACTAGAACAAGTAAGAAGAGAAAAAGGTGTTGTTATGAAACAAGAAATCACATAAGGAAGTGAATTAGAGAGCTCAATGTGAGCAGGAAAGCATAAATATTCAAGAAGCATTAAAGGAGTTGCAAAATGTGATCCCTGGTGCCAACTTCAATTAATCTATGTCAATTGTGGAAAATATTAGGAATATTATTAACTCTTTGAAAGCATACATCTCCGAACTAGAAGAACAAATAGGAAATAGGTTTGTAGAAGAAAATTTGGAAGATATCAAGAATAAATGTGTAGACACACATCACAGAGTTGTAAAGGAATTTAAGGAAATACAAGACTGTGAAAAAGAAGAGCTCAGGAGTTACTTTCTTTCTATTTGAATTGGTCCAATAGGACACTAAATTTAAGAGATGAAATAAGGAAAAGAGAAACTCGAATGAGTACTCAAGCAGATGTGTATAGCTTGGAAGATGATAGGGATAATTAGAGATGGTCCTACATTGTGCAGCTGTAGGAAAAATTCTTTTCCTTACAGGATCAATGAACATAAGCAACTAAGAAGTTTGTGGCACTCAGAGATATGGTAAAACTTAGAAACATCTTTGTATCTAGTGCTCTTGATAGTATTGGTAATCTATCAAAAGTTACTCTTAATCCCAATACTTTGAAAGATCATATAGAGTCTTTGACTAAGCTTGAACTATTATGAAAGGCTCTTGCGAGCGCAAAAATATCATGGGAAGAAGGAAAATCTACATGGGAAGATATCATAAAGAATCTCAAAGCTTCTTCTTCCTCAAGTTAACATTGTTTCATGATTCTTGATTAATTCCTTTTGTGTACATACATATTTGAGGAATTATACTGGACCCTTTCATGACCTTTTCCATTGATGTCAAAGGGGGAGAGATAGATAGATAAAGGAAAACCAATTTTGACAAGAATAATTTTGCAACGATTAACCTTGAAAGGGGGAGTATTCAATTGTCTTTTATTCTAGGATAAAAATGTTTTTGATATGCATGTTGCCATCAATGCCAAAGGGGGAGATTGTTGGAAATATGGGAACCTTACAACATGAGCATGAAGTGTATTTAGGATGTTTTAATTGATCATGTGTTGTCAATGATGTCAAAATTATGGCAACATGGTGGGAAACATATTTGGTATACTAGAAGCTAATCTCTATGAGAAGCATTCTCTACTGTTGAGCTAGTACATTGGTTTTTGAGTCCAGAATTCACCACAAGATGAGATATGAATCTGCTCTCTTAATCTCATTATCATGACTCATTCAGACAACTATATCTAGGATCTTGAGAAGTTTTGTGTTTCGTACAAAAAGTTACCAATGACAGAGTTTAACTCTGTACACTACAATTTATTTTTTGGTCAATATGCCAATTGAGAGACTCCAAATATTCTTAAAAAGAAAATTCTGGTGTTGTGGTTCTAATGGTGATCTCCTTAATGTTAATGTGATGAGAAACTGAAGTAATATCAGATCCGAAATGTTTGTTACTTAAAGTGTGTGTTGGTTTGGAGTTTTTGTGATTAGGTCCTATTCTTGGCCGACCTAATATATGGCATGTATTAAGAAGAATAATTATACTTTGCAGTTGTTAGTTGGATCCCTTAAATATCTACATCGACTTGATATGATACACCACATAGATAAAATATTTCAAATATTATATGGTGCCGACATGGGTTATTTTTGTTTGGTTTTCTTGCATCTAATTAGGCAAACCTAATTGATGTATGAAATATACTTGTATATATATATAATGATTTTTGGAGTTGAAGGAAGAGAGTGATGATGTGAATAAGTGTGTGTGAAAAGGGGAAAGGATGTGCGAGCTTAAATGATTTATCAGTTGCAAGCATCATATAGTGGAAGGAGATAAGGATCAAAGAAAAATTGTTATGTGACTCTTCTGCAGAGTAGTACTTCACATTGAGAGCCTCATTGGAACTAAATACACCACATTGAAGGTGCATTCCATCAGTTCATACTCTTGGTAGTGATCCAATCTTTTGTATCTTGGCAGTTAGCCATTTCATTGTATATTATGGCTGTGAGCCTTCTAAGGATAGTGAGTCCTAGCAGTAAGCCTTGTAATATTCTATATCTAGATATGTTATATTGTGAGCTAATCCTCACCGTAATTTTTCCCATCTTGGGTTTTCCACATAAAAATTTGGTGTTGATGTGTTTTATGTTATGATGTTCATTTTAATGTCTTCATTCTGGTTAGTAGTCATATGTACTTTAATAATTGGGCCGTTTACATCTAAATGGTTTTATGGAATACCGATTCATCCCCCCTCTCAGTATTACAGACTATAAATAGTGTTGTGTGATAGTATTCCTATGGATGCATGTCATTTACTATTAGTAATACCATGGTAATATGATAAGAAAGCTAATGGAAAGAGAATTAATTTGATACCTTTGGAGGAAGAAGATAAAAGTGAAGTTTTTAGAATTGTCAGACTATGTTTGGTAGATGGAAGGGAGTTTTTGGATGGATTGAGGTATGAAAATATGTGTTTTGAATTAATTCCAAAGAAGGCTGGTAGTCCAAATACAATAAAGGGAGTGGATCCACCATAGACAGAAGTGGAAAAACTGTTGATAGAGTATGAATACATCATATCAGAGAATGTACTAGATGGATTACCCCTAATTTAGAGTATCAGTCATCATATAGGTATAATATTGGGAGCAAGTTTTCCAAACAAGGCAACACATCAATGAAATATATAGAGAGTGTAGAGTTAAATCAATAGATACAAGAGTTGTTGAAGAAAGGATTGGCTAGAGAAAGTTTAAGCCCATGTGCAATACCTATTGTACTTGCACCAAAGAAAGATGTAGAGTGGAGAATGTGTATATATTCAAGAGCAATCAATAGGATCACTATAAAGTATAGATTCCTATTTCTAAGGATGGATGAGATTATAAAAATGTTTGAGCAGAGAAAACTATTTCACAAAGACTGACTTAAAGAGAAAATACCATCAAATTAGGATCAGAGAAGGAGATGAATGGAAGATTGCTGAAGGATTGTTTGAGTGGTTAGAAATACCCTTTGGATTGACTAATGAACCTATCAATTTCAGGAGATTGATGAATGAGGTTCTAAATAAATTCTTGGGTACAATTTTGTCATTGCTTATCTAGATGATATTCTAATTTTTAGTAATACTAGAGAAAAAAAATTGTGGCACATTAGACAAGTATTACAAAAATTAAGAGAAGAGAAATTGTTGATTAATACCAAGAAAAGTAACTTTATGAAGACAAAGTTGGTGTATCTCGGTATTGATATTTACTTTCAAGGATTGAAGATGGACCCTGAGAAGGTTAGAACAATAGTTGATTGGCCTACACCGGTAAACATTGAAGAGGTAAGATCATTCTATGGATTTGATAGTTCCCATCAGAATTTTATCAGAAGCTTTAGTAGCATTTGTACACCTATGACATAAACAATGAGAGGATATATGAAGGAATTTAAGAGAAAATCTAGAGCACAAAGAAGTTTTGCATTGTTGAAGCAAAAGGTGACAGAGCAGCCAGTGTTAGCATTGCCTAATTTTGATAAAGTATTTGAAGTTGATTGTGATGCAAGACGAAATGCAATAGGAGAAGAGTTGATCAAAGAAGGAAGACCTATAGCTTATTTTAGTGAAAAGTTGAATGATGATAGAAGAATATATTTAGTTTATGATGAAGAATTCTCTGCCATAGCTTAAGCCTTGAATAAGTGGAGACATTATTTGTTGCCTAAAGAGTTTGTGTTGTACACTAATCATCAAGCTTTAAAATATTTAAACAGTCAAGGGAATTTGAACTAGACATATGAGATGGGTTGAGTTTTTACATAGTTATACATTTTTGTTGAAGCATAGGAGTGGTAAGTCAAACAAAGTTGCAGATGCATTGAGAAAAAGAAATAATTCGTGAAAAAAAGATGAGGATATAAGCTTACTAGGTTTTCAATAGCTAAAAAATATGTATGAGAATGATCCATATTTTTACAAAGCTTTGAGTGCATGAAAGGTACCGGTAGTGATAGATCATAACCAATGGCTAGATTATTTCATTTAGGAAGATTTGTTATTTAAGGGAAATCAATTATCTATTTTGAAGAGTTCAATGAGGGAGAATCTGATTAAGATGAAGCATAGTGGTATATTATCAAGGAATCTTAGAGTTGATAAGACAAAAGCCTTGGTGAGTTAACACTATTTTTGGTTGTAGATTTATAAGTATGTCAGGAAGTGTGTTCAAAATTGTAGAATTTGTCATGTGGTAAAAGAAAGTAGTCAGAATACCAGATTGTACAAGCCTTTGATAGTACTAGAGAGACCTTGGGAAGATATGAGCATGGATTTCATACTAGGATTACCAAGAACACAAAGAGGATATGATTTCATAATGGTAGTTGTGGATTTTTTTTTAAAATGACACATTTCATTCCCTCCAAGAAAACTAACAATGATGTGCATGTTGATAACTTATTTTTAAAGGAGATTGTGAGATTGCATGTATTACCTAAGAGTATAGTTTCAGATAGGGAAACCAAATTCATTGGATACTTTGGGAGGATATTGTGGAAGAAGATGAAGGAAAACCTAAAATTTAGTTCAACATACCACCCACAAACAAATGGACAAAAAAATTTGTAAATAGAATTTTGGGTAACTTGTTGAGATGCTTTGTCAGAGATAAGGCAAGAAATTGGAGATAGTTCTACCACAAGAAGAGTTTGCATATAATAATTTAGTGAACTGGAGTTCAAGGAAAACACCATTTGAGATTATGATAGGAGTACATCCTAGAGGAGTTGTAGAACTAAGGGACATCAGTAGGGTGAAAAAAAGGAGTCTAAAGGTAGAATATTTTGTAAGATTCATGGAGACATTGCATAATCAAGTCTGGAAAGACTTGGAGGATATGACTATTAAGTATAAGGATAAGGAAGATGAGAAATGAAGACACAAGGAATTTTTTGTTGGAAATGAAGTGATGGTATATATGAGGAAGGATAGATTTCCATTTGGAACATATAATAGGATGAAGATGAGGAAGTTTGGACCATGTAAGATTGTAAGGAAGTTTGATTCTAAAAATGTATATGAATTGGAGTTATGAGAGACATTGGGTATATCACCTATTTTCAATATTGTAGATATCTATGAGTACCATGAAGGATAGTCAAGTGGAAACAACATAGAAGAAAAATTCCAGGAGTAGTTACCACATCAACCACTAGAGGATATTGAGTAGATCTTGGATACCAAAATCAGAAGGGAGCACTAGAAAGAAGTAGTACAAAGAATATCAAGGTTTTAACCACTAATCAACAACAAATTAAAACTTATAAGAATATTGGATAAATTAAAACTTAGAAACTCAAGATCAAACATCATGGAAAGGTATTAATTCCATTATTGCATGGTTCATTACATTCTTTCCTCATTTTGGTTTAATTACCTACAAAGGGGTTTGACCAAGGCAAACCCCCATGCCCTAACATTTAATATTTCTCCTTCTCTTCTTGGTGTTTGCAAATTTAGGAATATTGGAAGCTTAGAAATTATTAGGAATCAAGTTGCAATTTTTTTTAAGTCTTCTCTTCATTTTCTAAGGAAAAATCTCAACAAAATTCACTTTCAGGTCCGAAAATTAGATTTTTGGAGGCATACACCTATTAGGAACCGAAGAGCAGACCAGGGGTTTCAGTTTCCTCTTTAGGATTTTTAGAAATTCAAAAGTGGACCAATTCTCCATTAGTGGTGAATGAGTCCCACTGCTAGGCTTGGAAAAGGTTTTCTGCAGTTTTGGATACCCATTTGTCTGAAACGGTCTCTAGAATAGTTTCGCAGATATGGGACTAATTTTCATAGAATGGAAAATGAGTCCCAGTAGGCAAAAATTTCAGCATCAACAACATTTCAAATGTCATTTCCAGTCTTCAACAAGATCTCAGGTGCACATCTTCACTTTCATCCATTTATGTTACAGTTTGCTTTCATTTCTAGGTGTTTTTACATATCACAATGTGTTTCCCAACAAGTTGTATTTCAATAGTTTTCACTTAATAATAAATAGCGTTTATTAGTTATTTACATTTAGTTTATCTCATGTAGGCACATTTCATTCATATTTCCATTATACTTGCATTAGTTTGAGTGAACCACCTAGGTTTTTGGCCTATCTCTCTCCTTTTAGGTGAAAAACCCTAAGAGTGCAAGAGAAGTACATAGACCTAAAAATATATGGTTCATTTTGGTGAAATTTATTTTCAAATACTTTCTCTTCTGATTTAGAGTCCATCATCCTCCTAGAAATAACTTGCATCAACATTGCATTAGGTTTTGCATTGTTTTGCATTCTAGGGTTTCAAAACTTGAATTAGTGAAAAGCTCATTTAGCTTGCATTATTGCATATAATTTCATTGAGAATTTCTAAAATTTTTCATTTACATCTTAGGTTTGCATCATACAACATAAAAAGCATCAAAACCAATTGAAAATTTATGAAACTTTTGAAAAAAACCTAACTAGGACTCATTCGCCATTCTGGGCGAATCAATCCCAGTCCAAATTTTTCACTATCTATTACAGCATCAGAAACCTCATTTTTGTGCTTCCTCACCCTCCTAGTACCATATACTATATAATTCTAGAAATTTTTGGGAATATTTTTTCTATGCATCTAGCTCAAAAACATCAATTTAGGGTAGTCATTTTTGAAATCATTTCAATTACAAACATCCTTAGATATAAAAATGCTCACATTTTTGAAATTTTGCATAACATGGATAAAAGTACTTTTCAATTTTGCATACACAATGTTTCTATTCATAAAATTTTGCATAATTTTGATAAAAGTGCTTTTCATTCTTGCATATACATTGTTTTCATTCTTAAAACTTTGCATATATTGGATAAAATGTTTTGCATCTTTGGATATACATTGTTTACATTGCTAAAACATTACATAAAATGGTTACAAGTGCTTTTCATTTTTGTTCAAACAATGTTAGCACCTTGCATATTTAGACATGTTAAGAAAAATTTCCAATCCCCTCCCTATGAGAGTATTTTTGTGAAAGAGAATACAACCTTGGACATTCCTAACAATCATATTTGTTCTTCTCCTAATATCTCTCCTATTGGTGAAGAAGATATTTCAGTAGAAGAATAAATTAATGAGAGTTTTGAGAATCCTAGTTGTTTCTCTCCTCTTACCTCTCTTACTAAACAAAACATTGATGAACAAGACAACACAACCATAGGTAATCATGACAATAACTTTTGTTCTTCTCCTAGTATCTCTCTTAGTCATGAAGAAGATACTTTTATGTTAGAAAGCCCAATCGATGAAGGTCATGAGTATCTTAGTTGTCCCCTTTCACCTAGTAAAACTCTTATTGAGCAAGAACATTCAACTAGTGATCATTCCCCTACTTGCAATGAAGTCATTTTAGAAGAACCGATCCATGCATGTCAAAAAAATTTGATTTGTTGTTCTCCTAAAAAAATTCGTCCTAGGGAGAATACCATGGTGCCAAAAAATGATAGTAATGTGTCTTCCTTAGACCAAAAGGTGAGTATAGATTGCCCTTTATTAGAGATACATCAAACTAAGACCCCTGAGGTTATAAATGTGCAAGTGTCCATTAGATCCCCCTTGATTAATGGATCTCATACATACTCCATGGGAAATCTTAAGAACCCTCTAATTATCTACCCACCTTCACACAAAACAAAACTCAAAACCAACCTAAATTCATCCTTTACCCACCATCACATAAACCTCCACCTCCAGCTAAACCCGAGTTTACTATTTACCCACCTCAGAATAATGTGTCGCAACAACTAAGTAATAATACCATTGTTCACAAATACAACATTAGAAATAATCCATAATTACAAAAACCCACCCCAACACCCTTACCTTTTCCAAATCCAATTTTTCCTAGAGATCCTCGATTAAATTCACACATTAAGGAGTACAATCTTGTCGAACAACTAAAGAATACTCCTGCTAAGATATCCTTATGGGATATTATTCAAGCATCCCCTCACTATCACAACATGATACAAGCAACCTTGTAACAAGTTCCTATCCCTTCTAATGTGCATCCAACTGACATAGCAGCCATGATCCAAGGAATAAATGCTGCCATTGTTTTCCACGCAAGTGAACTCCCCCCTTTGGTAGTGCAAAAAAAAAGAAGATTTCATGATAATTTCTCAATACAATTGGATGGGGATAAAACAAACCCTTATTGAAAATGGCTCAACCTTTAATGTGTGTAGTGTAAACCTCTTGGATAGGCTTCATGTCGATCACTCACAAATTCAACCTGATTCATTATCTATTAAGTGCTTTGACTTGATGTAGAAAAGAAATTGCTTAGTGTTATCACTTTACCTATTATAGTTGGAGAAGTCACATTGAACACACCAATCCAGGTTATGCCTCATGATCTTTCATATAACCTTCTTCTAGGAAGGCTATGGATTCATGCAATGAATGGTGTGCCTTCCACTCTTCATAAAAAAATGAAATACATCTACAACAACAAAATGTGCACACTCAACGCTATCATGAGCCTTATAGTGTCTTGCAACTTAAGACAAAAAAAGTGAACCCCTTGAACACATTAAAACCAAGCACACAAGTGGAACCTGCACAACAAAAATACAAACAACAAGATACTGAACAAGTTACACAACTATTAGAAGATGATTGGGGTTCCTTGGATTTCAAACATGAATTCATGGGTGAATAAAAAATCATCAACAAAGATTCAACTAGGAAAAACAAAAAAGAAGATGACCCTTTGAAAGCTTCTTGTGACATAGAAAAAAGTACCCTTTTCTTGACATGGGAATAATTCAAGATAAATTGGACTTAATAAGGCCTTGAATTGGTGTTGTGAGGTGTTTTTCACATCCACATGAGGTCTTGGACCCTTGCAAATTAAATAACATGCTTTTATTGATGTCTTGTAAAGGTGTTGTGAAGTGTTGTAACACATTTCTACACTTTTCTAGACTCTTCTCATTTAAATATTACCTTTTTATTCATCAAGTCCTATTCTAAAGTTTTATAAAGTCTTGTAATAAGATTTCACACTTTTCTAGGATTAATTTCACTATTTACACCTTTCTTATGCTTTATTTGACCCCTTTATGCCCTTATAAGGCTTAATTAAGTGTATTTTTGAATGTAAACCCAACAAACAACATTAAATGCAACTTAATTCCCGACACTCACTTTCATGTCCAAGGTGGGACCCATTCGCCATGGGTGGTGAATGAGTCCCTCTTGGCTCCAATTTCAAAATATTTCAAATTTTATTTTGGGTTTTTATTCAAAATTACCTTATGTCATCCTGTCATGAGGTATCATTAGGTTACTAAGGCACAAGTGTGTATAAGTATGAGTTTTCCTCCTCATTTTACATCTCCCCATTCAATTCATTAACCATTCTTCATTATTCATCCACCAATCTTCCATCTCAAGTCAAGCAAGTTAGGGCTTCATCATTACAAGCCATCAAGAAAGATTCTAAAGACATTCAAGGGCTGAATCTTCCACCATTGCTACAGAATTTCAAAATCAAACATCATGGAAAGGTAATCAACTCCATTATTGCATGTTTCATTCCATTCTTTCATCATTTTGGTTTAATTACCTAAAAGGGGTTTGACCAAGGCAAACCCCATGCCATAACATTCAACATTTCTCTCTCTTGCCTTGTGTGTTTGCAGATTTAGGACTCCTGGAAGCTTGGAAATCATTAAAGATCAAGTTTCAAGTTTATTCAATTATTCTCTTCATTTAACAAGTCAAAATATTAATAAAAACTCATTTTCATGTTAAAAAATCAGAGTTTTGGAAGCAGACACTTGTAGAAAGCTAAAGTGTAGATTGGAAGCTTTGGAATCCACCTTTGAATAATTAGAAATTCAAAAGTGGACTCATTCACCATGAGTGGTGAATGAGTCCCACTTCCAGGTCAATTTTGAGTTTTCTGCATTTTTAGATACCCTTTTGTCAGAAATAGGTTCCGACACAATTTTGCAGAACTGGGACTAATTCGCCCAGAATGGTGAATGAGTCCCTCCAAGCCTAAAAATCAGCATTAGCAGAATTTCAAATGTCATTTCATCTTCATCCACATTCTAGGTTCACATTTTTAGTTTGGTTTATTTCTATTTAGTTTTGCATTCATTTCCAAGTGTTCTTGCATTACACAATGTGTTTTCAAACATCACTTGCTTCTTAGGTTTTGCATTCATAATCAATCAATTACTTAGCTTATTTGCATTTATATCATTCAATTTAGCCTTAATAACATCATACACATCTTAATTTGAGTAAACCTAGCTAGATCTTTTGGCCCTTCTTTCTCCTTTTAAATGAAAAACCCTAGAAGTGCTAGAAAGGATTAGGGTGCCAAAAATCTACAGTTCATTTTGGTGAACCTACTTTCCGAATGCTTTGTAGTCTGATTTGGAGTCCATCATCATATATCTAGCTTGCATTAGGGTTTGCATGATTCATTTGCATGCTAGGTGTTAAATTTTGTAGTCATAAAAAAGTGCATTTAGGTTGCATTTTTCACATCTAAATTCATTTTTGTTTTCTAAAATTATGCATTTTTCATTTAGGTTGGCATCATAGCACTTAGAAACCATAAAAATCCATCAAAAATTTCTGAAAAATCTTAAAAATGTCCATACTGGGACTCATTTTCCACCCTGAGTGAGTTAGTCCCTTTTGACCCTTGAAACTACATTTTATAGAACTCAGAACTCTATTTTTAAGCTTTTTTTTGGTGCCTTAACCTACCTATATCAGTTAGTTGCATTTATATAACATGTATTTCATTAAATCTAGCCTAAATTAGCTCATTTCATGTATGGTTTCAATTTCAAGTTTGCATTTACATCTTGTTACATATCATAGTCAGTCACTTGTCATCTTTAAAATCTGAAAAATTATATTCCTCTTTTGCATCTTTGCTTTAGCATTGCTACATTTCAAGTTTTTAGAATAATCATTCCATCATGTTTTCATTACAAAGTTCTATAGTTATCATCTTGCATGTTGTAAGAGAATTTTGTTAAAAGCATATGAATATGAGGTCCTTTCCCCTATCTTTTTGTTTGTTATTGATCCCTCTCCTAGTTCCCCTTTTGTGGATGAGGTTAGTTTAGTGAAAGAAACCTTGGATAATCATAACACTTACATTTTTTCTTCTCCTATTATCTCTCACACTTGTGAAGCAGATATGTTAGTGCTAGAAGATCCAATTGCTGAGAGTTTTGATAATTTGAGTTGTTTCTGTCCTCTTACCTCTCCTATTAGACATAACATTACTAAAGAAGAGGAAATTAGACTAAGTAATCATGAAGATTACACCACACAACATGGAGATGAGATCATAGACACATTTCTAGACATTACATTACCTAGTCTCCATACCCATGATAATCAAACTTGTTTTTCTCCTAATGTCCCTCTTCGATGCAAAGAGGATAGGTTGGTGTTAGAAGATAAACCTATTCAAGATTCTACAAAAATTTCCCCTACCTTCCCTAATGTCCCTATTCTATGGGAAGATCTCTTTGGAAACATTGAAACTCATAATGGTCCTTCTCTTGATACCTCTCCCACTTGTGATGAAGCCACTTTTCTAATTTCAACCTTAGATGAACATATTACAAGCTCTCCTAGTAAGGTAGATAAAATGGAACAAGAGAATGAGACCTTAGAAAAAACCAACAATCAAATAGAATCTTCCCCTAATCTCCCCACTATCAATTATCAAACACATTCAACCCTTAATAACTCCCTTAGTTGTGATGAAGTTATTTTCGATGAACCAAACCTTAATTGTCATGAACATGTAGTTTGTTGTTCTCCTACAACTTTCCTTCTAGGGAGGATATTATGACCCAAGACAAAGATAACATGCCCTTCAAAGACAATGAAGACTCTCACTTATTATGGGATGTTAACATTATTCAACCTCAACCCGTCTTTTATCCCCCTTCACATAAACCCTCACCTAAACCCGAATTTACTCTCCACCCACCTTCACACAAACAACAAACTCAAAATAAACATGAACTTATCCTCTACCCACCTCAGAATAATGTATTGCAACAACTGGGTTATAATACCATTTCTCATACATATAACACTCGAAATAACCAACAACCATCGCAACCGACCCAATCCTCTTTACCTTTACCCAATTCACCTAGTGGTCCTTGTTACCTCCCACACACAAAGGAGTATGATCTTGTTGAAAAATTAAAGAATACTCCTGTTAAGATTTCCTTTTGGGATTTACTTCAAAACACACCAAATTACCACACTATTCTTCAAACAACCTTACAACAAACTATAGTTCCTCCTGGTACAACTATGAATGATGTAGCAACTTTAATCCATTGAATGAATCAAACTAGTCTAGACATTACTTTCCATCAACATGAGCTCCCTCCTTTATAGTTACAAAAAAGAATGAAGCTTTCATGATCATTGCTTGATACAATTAGATAGGCATAAAGTGAACCCTTATTGATAATGGTTCTGCCCTTAATGTGTGTAGTGTGAATCTCCTTGATAGATTATGTGTTGAAAAGTCACAAATAAAAATTGATTCCGTATCTATTAGAGTATTTGATAAAAAAAAAAAAAAGCAATCATTTTGTGCAATCAATTTTCCTACTATAGTTGGGGTGGCTACTTTGCAAACTCCTATTCATGTCATGCCTTATGATCTTACATATAATCTTCTTTTAGGAAGACCATGGAATCATGAGATGAATGTAGGGCCCTCAACCCTTCATCCTATAATCAAATATGTCCATAACAATAACATTTATCAAGTTGAAGCAGATTTTGAGCCTGAAAGTTTCTTGCACCTTGAAAAAGGAGCTACAAGTCCTTTGAAAACATTGATTTCAACATCCAACATAGACCCTCTTGAAATTGAACAAAACAATGAGGAATTAGTTTCTAAATTATTTGGTGATGATTGGAGATCCTTTGAATTCACACCATCATTTATGGGCGAATACATATTCACACAAAAGAAAAATGAGAAACAAGAACAACCAACAATAATGTCAACACACAATTCAGAAGATCTTTTGAAAGTATCCACCTGCACTACTTTAGATAAGAAGAAAAATACAGTCACCTTTGATGACACTTATGATCAACCACCACCTGATCCCAAAGTAATGAAGCAACTTTATGGAAAAGGTTACGACCTCATGAAAAAACTTGGATATAGTGGAAAAGGATGTGGTGCTCAAGAACAAGGTATCCACAACCCTATAGATCTTAACACACAACAAACAACTCATGGTCTTGGTTATTGTCTTTTGTCTGAGATCACCAAACCTTCACTCAACATCAACAATCTCACACAACACACTCCTAAATCACCCTTAACAACTAGTGGTCTTGAACATAATAAATTACCAAAAATGCAACACATAGCTACACCTTCGTTTAATGTCAATCTCATCTCACAAAACATTCATGATTTGAATATGTTAGATTTTCTACCCTCCTATAATGGAGAAAACAAAATCTTGCAATCTCAAGAGCCTTGTGTAAGTATGACATCTACTACTAAGCAAGATATATCTTTCACACCAACCACAAGACCACCTACCATTGATCAAGATGACATCTTGTCGAGACTCCTCCAAGATCACTCGATCACCCTCCCTCCTAGAACTCAAAAGAAATTCTTTTACAAGACTTCATTCTATGCATATCATAGAGTTCGTGGACACTCTACTAATGAATGTAAGGCTTTGAGTCGTAAAATCCAATAGTTTTAGGAGTTTGGTATGCTTCCCTATATGGGGGCACCTAATTCCTTTAATTGATATTTTTTTTCACTCTAGCATGCATTTCATTAATAATTTTGTCTCATCTTTGTCCTGCACTAAGTGGGGGAAAGGGGTTCGATAGCCTTGTCCTCGTATGTCACTTGTGGCTACCTCCTTTGGCTAGTCATTAACCTTTCATGAAAACATAAGAGCAAGCTTGGGATGTGGATGAAATGCCTTATGTTGGCTCACATATGACATACTTCCCTTTTTCATGATGTAGCTTCTCAAAAACATATGGCTTGGAATAGGGCTTTCTGAGTAAGCTCTCATATCCTCTTCTACTTTAAAGAAATTGCTCACAGTAAAGGTTCTCACAACTGCTTTAAATTGGGGGCATACATCACCACTCACATTTCATTGTGTGATTTATTTCTTCTTGTGATGCGTCCTTTTCTTGGTAGAGTCATTTGGCTTGATTCTCTCCAAAAGCGTGATATTTCTTTTAACACATCCTCTCTTGGAGACGTTAAGCACAATGTCCCCTAAGATGAGACCTTGCATGAAAAAATCAAAATCCCTTTGAAAAATCCTTGCACTATCTTGCATTAACAATGACTATGAGTGTCAATCATACGAAGTTTTGCTTACCTCATAGAGCTTGAAAACCATTTTCCTTTGTGGCACCTTGTTAAAGTTACCAGGAGGCATAACTTTGATATGGTTGAGTGGGAAGCCCACTTAGCAAAAAAAATTTCCACATAGTCACCTATGTGTTTGAGTGCATACCAACTAGCATATGTTTCTCGCCTTTGGGATTTCTCACCCCGCAGACAATCAAAAGTTTCGTGGCCCTAGAGTGAGTATGTTTTGGATTTCTCACTTGACAGATATCCAAGATTTTCATCACGCTAGAGTGAGTATGCATTTTATTTTTGAAACAAACAAGCCTAGATATAATTCACAACTAGCTAGAAAAATGATCGAAGCTTGATCCCCTTTTTTCATTTTCACCTTCTTCCTTGCCATTGCATGAATGTGTATCTTTATGGTTTGACTTAGGATCTTGGATCCTAGGAGCTTGCAAAATGTCCTTTGATCTTTGTCATTCTTTGTCATCTGCATCTAAACACTTCGATCTCTCTTCAATGTCTACTTTAATGTGAGTTTGAAGCAAGTTCATCCTCTCACTAAAGCGGGGGCTAAATGTGACATAGAAAAAATTATCCTTTTCTTGACATGGGAATAATTAAGAATAAATTAGACTTAATAAGGCCTTGACTTGGTGTTGTGAGGTTTTTTTCACATCCACACTAGGTCTTAGACCCTTGCAAATTGAATAACATGTTTTTATTGATGTCTTGTAAAAGTATTGTGAAGTGTTGTAACACATTTCTACACTTTTATAGACTCTTCTCATTTAAATATTACCTTTTTATTCATCATTAAATCCTATTCTAAAGTGTTGTATTGTAACAAGATTTCATGCTTTTCTAGGCTTAATTTCACTATTTACACCTTTCTTATGCTTTATTTGACCCCTTATAATGCTTAATTAAGCGTATTTTTAAATGTAAACCCATCAAACAACATTAAATGCAACTTAATTCCCGACACCCACTTTCATGTCTAAGGTGGGACCCATTCACCATGGGTGGCGAATGAGTCCCTCTTGGCTCCAATTTCAAAATATTTCAAATTTTCTTTTAGGTTTTTATTCAAAATTACCTTATGTTGGCTTGTCATTAGGTATCATCAGGTTACTAAGGCACAAGTGTGTATAAATAAGTGTTTTTCTCCTCATTTTACATCTCCCCATTCAATTCATTATTCATCCACCAATTTTCCATTTCAAGTCAAGCAAGTTAGGGCTTCATCATTACAAGTCATCAAGAAAGCTTCTAAAGACATTCAAGGGATGAATTTTCCTCCATTGCTACAAAATTTCAAGATCAAACATCATGGAAAGGTAATCAACTCCATTATTGCAGGTTTCATTCCATTCTTTCATCATTTTGGTTTAATTACCTAAAAGGGGTTTGACCAAGGCAAACCCCATGCCCTAACATTCAACATTTCTCTCTCTTGCCTTGTGTGTTTTCAGATTTAGGAATCTTGGAAACTTGTAAATCATTAAAGATCAAGTTTCAAGTTTATTCAAGTATTCTCTTCATTCAACAAGTCAAAATATTAATAAAAACTCATTTTCAAGTTCAAAAATCAGAGTTTCGGAAGCAGACACTTATAGAAAGATAAAGTGCAAACTAGAAGCTCTGGAATCCACCTTTGAATAATTAGAAATTCAAAAGTGGACTCATTCACCATGCGTGGTGAATGAGTCCCACTTCCAGGTCAATTTTGAGTTTTTTGCATTTTTAGATACCCTTTTGTCAGAAATAGGTTTCGACATAGTTTTGCAAAAGTAGGATTGATTCCTTCAGAATGGAAAGTTAGTCCCTCCTAGCCTAAAAATCAGCATCAAAAAAATTTCAAATGCCATTTCTAGTCTTCATCCACATTCCAGGTGCACATTTTTATTTTGCTTTATTTCTATTTAGTTTTGCATTCATTTCCAAGTGTACTTGCATTACATAATGTGTTTTCAAACATCACTTGCTTCTTAGGTTTTGCATTCATAATCAATTAATTACTTAGCTTTTTTTCATTTAGATCATTCCATTTAGTCTTAATAACATCATACACATCTTAATTTGAGTGAACATAGGTAGATGTTTTGGCCCTTCTTTCTCCTTTTAGGTGAAAACCCCTAGAAGTGCTAGAAAGGATTAGGGTGCCAAAAGTATATGGTTCACTTCCCCCTCAACCACTTTAGACAACAAAACAAATTACACAACCACCTTTGATGATGCTTATCACCAAAAACCACCCAATCCAAAAGCAATGAAAAAGCTTGATGGAAAAGGTTATGAACTTATGAAACAACTTGAATATAGTGGAAAAGGATGTGGTGCTAATGAACAAGGTATCCACAACCCTATCGATCCTATCACACAACAAACAAATCATGGTCTTGGCTATTTTCCTTTGATAGAAATTTCCAAACCTTCACTCAAAATCAACACTCCACACAACATGCTTCTAAGTCAACTTTAACTTTAAAACACCCTGAACTCATCGAAACTAGTGGTCTTGAAACTTCTCCTTTCGAAAACATCAAACAAAAAAATACATCCTCACTTAATGTCAATGTCATCTCACAAAAAATTAATGATTTGAAGTTGTTAGATTTTACACCCTCCTATAAAGGAAAAAAAAATATGGCAATCTAAAGAGTCTTACATAGGTATGACAACTAATACTAAGTAAGATGCATCTTTACCATGACCCACATACCTACCTTCTCCCATTAGTCAAGAAGATATCTTTTCGAGACTCCTCCAAAATAACTTGATATCCCTTCCTCACAAAACTCGAAAGAAATGCTATTACAAGACTTCATTTTGTGGCTATCATAGAGTTCATGGTAATTCCACTAATGAATGTAAGGATTTGAGTAGTAAAATCCAACATCCTAGGGAGTTTAGTGTTCTTCCTTATTTGGGGGGCACCTAATTTCTCTAATTGATACTAATTTTCACTTTGGAATGCATTTCATTAATCATTTTGGCTCACTCTTGTCCTACACTAAGTGGGGGAACGGGGTTATGTAGCCTTTTCCTTGTA
This sequence comes from Sequoia sempervirens, assembly GCA_007258455.2. NCBI lineage: Eukaryota > Viridiplantae > Streptophyta > Pinopsida > Cupressales > Cupressaceae > Sequoia > Sequoia sempervirens. The sequence continues at coordinate 79,877,784 of VDFB02047397.1, read as the reverse complement.
TGTCACTTGTCAATGTCTCTCTTGGCTAGTTGTTAAAATTTCATGAACATATAAGAGCAAGCTTGGGATGTGGACAACATGCCTTAAGATTGGCCACACATGACATACTACCCTTTTTCATGATGTAGCTTATTGGAAACATATGACTTGGATAGGGCTTTCCACATAAGCTCTCATGTCTTCTTCTTCTACTTTAAAGCAATTGCTCACAGTATTGGTGTTCACAACTGCTTTAAAGTGGGGGCATACATCACCACTCACATTTCATTGTGTGATTTCTTTCTTCTTGTGATATGTCCTTTTCTTGGTGGTGTCATTGGGCTTGATTCCCTCCAAGAGCAAGATACTTCTTTTGACACATCCTCTCTTGGAAAAATTAAGCATGATGTTCGCTAAGATGAGACCTTACACGAACTAAGAAAAATACCTTTGAGCACACCTTACACTATTTTCACATTTACAACAATTTTTATATGGCCACCTTGCATAATATAACTTGCATGCCTGTGGTGCCATCCTATGAGTGTCAAGCATACAAAGTTTTGCTTACCTCATAGAGGTCAAAAATCATTTTCCTGTGTGGCGCCTTATTAAAGTTATCAGGAGGTATAACTTTGGTATGGTTGAGTGGGAATCCCATTTCGAGGCATGACTTTCCCCATAGCCACTTGCGTGTGTGTGAGTACATACCAACCATGAGTGTATGTTTCTCACCTTTTAAGACTTCTCACCTGACAGACAACCAAGAGTTTTATTGCATCAGAGTGAGTACATGCATTTTCTTGGACAAACAACCTAGATCTGATCCACAACATGTTGGAAAAATGGTCGAAGCTTGATCCACCTTTTTATTTTTCGCTTTTCTATCCCTTCTAGTTATTGCCATTGCATGATCATGTATCTTGTTCTACTGCAAATTAGTCACCCTGTGCATGTCCTTTTACACTTATGTTGGTTTAACTTAGGATCTTGGATCCTAGGGGCTTGATCTCTTCCCCTCATCTTTGTTATCCTTTGTCATCTACATTGGTACAATTGGACCCTTCTTGAATGTCTATTTTAGTATGAGTTTGAAGCAAGTTTATCCTCTCACTAAAGTGGGAGCTAAATGTAACATAGAAAAAAGGATGCCTTTTCCTTGCTTGATTTGGGAATAATTCATGATAAATTGGACTCAATGAGGCCTTGATCTTGTTGGGTGTTGTGGTGTGTTTCTGATATGTGGTTTTCATTGATGTCAACACTATTAGGATTGTTGCATTAGAAGTTGTATATGTCGAGGATATTGAGAAAATTGTAATAAGAAGTGCTACAAGTTGTCAGTGGTTAAGTGAAGTTATTTTTGTTGGTGTGTTTAGGTCATTGCTATTTTGAGGTTGTGAACTAAAGGGTTTCCTATGGATTATATCTAGTTTATCCACGTCAAGTTTTTGAGATCCGCGTGAAGATTTGATCGAGTTATGAAGATTTGTATTCTGACAATTTTTCTATTACTTCAATTTGTGTTCCTGAATGAAGATAATGTGATTTTAGTTAGTTTAGTTGCTGCGGATGTTTCTCTGGTGTTTCATGATGCTTGTGAATGTTTCTAGTTCATGCTCTATCTATGTTTCACATCCACATTGATTGTTGTGCTCGTGATTTGAGATTTTCTCTTACTTGTTCATGTTTTTCATTTTCTTGGCCGACAAGGTGTTGAAGTGTGTTGTGGATCTTTGAGGAGTAATTAATTTAAGTGGTTCATGTTTGATGATGTTATTTCAGTCTTCACTATGTTGTGGCCAACCTTGGTTGATTCACATGAATAATCTTTATTTGTTTTGGGCTGACTGTTTGTAATTATTTTATTATTTCTTTGGAGCTGACTTATAGCGACAAAATTTCCTGTTGCAGATATATAAGAGCAAGTTTTTGATGATTTTGGCAGAGCGAAGAAGTTGTGTGTGTGAAGTGTATGAGTCTTATGTGTGAATACAATTTAGATCATTCAAAGGTAGATCAGAAGAGTGAAGAAGAGTGGATAAGAGTGAAGAAGTTTTCATGTGCTTAACCAGAACTGTAACTAGGCATTAGCAGATGCTATTTTCTCAGTTCAAAGTCTGATGGATTTAATCAAAACATTTCCATAAGACAGTGTGTATTCCTTTGGGCAGTAAGCCTATTTTGTATTTGAGTAGTGAGCTCTAGGCAGTGTACCTGAATGCATGTGCATTCCCCATTCATATTCTCTTATACTTTTAACAGGGTATAATCTTGTGGACTGACCTCCACTATGGTTTTTCCCCTAACAAGGCTTCCACATAAAAATATTGGTTTTTATGTGTGATTCTAATGTGTTGTTCTTTTAAGCTTTCATGATTAATGATCAGATATGAGAATAAGGTTAATAAGTTGAATAAGGAAGAAATTCAGTGACAACTAATTCAGCCCCCCCTTTGAGTTGTCTGGCCTTATGTTGCCAACAATTGGTATCAGAGCTTGTGGTTCCTTGGAAAAATTTTAAGAGCTTGAGCTGATCCAGGATGGAAACTTATAAGGATAGTCCTAGATTTGATGAAACAAATTATTCCTTATGGAAGACTCAAATGGAGTGCCATCTAAGGTGCATTGGTGAACCGTATTGGAGCATTAAAAAAAAAATATGTTGTTAATGGTCGTACTACTTTTGCAAAGATCAGGGATTTTGAATATAATATTAAGGCTAAGGAGGAATTTTTGAGTGCTTTGACTGATACTGATATGGAAAATATGATGGATCTGAAGATTGCTTATGAGATTTGAAAAAAGTTGGAGACTTTACATGAAGGTGATGCTAATGTGAAGATTGCTAAGCTATAAAGTTTGAAAGGGAAATATGAAAAGTTAAAAATGGGTGATGATGAAAATGTTACTACTTTCATGCAAATAGTGAATGAACTTGGGTGTGGTATCATATGTGCTGGTGGTTAGATAGATGAATCAGGGATTGTTACTAAAGTGCTTAGATCCTTTCCTGATTCCTACAAAGTCAAGGCTAGTGCTATTGAAGAGCTCTAAACTATGACAAATGTTACTAGAGATATGTTGATTGGTAAGTTTACTACTTTTGAGTTGAGTGAATTCAGTGATACACTTCCTAAGGTTGAATCTGCATTCAAGGCTACTACTTTTGGAAGAGATAGATGAAGATATGATCTAGGTGAAAGTTCATCTAGAAAGACATTCAAGTATGAGGGTGAAATGAGACAACTTGATGAAGAAGAAAGATAACTTGAAGAACTTGAAGCATTGATTGTGAAAAGGGAAGCCAGAGGACAAGGTAAGTATAAAGGAAAGTTACCTATTAAATGTTTCTCTTGTAATAAGATAGGTCATTTTGCATCAAGATGTCTTGAGAGAGTTTCCAAGCCAAGATATAACAAGCTTAATTTCCAAAAGAAGTGTTACTATGCTGTTGATGAAGGTGTGACAGATGATGAATTTGACAAAGGAAATACAAGTGAAGATGAATTTTTGTTTATTTCTATCAAGGAAAATAATCCTATGTCTATTGAATTTGCTAGTTGTACAAATGTGGAGAAATCCCTAGCTACTCGAGTTGAAGAGAAAGATGAATGGGTAATAGACAGTGGTTGTTCTCATCATATGAAAGGAGATAAAATTAAGTTTGTGAATTTGGAAAAGTATGATGGTGGTGTTGTGAGATTTGGTGATAATACAGTTGGTGTGATCCATGGAAGAGGATACATTTCTCTTGATGGTAAGCATGACACTGATGATGTCTTGTATGTTGAAGGTTTGAAGCATAATATTTTAAGTGTTGGATAGATGGTTGATAAGGGATACAATCTTTAGTTCATGGATGAAAAGTACAAAATATTGGGAAATTTTGGAAATGTGATTGCATCAGGTACAAAAAAAAGGTAATATTTTCCATCTGAGTGCTACTAGTAAAAGTTGTTTGATTGCTAAAATTGATGAAAACTGGTTGTGGCATAGGAGAATGTGTCATGCTAACTTTAATAATATGGTCAAGATAAGTTCCACTAAGGCTGTGAGAGATTTTCCTAAGCTGATGAAACCTACCAATTCCATATACAAAGAATGTTAGTTAGGAAAGCAAACAAGAATTTCATTTCAGAGTAAACAACAAAATTCAAATGGATTGTTGGATTTTGTGCATACTAATTTGTGTGGTCTTACTAGAACTAGAAGTTTACAAGGATATGGATAATTCATGTTGCTTATTGATGAATATTCAAGGATGATGTGGGCTACTTTCTTAAGGGAGAAATTTGAAGCTCTAGAAAAGTTCAAAATCTTTAAGGCTATGGTTGAGACAGAGACATGTTTGTAGATTAAATTTCTGAGATTAGACAGAGGTGGTGAATTCACTTCCGGTGAGTTTAATTAATTATGTGAAGAGCATGAAATAAAGAGACAATTATCTACACAACAAACCCCTCAACAAAATGGAGTTGTGGAAAGGAAGAATAGAACAATTCTAGATGTTGCTAGAACCATGATGCTGGGAGGAAATGTACCTCATATCTACTGGAGAGAAGCTGTGAGTACTGCTGTGTACACACTTAACTAGGTACAAATCAAAGGTGATACTGGTAAGACTCCTTTTGAGCTATGGACTGGTCAAAAACCTACTGTTAGATATTTCAAGATCTTTGGAAGCAAGTATTATATCAAAAGAGATGAAGATATAGGAAAGTTTGATGCTAGGAGTGATGAATGAATCTTTCTAGGTTATGCTACTAAGAGTAAGGCCTACTGGTGTTATAATAAAAGATTGAAGAAAATAGTTGAAAGTGCAAATGTTAAGGTTGATAATGACTTTGGTGGACTATCCAAAACCTATGGATATGATTATGATGATTAGAATGATAGCATAAACAAAGGAAAGCAAGGTAATAGCTCAAATCAAGTGCAAATCATTTCGGTGAATCAAGATCAAGAGGAAGGAGAAACTGGTGGGAGAATAGAAGAAAGATCAAAAGAGCCTGAAATTGAAGAACATTCTAAGAAGAATCCAAGGTATGTAAGATTGAATCATTCAGAGGATTAGATCATAGGTGATAAGAACAAAAGTTTCTAGACTAGGAGAAGAATTGTAGAAGAATATTGTTTGATTTCAAAGACTGAGCCTAATAATGTGAATGAAGCATGCAAAGATAAACATTGGGTTGAAGCAATGAAAGATGAACTACAACAAATTGAAAAGAATGATACATGGATTCTTGTTCCCAGACCTAAGGATAAGAATGTAATTGGAACTAAATGGGTCTTTAAAAATAAACTAAATGAACAAGGTGAAGTGGTTAGAAACAAAGCAAGACTGGTATGTAAGGGATATTCACAGATGGAAGGTATTGATTTTGAAGAAACCTTTGCCCCTATTGCTAGAATTGAAGTTGTGAGATTGTTTTTGCTTATGCTACTTACAAAGACTACAAAGTTTATCAAATGGATGTCAATTCTGCTTTTCTAAATGGTGAATTGGAAGAAGAGTGTATTTTGAGCAACCTGGTGGATTCTAGTTGACTGATCAAGGATATATGGTTTTCTGATTGAAGAAAGCATTGTATGGACTCAAACAAGCCCCTAGAGCATGGTATGCTAGATTGGATAAGTATTTGGTGAAGCTTGGATTTAACATAGTTACTGCTGATAGTAATCTTTATTTCAAGAATGATGATAAAGATTTCATTGTGGAAGTTTTTGTTGATGATATCATATTTGGAGGATATGATAGCTTGTGTATGAAGTTTTCTAATGAGATGCAGAGTGAATTTGAGATGTCAATGGTTGGAGAAATGAAATTATTCTTAGGATTGCAAATTACTTAGTTAGATAAAGGGATTTTCATATCTTAGTCCAAGCATGTGAAATAATTGCTGAAGAAATTTGGTATGGAAGATGCAAAGCCAGTTGGTACACCCATGGTGATGGGATGCAAGTTGACAACTGATGATGATTCTAGGAAGGAAAATTAGACTAGATACAAATCAATGATTGGTGGATTGCTTTATTTGACTCAAACTAGGCCTAATATCATGAATGTTGTATGTATTGTTGCTAGATTTCAACTTGATCCTAAAGAATCTCATGTGACTACTGTGAAGAGGATTTTTAGATACTTGAAGTGGACAGTTAATTTTAGTCTATGGTATCCTAAAGATGATGTTCTTACTTTGAGTGCCTTTACTGATGCTGATTGGGTAGGAGATGTGAATGACAAGAAAAGTACTAGTGGTGGAGCATATTTCTTGGGAAAGAAGCTAATTTCATGGTTAAGCAAAAAGTAGAATGCCATTTCTTTATCTACTGCAAAGGCATAATACATTGTTGCTACTAATAATTGTACTCAAGTGTTGTGGATGAAGTAGATGTTGAAAGATATCAGAATTGTGTATGATAAGCCTATTGCTATATTCAATGATAACTCAAGTGCTATTAACATTTCTAAGAATTTGGTGTTGCATTCAAAGACAAAGCATATATCTATCAAGTTCCACTTTTTGAGAGAGAAAGTCAGTGAAAAGGAAGTCAGATTAGAGTATGTGACTACTAAGGAGTAGATTGCAAACATATTTACCAAGCCATTGCCTAAGGATACTTTTGAGTATCTCAGAGGGAAGTTAGGGGCGATTACCCCTCCTAATCAGAACTAAGGATGCATTGATTTGCATCAATCCATGCATTTCATGATCATATTTTGATTTGGATTGATGTTGTGGTTCCTGCTACTTAGGGGGAGTAGTCAAATGTTCAGAAGTTTAGGTGTTTAGATATGTGGTTCAAAGCTTGCGTAGAAGAGATATTTTCAATTAATGTCAAAGGGGGAGACAAGCAATGTGAAAAACATTTCTAGGAGAGAATGTGAGTGACTACTAAGGAGCAGATTGCAAACATATTTACCAAGCCATTGCCTAAGGATACTTTTGAGTATCTCAGAGGGAAGTTAGGGGCGATTACCCCTCCTAATCAGAACTAAGGATGCATTGATTTGCATCAATCCATGCATTTCATGATCATATTTTGACTTGGATTGATGTTGTGGTTCCTGCTACTTAGGGGGAGTAGTCAGATGTTCAGAAGTTTAGGTGTTTAGATATGTGGTTCAAAGCTTGCGTAGAAGAGATATTTTCAATTAATGTCAAAGGGGGAGACAAGCAATGTGAAAAAAATTTCTAGGAGAGAAGAGTCATGGGAGAAGAGTAGTTGAGGAAAGAAGAGTCAAAACCTAAGGAGGAGTAAGTGTAGTTGTGTTGATGGTATTTTGCACATCATGTGTTGCCATCAATGCCAAAGGGGGAGATTGTTGGATGTTGTGGTGTGTTGCTGATATGTGGTTGTCATTGATGTCACCACTATTAGCATTGTTGCATTAGAAACTACATATATGTTGAGGATATTGAGAAAATTGTAATAAAAAGTGGTACAAGTTGTCAGTGGTGAAGTGAAGTTCTTTCTGTTGGTGTGTTGTTGTTGTGTTCAAGTCATTGTTGTTATAAGGTTGTGGAATAAAGGGTTTCCTATGGAGTATATATAGTTTATCCACGACAAGTTTTTGAGATTTGCGTGAAGATTTGATTGAGTTATGAAGATTTGTATTCTGACAGTTTTTCTGTTACTTCAATTTGTGTTCCTGAATGAAGATCATGTGATTTTAGTTAGTTCAGTTGCTACAAATTCTTCTCTAGTGTTTCATGATGCTTGTGGATGTTTCTAGTTTGTGCTCTATCTATGTTGCACATATGCATTGATCCTTGTGCTTGTGATCTGATATTTTCTCTTGTGTGTTCATGTTTTTCATGTTCTTGGACGATAAGGTGTTGAAGCGTGTTGTGGATCTTCGAGGAGTAATTAATTGAAGTGGTTCATGTTTGAGGATTTTATTTTTAGTCTTCACTATGTTGAGACCAACCTTGGTTGATTCACATGAATAATCTTAATTTGTTTTGGACCATCTGTTTGTAATTATTTTATTATTTCTTTGGAGGTGACTTATAGCGATGTAATTTCCTGTTGTGGATATATGAGAGTGATTGTTTTATCATTTTGGTAGAGCGAAGAAGGTGTGTGTGTAAAGTGTATGAGTCCTATGTTTGAATAAAGTTTAGATCATTCAAAGGAAGAGAAAAAGAGTGAAGAAGAGTGGAGAAGAGTGAAGAAGTGTTCATGTGCTTAGTTAAAACTCTAACCAGACATTAGCATATGCTATTTTCTCAGTTCAAAGTCTGATGGATTTAATTAGAACCTTTCTATAAGACAGTGTGTCTTCCTTTGGGTAGTAAGCCTATTTTGTATTTGAGCAGTGAGCTCTAGGAAGTATGCTTGAATGCATGTGCATTCCCCATTGATATTCTCTTATACTTTTAACAGGGTATAATCTTGTGGACTGACCTCCACCATGGTTTTTCCCTTAACAAGGTTTCCATGTAAAATTCTTGGCATTTATGTGTGATCCTGATGTGTTGCTCTTTTATGCTTTCATGATTAACATTTGATCAAATATGAGAATAAGGTTAATAAGTTGAATAAGGATTAACCTTGAAAGGGGGAGTATTCAGTTGTCTTTTATTCTAGGATAAACATGTTTTTGATATGCATGTTTCCATCAATGCCAAAGGGGGAGATTGCCATAAATATGGGAACCTTACAACATGAACATGAAGTGTATTTAGGATGTTTTGATTGTTCATGTGTTGTCATTGATATCAACATTATGGAAACATGGTGGGAAACATATTTGGTATACCAGAAGCTGATCTCTACTAGAAGCGTTCTCTACTATTGAGATAGTACACTGGTTTTTGAGTCCAAAATTGACCACAAGATGAGATATGACTCTGCTCTCTTAATCTCATTATTATGACTCATTCAGACAGCTATATCTAGGATCTTGAGACGTTTTGTGTTGCGTACAAAAAATTACCAATGACAGAGTTTAACTCTGTACACTATAGTTATTTTTCTGGTTAGTATACTAGTGTGCCAGGAGATTTCGCATATTCTTAGAAAGAACATTTTGGTGTTGCAGTTCTAATGGTGATCTCCTTGATATTAATGTGATGAGAAATTGAAGTAATGTCAAATCCCAAAAGTGTGTTACTTGAAGTGTGTGTTGGTTTGGAGTTTTTTTGATTGGGTACTATTCTTGGTTGACCTAATATATGACATGTATTAAGAAGAATAATTATACTTTGCAATTGTTAATTGGATCCCTTAAAGATCTACACTGACTTGATATGATACACCACATGGATAAAAATGTTTTAAATCTTATATAGTGTCAACATGAGTTATTTTTGTTTGGTTTGCTTACATCTAATTAGGCCAACCTAATTGATGTATGAAATATACTTGTATATACACATAAGAATTTTGGAGTTGAAAGGAGATAGTGAGGATGTGAATAAGTGTGTGTGAAAAGGGGAAAGGATGTGTGAGCTTAAATGATTTATCAGTTGCGAGCATCATATTATGGAAGGAGACAAGGATCAAAGGAAAATTGTTATGCGACTACTATGTAGAGAAATACTTCACATTCAGATCCTCATTGGAATTGAACACAATGCATTGATGGTGCATTCCATCAATTGATACTCTTGGCAGTGAGCCATATCTTTTGTATCTTGGTAGTTAGCTATTTTATTGTATATTTTGGTTGTGAGCCTTTTAATGATAGTGAATCCTAGTAGTGAGCCTTGTAATATTCTATATCCAGATATATTAGATTGTGAGCTAATCCTCACTGTGGGTTTTCCCATTTTAGGGCTTCCATGTAAAAATTTGGTGTTGATGTGTTTTGTGTTATGATGTTCATTTCAATGCATTCATTCTAGTTAGCAGTCATATGTGCTTTGATAATTGGGTGGTTCACATCTAAATGGTTTTATGGAATATCGATTCACGCCCCCTCTCAATATTCTGGACTATCAACAATTGGTATCAGAGCTTGGTTCCTCTGAAGAAGTCTAACAGATTGAGGAAGGTCCCAAAATTTGAGTTTATGAAAGATATTTTTTTTTATTCCTCCTAAAGAAATATCTACTGAGTATACAAAATAAAATTAAGATTTGAAGGACATGCTGAAGGAAGCAAATAAGTGTATTAAGGATTTGAGGGAAAGAAATAGAGAAATTAGTGATCAATTAAAAAAGGCATATGATGATATCACTGGATTGCTAGAAAAAATGGAAGAAAAGAAAAGAATTGAAGACTGACATAAAGTTGAAATTCAGAAGAAGGTGGATGAATGTACAAAGCTTGAGAAAGAAGTGGAAATTTTGAAATCAGATCTAGAAAAGGAAAAAAGACATGAGGATAAATTCAAGGCAAGCACTACACTGCTTGATGAGTTGATTATTTCTTAGAGACCTACAAAGGATAAAATGGTTTAGGGTTTGAAGAAGGACAAGGGTGAAAGGCAAACCAACCTCCTAACATGAAGATTCAATATAATGATGGACAATTCAAGAATCATAGAAGCAATACGGAAAGGACTCTAATTAGACAACCTAATGCTCAAAGGTATTTATCTTTTAATGGTGTCTGTTATTTTTGTAATAAATTTGGATACAGGAAAAAAAACTGCAAAAGTAGAATGAATGATACTTTATCATTCTCCAACAAATGTTTTGAGTGAGAGAAGATTGGACATAAGGTTATGGAATGTAGAAGTAAAAATTTGAACAAGGAATTTTTATCATTTAATGGCTACTGTTATCACTGCAACTTATTTGGACATAGGGAAAATCAATGCAAATATAGATTAAATAAAAGAAAATTTGGATGGAAGAATGTTGTTTGTCATGACTATAGTAATCCATAACATTTTGCTAGAGATTGCAAAATAGAAGGATAAAAAATAACTATCTAGAAAAGATACATGAACTAATTATAGACCCAAAAGAAGTAAGAAAGGAAATGAAAAGAGTCTAGAGAAAGGAAGGAGAATTTAAGCAAGCTGAACTGGGATCATTAGTTTTATCTGTGCCATCATCTGGTGCAGATATGCTTGTGAAATTTTGAGTCAGGTAATGACTAAGGGGGAGCAATAATATATATTTTTTAATAAACCCCTCATCAATGTAAGATTTCATATCATAACAAAAGTGTATTTAATAAGGCTATGAATTCAAGACTTCATGCGAAAAGAATTTATAGACATGTGTGAAGAATGAATTTCATAGAATTTGAAAGGATGGTTCAAGTGTACACAAATTTTGAGGTGATCTACTTACAATTTGAAGCATTTATTGCAAAAGCATTTGGAATGAAAGAATTAAATTTAGAAGTATCAAGGAAATTGCATTCATCAAAAGGCATTTGTGAAAAATGAGAAGCGTGTAGAAGAAGGTTAAAGAAACCAGATAAATTCCATACAACATAGTTTTAGGATCCGATGAAGGAAGAGGAAATTGAAGTGGATTCAAAGCATGCTCTAGAAGCTAAACATCTAATTATATTCTTTGTTGTCTATATTATAGAGGTATTCTGCTTAAACATTCTCTCAATTTTATGCCATGGATATTTCAAAGGTGGTGAATATTTCAGATAGATTGAAAATAAAATTAAGGAATTATTCTCTAAAAAATCTTTTAGAAGAATCAGTTGGTGCATTTTCTAGCTAGCATTTCTCCTAGAGTGCTACCCATTGAAGACATTTATGCATATGTTTATGTTAAAATTGAGGAAATGTCACTGTTCTGCTTGAGTATTCTATGGAAGAATGAATTGGAAGAAAATAATGACACATACAAAATCTTAGTTGAAAATAAGTTGGATGTATGGTGCAAAGCCCCATTCCTTGAATTTGACAAGAAATACATTCAAATGACTTTAAGCAGGATTCATGATGAATCTATTAGGATTGTTTACCTGATAACCAAAGAAGCTATATGAAATGTAACTGGTTTGTGTTCCTTTAGACTAGTTCCCAGATGAAATACTATTAATGAACAAGAGATAATTGAGATGATTGGTGAGACCCTAGATGGAAAATAAATCATTTTGAGTAAAATTGAAGATCCAGTCATTCAGTATGTTGCAATGGTTATTGGACACAAAATTTTCCTACCAAGAAATGACCATGATACAGTTTCTACTGCTTCTATTTACACTGCTCTTGATATGGTTAGGAATGGAGTGAATTATGATCTTTATGAGATACTTCAATTGCATCTATTGAAGAACTTAAAAGAAATCAAGAAGAGCAAGAAAAGTACATTATGATATAGTACCTTAAAAATTTGTTTACTATTTTACTTTATGAAATAGTTACTAATAATTGGAAGGATAGATTGGACAAACTCAGAACTAATAGCTCATCAGATTAGGAATTGGATGGAAAATCTTGGTGGTTTAGATGCACAAGAAACTACTCTTGTTGCATTCTTTGGAAAATTTCAAATGAGAATGAATAGAAGAACAAGGATTTCTGAAAATGTGATTGAGAAGTACTTCAGAAATATTAATTTCCTAGTTTTTACAAATTTTTGTTATATGGAAGCAGTTGAATCGAGACTAGTGTAGATTTCTGAACTAGATTATGAAGCAACCGAGGCTAAGATTGATCATTATGCAAAAGTGCTTCTAGACAACACTAAGAACCCTAATGTAGACAAAATTTATATGACTAAATCCTCTGGCAGTGCAACAAGAATAGGTAAGAAGAGAAAATGTGTTGTTATCAGACAAGAAATATTAGAAGGAAGTGAATTAGAGAGAGCTCAACATGAGCATGAAAGCATAAATATTCAAGAAGAATTAAAGGAGTTGTAGAATGTAATCCTCGGTGCCAACTTCAATTCATATGTATCGATTGTAAAAAATGTTAGGAATATGATTAAATCTTTGAAAGCATACATCTCTAAACTAGAAGAAAAAATAGGAAACAGGTTTGCTGAAGAAAATTTAGAAGATATCAAGAAGAAATGTGTAGACGCACATCACAGAGTTGTGAAGGAATTGAAGGAAGTACATGACTGTGAGAAAGAATCTCAGAATTTCTTTCTTTCTATTTTAATTGGTCCAATATGACACTAAATGTAAGAGATGAAATAAGGAAAAGTGAAACTTGAATGAGTACTCAAGCAGATGTGTATAGCTTGGTAGATGATAGGGACAACCAGAGATGGTGCTACATTGTGCAACTATAGGAAAAATTATTTTCCCTATAGGATCAAAGAACATAAGTAATTAAGAAGTTTATGTCACTCAGAGATATGGTAAAACTCAGATACATACCTATATCTAGTGCTCTTGACAGTATTGGTAGTATATCAAAAGTTAATCTCAGTCCCAATACTTTGAAAGATGGTATAGTCTTTGACTAAGCTTGAGCTATTATACAAGACTCTTGCGAGCACAAAATGATTGTGGGAAGAAGGAATCTCAAAGCTTTTTCTTCCTTAGGTTAACATTGTTTCATTGTGCTTGATTAATTCTTTTTGTGTACATACATATTTGAGGAATTATACTAGACCCTTTCAAAACCTTTTCCATTGATGTCAAAGGGGGAGAGATAGATAGATAAAGGAAATTTTTTTTTGAAAAGAACAATTTTTTAAGGATGAACCTTGAAAGGGGGAGCATTTAGTTGTATTTTATTGGGATAAAAAATGTTTTTGATATGCATGTTTCCATCAATGCAAAAGGGGGAGATTGTTGGAAATATGGGAACCTTACAACATGAGAATGAAGTGTATTTAGGATGTTTTGATTATTCTTGTGTTGTAATTGATGTCAAAATTATGGAAACATGGTGGGAAACATATTTGGTATACCAGAAGCTGATCTCTAAAAGAAACGTTCTCTACCATTGAGCCAATACATTGGTTTTTGAGTCCAGAATTCACTGCAAGATGAGATATGACTCTGCTCTCTTAATATCATTATTATGACTCATTCAGATAGCTATATCTAGGATCTTGAGAAGTTTTGTGTTGTGTACAAAATGTTACCAATGACAGAGTTTAACTCTATACACTACAGTTATTTTTCTAGTCAGTATGCTAGTGTGGGAGACTCTGCATATTCTTAGAAAGAACATTCTGGTGCTACAGTTCTAATGGTGATCTCCTTGATGTTAATGTGATGAGAAATTGAAGTAATGTTGGATCCTAAAAGTGTGTTACTTGAAGTGTGTGTTGGTTTGGAGTTTTTGTGATTTGTTCCTATTCTTGGCCAACCTAATATATAACATGTATTAAGATGAATAATTATACTTTTTAGCTATTAGTTGGATCTGTTAAAGAACTACGCTAACTTGATATGATACACCAAATGGATAAAAATGTTTTAAATCTTATATGGTGCCAACATGAGTTATTTTTGTTTGGTTTGCTTACATATAATTAGGTTGACCTAATTGATGTATGAAATATACTTGTATATATACATAAGAATTTTTGGAGTTGAAGGGAGAGAGTGAGGATGTGAATAAGTGTGTGCAAAAAGGGGAAATGATGTGCAAGATTAAATGATTTATTAGTTGTGAGCATCATTTTGTGGAAGGGGACAAGGATGAAAGTAGAATTGTTATGTGAATGCTATGTTGATCAATACTTCACATTTAGAGCCTCATTGGAACTAAAAAAAACACATTGAAGGTGCATTCCATCAATTGACACTCTTGGCAGTGAGCCATATCTTTTGTATCTTGGCGATTAGCCATTTAATTGTATATTTTGGTTGTGAGCCTTCTAAGGATAGTGAGTCCTAGCAGTGAACCCTATAATATTCTATATATGGATATACTATATTGTGAGCTAATCCTCACCGTGCTTTTTCCCATTTTGGGTTTTTCATGTAAAAATCTAGGGTTGACATGTTTTGTGTTATGATGTTCATTTCAATGTCTTCATTCTGGTTAGTAGTCATATGTGCTTTAATAATTGGGTGGTTTACATCTAACTGGTTTTATTGAATACTAATTTACCCCCTCTCTCAGTATTTCAGACTATCAATAGTGTTGTGTGATATTATGTCTATGGATGCATGCCATTTACTGTTAGGAAGACCATGGCAATATGATAAGAAAAAAATTCATGATGGAAGAAGGAACACCTATACTGGGTATGTGCAGGATCATCATGGAAAAAATAGGCCCTTACGTGGCAAAAAATTTAGAAAAATCATAGTTAGGCAACTTGAAGTAAAAATTTGAATAAGTTATCTATATTATTTCAAAAATATGTAAAAATAGAATTTTTAGCAAATTAAATTTAGTTTCTAAACTACTAGGTTTGTTTTAAAAAAAATCTATTTGGTGAAAATTTGAAATTTCAATGCAGTGGTACTTAAATTTTAGGGAAAAATAAGAAGTAGGTGTTTGTCTGACCACCTTAACCACATTAAAATGATAATTTTTTTTAATAAGATTTTAGATATAAGTAGAGGACTCATGCCCGATGTGATACATATTTTTGTAATTTTTCCAAGTAAATAATTAATTATGAATTTTTATTACAACTTTTAAAAATATAAAAACTTGTATGTCGACCACCTTAACTTGGTCAAAACTTCAAATTAAAATTTTATTTTATTAATCCTATATATGTGAAGCATAGAATGTGACACATGTTTTGGATTCAAAAAATGTGATACTTGTTTAAAAAAGCTATAGATGTTTTCAATCAGCCTATCAATCAGGACTTTAGTCATAATTTGAATAGAAAATAAATAATAATTACTTATTAAATTCAAAGTAAAGCATAATTTATATTGATGGAAATTTGATAATATCCTTTAGAAACCCTTTTCATTTCATTAATTTTGGGTAAAAAAATAGTCATTAGCCACATACCCATCATATTGCCACTTTTTGGCCCATCATGATCCTGCACATACCCTACTGTGAATTCCAATGGAAAGATAATTAAGTTGATACAGTTGGAGGAAGAAGATAAAAGTGAAGTTTGTAGAACTATCAGACTATGTTTGGTAGATGGAAGGGAGTTTTTGGATGGATTGAGGCATGGAAATATGTGTTTTTCATTAATTCCAAAGAAGGGTGGTAGTCCAAAGACAACAAAGGGAGTGGATCCACCACATACAAAAGTGGAAAAACTATTGGTAGAGTATGAAGACATCATATCAGAGAATGTACTAGATGTCTTACCCCCAATCTGAAGTATCAGTGATCATATATATCTAATACAGGGAGAAAGTTTTCCAAACAAGGCAACACATAAATGAAATTGATAGAGAGTGTAGAGTTAAACCAACATATACAAGAGTTGTTGAAGAAAGGATTGATTAGAGAATGTTTAATCCCATGTGCAGTACCTGCTATACTTGCACCAAAGAAAGATGGAAACTAGATAATGCGTATATATTCAAGAGAAATCAATAGGATGACCATAAAGTATATATTCCTATTTCTAAGGATGAATGAGATTATGGAATGTTTGAGTGGAGAAAAATATTTCACAATGATTGACTTAAAGAGTGCATACCATCAGATCAAGATCAAAGAAGGAGATGAATGGAAGATTGCATTTAAGACTAATGAAGGATTTTTTTGAGTGGTTAGCAATACCCTTTGGATTGACTAATGAACTTATCACTTTCATGAGATTGATGAGTGAGGTTTTAAAGAAATTCTTGGGTAAGTATGTCATTTTTTATCTAAATGATATTCTAATTTTTAGTAAGACTAGAGAAAAAAAATTGTGGCACATCATACAAGTATTGCAAAAATTAAGAGAAGAGAAGTTGTTGATTAATACCAAGAAAAGTAACTTTATGAAGATAGAGTTGGTGTACCTCGGTTTTGTTATTTCTACTCAAGGATTGAAGATGGACCCTAAGAAGGTTAGGAAAATAGTTGATTTACCTACATTGGTAAACATTGGAGAGGTAAGATCATTCCATGGATTGGATAGTTCCTATTGGAAATTTATCAGAAGATTTAGTAGCATTTGTACACCTATGACATAAACAATGAGAGGAGATAGGAAGGAATTAAAGTGAAAATCCAGAGCACAAAGGAGTTTTGCATTGTTGAAACAAAAGGTGACAAAGCAACCAGTGTTAGCATTGCCTGATTTTGATAAAGTGTTTTAAGTTGATTGTGATGCAAGTGGAAATGCAATAGGAGAAGAGTTGAGCAAAGAAGGAAGATCTATAGGTTATTTCAGTGAGAAGTTGAATGATTCTAGAAGAAGAAATTCAATTTATGATCAAGAGTTCTATGCCATAGTTCAAGCCTTGAAGAAGTGGAGACACTATTTTTGTCCTAAGGAGTTTGTGTTGTACACTAATCATCAAGATTTACAATATTTGAATAGTCAACGGAAGTTGAACCAGAGACATATGAGATGGGTTGAGTTTTTATAGATTTATACATTTGTGTTGAAGCATAGGAGTGGTAAGTCAAACAAAGTTGTAGATGCATTCAGAAAAAGAAATAATTTGCTGACAAAGACAAGGATAGAAGTACTGGGTTTTGAAGAACTAAAAAATATGTATGAGAATGATCCAAAATTTTCCAAATCTTGGAGAGCATGTAAGGAACCATTAGTGATAGAACAAAGCCAATGGCTAGATTATTTCATCTAGGAAGATTTGTTGTTTAAGGGACATTGATTGTCTATTTCAAAGAATTCAATGAGGGAGAATCTGATTAAGGAGAAGCATAGTGGTAGATTAGCAAGGAATTTTAGAATTGATAATACAAAAGCCTTGGTGAGTGAACACCATTTTTGGTTGCAGATATATAAGTATGTTAGGAAGTGTGTTCAAAATTGTAGAATTTGTCAAGTAGCAAAAGGGAGTAGTCAGTATATTGGATTGCACAAACCTTTGATAGTACCGAAGAGACCTTGGGAAGATATACGCATGAATTTCATACTGGGATTACCAAGAACACAAAGAGGATATGATTTCATAATGGTAGTTTTTAATTTTTTTTTTTAAAATGGCACGTTTCATTCCCTCCAAGAAGACTAACAATGATGTGCATGTTGCTGACTTATTTTTCAAGGAGATTGTGAGATTGCATGGATTACCTAAGAGTATAGTTTCAGATAGGGAAACCAAATTTATTGGATACTTTTAGAGGATATTGTGGAAGAAGATAAAGAAAAATCTGAAATTTAGTGTAACATATCACCCACAAACAAATGGAAAAATAAAATTTGTAAACAAAATTTTGGGTAACTTGTTGAGATGTTTTGTTAGAGATAAGGCAAGAAATTGGACATAGTTCTACCACAAGTAGAGTTTGCATACAATAATTCAGTGAACTAGAGTTCAGGGAAAACACCATTTGAGATTATGGTATGAGTACATCCCAAAGGAGTTGTATAACTAGGGGACACCAATAGGGTGAAAAAAGGAGTGTAGAGGCAGAAGATTCTGTAGGATTCATGGATACATTGCATAATCAAGTATGGAAAGACATGGAGGATATGAATATTAAGTATAAGGAGAAGGAGGATGAGAAAAGAAGATGTAAGGAATTTTTTGTTGGAGATGAAGTGATGGTATATCTGAGGAAGGATAGATTTCTAGTTGGAACATATAATAAGATGAAGATGAGGAAGTTGGACTATGTAAGATTGTAAGGAAGTTTGATTCTAAAAATGCATATGAAGTGGAGTTACCAGAGACATTGGGTCTATCACCTATTTTCAATATTGTAGATATCTATGAGTACCATGAAGGAAAGTCAAGTGGCAACAACATAGAAGGAGATTTACAAGTGTAGTTACCACATCAACCACCAAAGGAGATTGAGTAGATCTTGGATACCAAAATCGAAAGGAGCACTAGGAACAAGTAGTACAAAGAATATCTAGTGAAGTGGAAAGGTAGATCAGTGGAGGATTCATCATGGATTTCTCAGACTGAGGTTAACCACTTTGGTTTTCCTCTAGCCCCTAGAAAGTGAGGGACCCAATTTTCTTCCAACCCCAAGTGTCTGATGCAGGAGCATGCCTAGTTGTAAAGCAATCATGTATCAACCAGAAACATTTATTTTCTTGCATTTTAGTTTGTAGCAATTTCAACATTTCATTCCACATTTCACCACATTATCATTTCTCAACTTGTGAAGTAGGATATATCATCTACATGAGGCCATCTACATCATGTCCAAATTCTAGATCATTTACATTTGTGTACTAAAAGTTATTGTTCTCAAAATTTCACTATAACACATAGTCAGAGCATTTGGGGCTGACCTGGTCCAGATTTCATAGTGCAGGCCTATTCCAGAGTGTACAAAGCTTAATGGGACATGATCACACATGAATTTTGGGTACAGTGGGATCTATCTTGGAGATACAAAATTCATTTCATTTCAAGGAGAATTATTTTTCATGTTTTAAGGCTAACATTCACATTTGATCATTCATTAGGGTTTGTAAATCCTTGAGACCAACAAATTTTTTTTTTCAAGCCGGGGAGTCATATTTAAGGTCATTGTAATCATTTCGAAAGCACTCATTCAATTAGTATCCAGTAGATAGATAGGTAGATCACAAGTCAATATGATTAGTCATTCAAATAAGCCCTTTAGCTAGTTGTAATGTTGAATGCCCTTGTGATAGGCTTGTGAGCCCTAGTTATTTTCCCATGAGGCATATGATGCATGCAAGATTACCAATTCAATAAAGTTCTATAATTTCAGAATACTTTCTTGTGTCATTTTCATTGTGTTGACTCTAAGCTGCATGGTTGGACAATTCTTTCTAAACCCTCCATATGTGATTGCACCAACAAATTCTCCATCCTTGATATGACACAAAAAATAACTTCTATAGTTCATTTCTCCTTATTTCATCTCTTATAAATATATTCCTCTTCAAATTTTATCTTCACATCTGCAAAAAAAATTTAAATTATCACTAATAGGCCTAAATTCAAATATCCCCATTTCACCATCTTTTTATTTTCTCCATTCAAACTAATCCTATTTTTAATCTTTGTGACTATGACTTAGATGTAGTACTTATTGCTGATTTTGGAAATGCATTCATTTTTATATAGTTTGATTTAACCTTTTATATAATTTAAAGATAGCAAGATTTTTACCACTAATCAACAACAAATTAAAAATTAGAAGAATTTTGGATAAATTATTCCCAACCACACATTAACCATAGACTATTTAATTCATTGTTTTTAAAAATGTCTTATTTAAAAAAAAAAATAGCTAAAAATATTATTTTGCATCTTGAAGTTTTGACATCTATTCAAATCCCATTAATAAGACTTAGATTCATTATAAATTCAAATAAAATTATTTGAACATTAATTGAAATGTAGTATTGAAGAACACTATTGTAATCCACAATTTTTAATCAATAATTCTATGTTTGACAAGCTATTTATTGTCAATAGGGTTTATCTTATTTAAAGAGAACTAAATATTATAAAAATAATCTCTATAATTTTTTTTTGTTATTCCAACTACTCACATCCTCAATAGAATATATGTTTCTAATGAGCCTTCCTACATTTCAAATCACACATAACATTGGAAGCAATAATTATGAACCCACATAAAACTTATCCCCCACCATTTATTAACATTCAATGAAATTATGCAAAATGATAAGTTGTCATCTTAACATTGTTTTGTGGATAAGGATAAAGAAATGATGTGGCATGGCTAATTTTAGTCTATGTAGAAAAAATGAGATACATGAGATCTAACAATTATTGATAATGATATTTTCCATCAATCTTCTCTTATAACATGATTCAAGTTTTGAAGCATTTCATGGAGATCCTTACCATGACATCTGCTATGAATAATTATGTCACATGATCTAATTTTATATTATTCTTGAGAAATTTTGAAAATATTTTACATGCGCTTTTGAAAATAAAGATCTCCTTCGGATACCTTCTCTTCATCTAATTTCAATAATGAATTTTAATCTTAATACTTCATGTAATCATTTCCATAATATCTAACAAGTGACTTCAAGTCCATCTTTCTATTGTACCTTTAATTGTAAGAAACCCAATTATAAATCAAACATCTTCAATAGTTTATAATTCAAATTAATACATTTGATGTGATTCTATTACTTCTCTTCATTATATATTTGTGATATTATATTCTATTGATAACCTACTTTAATTCTTAAAAAATCTCTAAACTTCAAAATTTTCCCAACTCTCTAGAACTAACCTTAGTTACATTTTAGAAACGGTCAATACATTATATCATAATTACTCACTCTTAATCTAGACTAACGTGTGAGTGGTTAATATGTTACTTATATTATTAATTTGCAAAATATATTATTTATGCTTTTGATTTCATAACTATTTTTCCTCTTTCTCGTCACAACTGATGATGATGTTGACTTCAAATGTTAATGAAACAAACCGGGGAAGGCAACTAGCGAGTATGTAATATATTCAATGAATGACAATATATATAAAAGTTAACGTATTTATCAGATTCCATTCTTCAATTTAATAATATGTTTCAAGAAAAACATATTTAACATCTTATTCTGTAACTGCAACTTTCTTCAACAAATAAATATATACATTTAACATCATTGACTTCCACAGACGTGCTCATCTTCCATTAATTTTTTAATAAATACTGTCGATATTATTATTTTTAAAATAGTGTTATAAGTACTGTCGATATTATCATTTTTAAAATAGTGTTATATATTTAAAAAAATGGAAATATTCATATAGCTAACGTTCAACAGAGTTATAGTAACATTATAACAATAAAAATTAAGTGTTATGTAGGGGA
>VDFB02047397.1:79821570-79855948 GCA_007258455.2 Sequoia sempervirens | reverse complement strand
GAATGAAAGAATTAAATTTAGAAGTATCAAGGAAATTGCATTCATCAAAAGGCATTTGTGAAAAATGAGAAGCGTGTAGAAGAAGGTTAAAGAAACCAGATAAATTCCATACAACATAGTTTTAGGATCCGATGAAGGAAGAGGAAATTGAAGTGGATTCAAAGCATGCTCTAGAAGCTAAACATCTAATTATATTCTTTGTTGTCTATATTATAGAGGTATTCTGCTTAAACATTCTCTCAATTTTATGCCATGGATATTTCAAAGGTGGTGAATATTTCAGATAGATTGAAAATAAAATTAAGGAATTATTCTCTAAAAAATCTTTTAGAAGAATCAGTTGGTGCATTTTCTAGCTAGCATTTCTCCTAGAGTGCTACCCATTGAAGACATTTATGCATATGTTTATGTTAAAATTGAGGAAATGTCACTGTTCTGCTTGAGTATTCTATGGAAGAATGAATTGGAAGAAAATAATGACACATACAAAATCTTAGTTGAAAATAAGTTGGATGTATGGTGCAAAGCCCCATTCCTTGAATTTGACAAGAAATACATTCAAATGACTTTAAGCAGGATTCATGATGAATCTATTAGGATTGTTTACCTGATAACCAAAGAAGCTATATGAAATGTAACTGGTTTGTGTTCCTTTAGACTAGTTCCCAGATGAAAGACTATTAATGAACAAGAGATAATTGAGATGATTGGTGAGACCCTAGATGGAAAATAAATCATTTTGAGTAAAATTGAAGATCCAGTCATTCGGTATGTTGCAATGGTTATTGGACACAAAATTTTCCTACCAAGAAATGGCCATGATACAGTTTCTACTGCTTCTGTTTACACTGCTCTTGATATGGTTAGGAATGGAGTGGATTATGATCTTTATGAGATACTTCAATTGCATCTATTGAAGAACTTAAATGAAATCAAGAAGAGCAAGAAAAGTACATTATGATATGGTACCTTAAAAATTTGTTTACTATTTTACTTTATGAAAGAGTTACTAATAATTGGAAGGATAGATTGGACAAACTCAGAACCAATAGCTCATTAGATTAGGAATTGGAATGAAAATCTTGGTGGTTTAGATGCACAAGAAACTACTCTTGCTGCATTCTTTGGAGAATTTCAAATGAGAATGAATAGAAGAACAAGGATTTATGAAAATGTGATTGAGAAGTACTTCAGAAATATTAATTTCCTAGTTTTTAAAAAAATTTGTCATATGGAAGTAGTTGAATCGAGACTAGTGTAGATTTCTGAATTGGATTATGAAGTAATCGAGGCTGAGATTGATCATTATGCAAAAGTGCTTCTAGACAACCCTAAGAACCCTAATGTAGACAAAATTTCTATGATTAAATCCTTTGGCAGTGCAACAAGAATAGGTAAGAAGAGAAAATGTGTTGTTATCAGACAAGAAATATCAGAAGGAAGTGAATTAGAGAGAGCTCAACATGAGCATGAAAGCATAAATATTCAAGAAGAATTAAAGGAGTTGTAGAATGTAATCCTCGGTGCCAACTTCAATTCATATGTATCAATTGTAAAAAATGTTAGGAATATGATTAAATCTTTGAAAGCATACATCTCTAAACTAGAAGAAAAAATAGGAAACAGGTTTGCTGAAGAAAATTTAGAAGATATCAAGAAGAAATGTGCAGACGCACATCACAAAGTTGTGAAGGAATTGAAGGAAGTACATGACTGTGAGAAAGAATCTCAGGATTTTCTTTCTTTCTATTTTAATTGGTCCAATATGACACTAAATGTAAGAGATAAAATAAGGAAAAGTGAAACTTGAATGAGTACTCAAGCAGATGTGTATAGCTTGGTAGATGATAGGGGCAACCAGAGATGGTGCTACATTGTGCAACTATAGGAAAAGTTATTTTCCCTATAGGATCAAAGAACATAAGTAATTAAGAAGTTTATGACACTCAGAGATATGGTAAAACTCAGATACATACCTATATCTAGTGCTCTTGACAGTATTGGTAGTCTATCAAAAGTTAATCTCAGTCCCAATACTTTGAAAGATGGTATAGTCTTTGACTAAGCTTGACCTATTATACAAGACTCTTGTGAGCACAAAATGATCATGGGAAGAAGGAAAATCTACAAGGGAAGATATCCTAAAGAATCTCAAAGATTTTTCTTCCTTAGGTTAACATTGTTTCATTGTGCTTGATTAATTATTTTTGTGTACATACATATTTGAGGAATTATACTAGACCCTTTCATGACCTTTTCCATTGATGTCAAAGGGGGAGAGATAGATAGATAAAGGAAAAACATTTTTGACAAGAATAATTTTTTAAGGATGAACCTTGAAAGGGGGAGTATTTAGTTGTATTTTATTGGGATAAAAAATGTTTTTGATATGCATGTTTCCATCAATGCAAAAGGGGGAGATTGTTGGAAATATGGGAACCTTACAACATGAGAATGAAGTGTATTTAGGATTTTATGATTGTTCTTGTGTTGTAATTGATGTAAAAATTATGGAAACATGGTGGGAAACATATTTGGTATACCAGAAGTTGATCTCTACCAGAAACATTCTCTACCATTGAGCCAATACATTGGTTTTTCAATCCAGAATTCACCGCAAGATGAGATATGAATTTTCTCTCTTAATATCATTATTATGACTCATTCAAATAGCTATATCTAGGATCTTGAGAAGTTTTGTGTTGTGTACAAAAAGTTACCAATGACAGAGTTTAACTCTGTACACTACATTTGTTTTTCTAGCCAGTATGCTAGTGTGGGAGACTTCGCATATTCTTAGAAAGAACATTCTGGTGCTACAGTTCTAATGGTGATCTCCTTGATGTTAATGTGATGAGAAGTTGAAGTAATGTTGGATCCTAAAAGTGTGTTACTTGAAGTGTGTGTTGGTTTGGATTTTTTGTGATTAGTTCCTATTCTTGGCCAACCAAATATATAGTGTGTATTAAGATGAATAATTATACTTTTCAGCTATTAGTTGGATCCTTTAAAGAACTACGCTAACTTGATATGATACACCACATGGATAAAAATGTTTTAATTCTTATATGGTGCCAACACATGAGTTATTTTTGTTTGGTTTGCTTACATATAATTAGGTTGACCTAATTGATGTATGAAATATACTTGTATATATACATAAGAATTTTTGGAGTTGAAGGGAGAGGGTGAGGATGTGAATAAGTGTTTGCGAAAAGGGGAAATGATGTGCAAGATTAAATGATTTATCAGTTGTGAGCATATTTTTGTGGAAGGATAGAAGGATCAAAGTAGAATTGTTATGCGAATGCTATGTTTATCAATACTTCACATTTAGAGCTTCATTGGAACTAAAAAAACACATTGAAGGTGCATTCCATCAATTGACACTCTTGGCAGTGAGCCATATCTTTTGTTTCTTGGCGATTAGCCATTTAATTGTATATTTTGGTTGTGAGCCTTCTAAGGATAGTGAGTCCTAGCAGTGAGCCCTATAATATTCTATATATGGATATACTATATTGTGAGCTAATCCTCACCATGCTTTTTCCCATTTTGGGTTTTTCACGTAAAAATCTGGGGTTGATGTGTTTTGTGTTATGATGTTCATTTCAATGTCTTCATTCCGGTTAGTAGTCATATGTGCTTTAATAATTGGGTGGTTTACATCTAACTGGTTTTATTGAATACTGATTCACCCCCCCTCTCAGTATTTCAGACTATCAATAGTGTTGTGTGATATTATGTCTATGGATGCATGTCATTTACTGTTAGGAAGACCATGTCAATATGATAAGAAAAAAATTCATGATGGAAGAAGGAACACCTATACTGTGAATTCCAATGGAAAGATAATTAAGTTGATACATTTGGAGGAAGAAGATAAAAGTGAAGTTTGTAGAACTATCAGACTATGTTTGGTAGATGGAAGGGAGTTTTTGGATGTATTGAGGCATGGAAATATGTGTTTTTAATTAATTCCAAAGAAGGGTGGTAGTCCAGAGACAACAAAGGGAGTGGATCCACCACATACAGAAGTGGAAAAACTATTGGTAGAGTATGAAGACATCGCATCAGAGAATGTACTAGATGTCTTACCCCTAATCTGAAGTATCAGTGATCATATATATCTAATACAGGGAGAAAATTTTCCAAACAAGGAAACACATAAATGAAATTGATAGAGAGTGTAGAGTTAAACCAACAGATACAAGAGTTGTTGAAGAAAGGATTGATTAGAGAATGTTTAATCCCATGTGCGGTACCTGCTATACTTGCACCAAAGAAAGATGGAAACTAGATGATGCATATATATTCAAGAGAAATCAATAGGATCACTATAAAGTATATATTCCCATTTCTAAGGATGAATGAGATTATGGAATGTTTGAGTGGAGAAAAATATTTCACAATGATTGACTTAAAGAGTGGATACCATCAGATCAAGATCAAAGAAGGAGATGAATGGAAGATTGCATTTAAGACTAATGAAGGATTGTTTGAGTGGTTAGCAATACCCTTTGGATTGACTAATGAACCTATCACTTTCATGAGATTGATGAGTGAGGTTCTAAAGAAATTCTTGGGTAATTATGTCATTGTTTATCTAAATGATATTCTAATTTTTAGTAAGACTAGAGAAAAAAAATTGTGGCACATCATACAAGTATTGCAAAAATTAAGAGAAGAGAAGTTGTTGATTAATACGAAGAAAAGTAACTTTAGGAAGATAGAGTTGGTGTATCTCAGTTTTGTTATTTCTACTCAAGGATTGAAGATGGACCCTGAGAAGGTTAGGAAAATAGTTGATTTACCTACACCGGTAAACATTGGAGAGGTAAGATCATTCCATGGATTGGATAGTTCCTATTGGAAATTTATTAGAAGATTTAGTAGCATTTGTACACCTATGACATAAACAATGAGAGGAGATAGGAAGGAATTGAAGTGAAAATCTAGAGCACAAAGAAGTTTTGCATTGTTGAAACAAAAGGTGACAAAGCAACCAGTGTTAGCATTGCCTAATTTTGATAAAGTATTTTAAGTTGATTGTGATGCAAGTGGAAATGCAATAAGAGAAGAGTTGAGCCAAGAAGGAAGACCTATAGGTTATTTCAGTGAGAAGTTGAATGATTCCAGAAGAAGATATTCAATTTATGATCAAGAATTCTATGCCATAGTTCAAGCCTTGAAGAAGTGGAGACACTATTTTTTGCCTAAGGAGTTTGTGTTGTACACTAATCATCAAGATTTACAATATTTGAACAGTCAAGGGAAGTTGAACCAGAGACATATGAGATGGGTTGAGTTTTTATAGATTTATACTTTTGTGTTGAAGCATAGGAGTGGTAAGTCAAACAAATTTGTAGATGCATTGAGAAAAAGAAATAATTTGCTGACAAAGACAAGGATAGAAGTACTGGGTTTTGAAGAACTAAAAAATATGTATGAGAATGATCCAAAATTTTCCAAATCTTGGAGGGCATGTAAGGAACCAGTAGTGATAGAACAAAGCCAATGGCTAGATTATTTCATCTAGGAAGATTTGTTATTTAAGGGAAATTGATTGTCTATTTCAAAGAATTCAATGAGGGAGAATCTGATTAAGGAGAAGCATAGTGGTAGATTAGCAAGGCATTTTAGAATTGATAAGACAAAATCCTTGGTGAGTGAACACTATTTTTGGCCACAGATATATAAGTATGTTAGGAAGTGTGTTCAAAATTGTAGAATTTGTCAAGTAGCAAAAGGGAGTAGTTAGAATATTAGATTGTACAAACCTTTGATAGTACTGAAGAGACCTTGGGAAGATATAAGCATGAATTTCATACTGGGATTACCAAGAACACAAAGAGGATATGATTTCATAATGGTAGTTTTGGATTTTTTTTTTAAAATGGTACATTTCATTCCCTCCAAGAAGACTAACAATGATGTGCATGTTGCTGACTTATTTTTCAAGGAGATTGTGAGATTGCATGGATTACCTAATAGTATAGTTTCAGATAGGGAAACTAAATTCATTGGATACTTTTAGAGGATATTGTGGAAGAAGATAAAGAAAAACCTAAAATTTAGTGTAACATATCACCCACAAACAAATGGAAAAATAAAATTTGTAAATTTTTTTTTGGGTAACTTGTTGAGATGTTTTGTTAGAGATAAGGCAAGAAATTGGACATAGTTCTACCACAAGCAGAGTTTGCATACAATAATTCAGTGAACTGGGGTTCAAGGAAAAAACCATTTGAGATTATGATATGAGTACATCCCAAAGGAGTTGTATAACTAGGGGACACCAATAGGGTGAAAAAAGGAGTGTAGAGGCAGAAGATTTTGTAGGATTCATGGAGACATTGCATAATCAAGTTTGGAAAGACATGGAGGATATGAATATTAAGTATAAGGAGAAGGAGGATGAGAAAAGAAGACGTAAGGAATTTTTTGTTGGAGATGAAGTGATGGTATATTTGAGGAAGGATAGATTTCTAGTTGGAACATATAATAAGATGAAGATGAGGAAGTTTGGACTATGTAAGATTGTAAGGAAGTTTGATTCTAAAAATGCATATGAAGTGGAGTTACCAGAGACATTGGGTCTATCACCTATTTTCAATATTGTAGATATCTATGAGTACCATGAAGGAAAGTCAAGTGGCAACAACATAGAAGGAGATTTACAAGAGTAGTTACCACATCAACTACCAAAGGAGATTGAGTAGATCTTGGATACCAAAATCAGAAGGAGCACTGGGAACAAGTAGTACAAAGAATATATAGTGAAGTTGAAAAGTAGATCAGTGGAGGATTCATCATGGATTTCTCAGGCTGAGGTTAACCACTTTGGTTTTCCTCTAGCCCCTAGAAAGTGAGGGACCCAATTTTCTTCCAACCCCAAGTGTCTGATGCAGGAGCATGCCTAGTTGTAAAGCAATCATGTATCAACCAGAAACATTTATTTTCTTGCATTTTAGTTTGTAGCAGTTTCAACATTTCATTCCACATTTCACCACATTATCATTTCTCAACTTGCAAAGTAGGATATATCATCTACATGAGGCCATCTACATCATGTCCAAATTTTAGATCATTTACATTTGTGTACTGAAAGTTATTGTTCTCAAAATTTCACTATAATACATAGTCAGAGCATTTGGGGCTGACCTAGTCCAGATTTCATAGTGCAGACCTATTCCAGAGTGTACGAAGCTTAATGGGACATGATCACACATGAATTTTGGGTACAGTGGGATCTATCTTGGAGATACAAAATTCATTTCATTTCAAGGAGAATTATTTTTCATGTTTTAAGGCTAACATTCACATTTGATCATTCATTAGGGTTTGTAAATCCTTGAGACCAACAAATTTTTTTTTTCAAGCCGGGGAGTCATATTTAAGGTCATTGTAATCATTTCGAAAGCACTCATTCAATTAGTATCCAGTAGATAGATAGGTAGATCACAAGTCAATATGATTAGTCATTCAAATAAGCCCTTTAGCTAGTTGTAATGTTGAATGCCCTTGTGATAGGCTTGTGAGCCCTAGTTATTTTCCCATGAGGCATATGATGCATGCAAGATTACCAATTCAATAAAGTTCTATAATTTCAGAATACTTTCTTGTGTCATTTTCATTGTGTTGACTCTAAGCTGCATGGTTGGACAATTCTTTCTAAACCCTCCATATGTGATTGCACCAACAAATTCTCCATCCTTGATATGACACAAAAAATAACTTCTATAGTTCATTTCTCCTTATTTCATCTCTTATAAATATATTCCTCTTCAAATTTTATCTTCACATCTGCAAAAAAAATTTAAATTATCACTAATAGGCCTAAATTCAAATATCCCCATTTCACCATCTTTTTATTTTCTCCATTCAAACTAATCCTATTTTTAATCTTTGTGACTATGACTTAGATGTAGTACTTATTGCTGATTTTGGAAATGCATTCATTTTTATATAGTTTGATTTAACCTTTTATATAATTTAAAGATAGCAAGATTTTTACCACTAATCAACAACAAATTAAAAATTAGAAGAATTTGGATAAATTATTCCCAACCACACATTAACCATAGACTATTTAATTCATTTTTTAAAAAAAATGTCTTATTTAAAAAAAAAATTAGCTAAAAATATTATTTTGCATCTTGAAGTTTTGACATCTATTCAAATCCCATTAATAAGACTTAGATTCATTATAAATTCAAATAAAATTATTTGAACATTAATTGAAATGTAGTATTGAAGAACACTATTGTAATCCACAATTTTTAATCAATAATTCTATGTTTGACAAGCTATTTATTGTCAATAGAGTTTATCTTATTTAAAGAGAACTAAATATTATAAAAATAACCTCTATAATTTTTTTTTGTTTCCAACTACTCACATCCTCAATAGAATATATGTTTCTAAGGAGCCTTCCTACATTTCAAATCACACATAACATTGGAAGCAATAATTATGAACCCACATAAAACTTATCCCCCACCATTTATTAACATTCAATGAAATTATGCAAAATGATAAGTTGTCATCTTAACATTGTTTTGTGGATAAGGATAAAGAAATGATGTGGCATGGCTAATTTTAGTCTAAGTAGAAAAAATGAGATACATGAGATCTAACAATTATTGATAATGATATTTTCCATCAATCTTCTCTTATAACATGATTCAAGTTTTGAAGCATTTCATGGAGATCCTTACCATGACATCTACTATGAATAATTATGTCACACGATATAATTTTATATTATTCTTGAGAAATTTTGAAAATATTTTACATGCGCTTTTGAAAATAAAGATCTCCTTCGGATACCTTCTCTTCATCTAATTTCAATAATGAATTTTAATCTTAATACTTCATGTAATCATTTCCATAATATCTAACAAGTGACTTCAAGTCCATCTTTCTATTGTACCTTTAATTGTAAGAAACCCAATTATAAATCAAACATCTTCAATAGTTTATAATTCAAATTAATACATTTGATGTGATTCTATTACTTCTCTTCATTATATATTTGTGATATTATATTCTATTGATAATCTACTTTAATTCTTAAAAAATCTCTAAACTTCAAAATTTTCCCAACTCTCTAGAACTAACCTTAGTTACATTTTAGAAACGGTCAATACATTATATCATAATTACTCACTCTTAATCTAGACTAACGTGTGAGTGGTTAATATGTTACTTATATTATTAATTTGCAAAATATATTATTTATGCTTTTGATTTCATAACTATTTTTCCTCTTTCTCGTCACAACTGATGATGATGTTGACTTCAAATGTTAATGAAACAAACCGGGGAAGGAAACTAGCAAGTATGCAATATATTCAATGAATGACAATAGATATAAAAGTTAACGTATTTATCAGATTCCATTCTTCAATTTAATAATATGTTTCAAGAAAAACATATTTAACATCTTATTCTGTAACTGCAACTTTCTTCAACAAATAAATATATACATTTAACATCATTGACTTCCACAGACCTGCTCATCTTCCATTAATTTTTTAATGAATACTGTCCATATTATTATTTTTAAAATAGTGTTATAAGTACCGTCGATATTATCATTTTTAAAATAGTGTTATATATTTAAAAAAATGGAAATATTCATATATCTAACGTTCAACAGAGTTATAGTAACATTATAACAATAAAAATTAAGTGTTATGTAGGGAAAACAAGAATATAGCCATGAGGATAAGGATCTGAATCATCCCATCTGATTCATACATGAAAGAGATATGAAGTGTCGATCTTATCCATCATTATCATCTTGGTTATCTTTATTGACAACATGAATAAGAGAATACCAAGAACCAACCAAAAGAATTTGTCCGACAATAAAAAATTATTACTCGTAAACTTACCAAACACCAAAAAAAATTAGTATTATGTTTGAGCTCTCTATTTTGTTAGGTTCGATGCAATTATTATATTCTCATATATATTAAATTCATTTATATATAAAATTTAGAAATATATGTTTTAAGCCATTTTCTTTATTAAGAATTACTTCATCTAAACTTTGACATTATTTTGTTTATTATAACTACATAAATATTATTTTTTAGTGGATAATTGTTTTTTTTAATTTTTAATATTTAAATTACTATAAATATTATAAATAAATTACTTAAAGAA
This sequence comes from Sequoia sempervirens, assembly GCA_007258455.2. Taxonomy (NCBI): domain Eukaryota; kingdom Viridiplantae; phylum Streptophyta; class Pinopsida; order Cupressales; family Cupressaceae; genus Sequoia; species Sequoia sempervirens. Next base: position 79,845,772 of record VDFB02047397.1, on the reverse strand, counting down.
TACTTAGTGATATATTTGTGAGAATATAATGTTAATTGGGTTCTTATTCTAAATTTTATGATTATAATATTTTTCATAAATATGTGTCATTTTATAATTAGTAAGCTAATTAATTATTATATTATTAATTATTTACAAATGGTATTTTTGAGAAGCTATAATAAATACCTTTTTAAGAATCTCCATATTCATTTATTATGGAGCTGTTGTCGAGTGGAGCTGATGCTGCGGATGCAAATGGCGATTTGGGTAAGGTTATTTCAAATTTTGGTAAGGCAGGAAGCCTTGCTCCTGGGGCTAGCATTAATGTAGAAGGTCAAGTAGACGTTAGAAGGGTTTTGAATGGATGATTTCCGAATGGGACACCTTGTGGGTCCTCTCCATTGGATAACTCAAAAGTTCTTCATCTTTCTGGTGGTATGGGTCCTGATGGTACTTCTTTGGTCAAGCTGGGGTCTCTTTCAATCACTCTTGAGGCTTCTGTGGACATTGGAGCTATTCAAAAAGTTGTTGCTTCGTTGGAGGAAAGGACTTGGTCAATTTTATTTGGTGTGAAGCTTAAGGAGAAGAGTTCCTCGCCTCCAGTGGAATTCTTTGCAGACTCGTCTGCTGGTGAATATTCTGTCTTTGTTCCAAATTGTATTATTGACAAGAGAATTCTGTCTATGGAGCAATCAGTGGTTGGTAAGTTTTTGGGGCCCTATCCCAATATTGACCTGGTTCACAACTTGCCTAAGAATCGGTGGCACCTGAAAGGTTAGGTTGAGGTAGTAGCCCTTGCAAGGGGCTTCTTCTCATTTTCATTCTCTTGTGAAGCAAATTTATTGAAGGTCTTGGTGGGGGGGCATTGGCTCATTGGCAAATCTACTTTGGTGTTGAAGAAATGGGAGGCAGGTTTCTCTCTGAGTTTCTGTTCTTTTGATTAAACTCCTATATGGGTTTGCTTGCTAGGGCTTCCTCTTGAATTCTGGGATGAGCAAGTCTTCAAAGGTATTGTGTCTACCTTTGGATGCTTTTTATCTATTGATAATCTGAATTCTTCACGGTGTCAGCTTGTCTTTCTTGATTGTGTGTGATTTTGAATCAGGCTATAGATCTTCCAACTTCGATCAAGATTAATTCTAAGTTGGGAGTATGGGAGTAGGTGATTGAGTTTAAGTCTATCCCTTTTTCTTATTTTCATTGCAAGAAGGTGGGTCATTGGGTGAAGAAGTGTCCTCTGAAGCCTAAGGTGCCCTCCCAAAAGGTTTTGTCCTTTCTCAAAAGGACTCGGTCCCTAGGTCGACATCTGCCAAAGTGTGGAAGGAGATTGGAAAATTTCCTGATTAAGGGGAAGTGTTGAGTTCAGTTGAGCCCTTGGTAGAGGTTGTGAGTGACGACTAGCCTTTGGGTGCCTCTATTTTGGTAACTAGAGTGCAACCTAGTGTTTTGTGTGAGGCTCTTGTTAAGAGTTCTCTTGGATCTTCTATGGAATTTGTTGGAATCAACCTTGTTGAGGAAGTTTTATCTAAGGAGGTTGAGGTGAAGGCCTCGCTTGATGAGGAGCATGTTTTGGATCTAGTGGAGGAGGCTAGTGGTAAGTCTTTGTCTCTTGTTGTTGTTGAGCTAAAGAAGGTGACTCCTATGAAGATAGTCTCAGATGCTCTATTTTTAGTATCCAAGGAGGATTTGTTGGGTTCCCTAGTGGAGGAACCAGTTGTGGTCTTAGAGGCTTTGTCTTTGGGGGAGTCGTTGGTGGAGATTGTTGTGTCAAAGAAGTTGGTGGTCACCTCTTCTGTCAATGCTTGTAATTCTTGTGATTCTCAAGGGGAGGAGACTGAGATTCCTATTTCCTTTGCTTCTAAATCTCATAATAAGAATAAATCTACTCCTTTAGTGGTGGGAATGCTTACGAGGAGCCGGTTGAAGTTGGATTGTGGTTTAGAGCCGAGGGGTAGAGGAAGGCCGTCTTTGCAAAAGATTTAGGAGAGGGAGAGCAACTATGATATTGCTTATGGTTCGCATGCTACTTTGCTTGAGATGGACCTTACAAGTCCCTCAAAAAATATTCTATGAAGATCCTCTCCTAGAACATTCTAGGATTAAATAATCCTCATAAATAGGATCATCTTGCAAATCTTGTGAGAGATCAATGTCTTGATATCATTTTGATTTAGGAGACTAAGATGGATGTGGAGAAGGTTGAAAAAATTAAGAATATATTTTTTGAGGATTGTGGCTATTAGGCATTTGATTCTGATGGTTCCTCTAGTGTGGTGGCTACTTTCTAGAGTCCTAAGGTGGTTTTGGGATCTACTTTGTTTTCTTTTGATAGTCATGTGGCTACTTCCTTTTCATGTCCCAGGGATAATTTCTCATGGGTGCTTTCTAATATTTATGCTCCTAATTTGGAATGTGCTCGAAATCATTTTTGGGGGAGTTTGAATACCTTTAGATATCAATTCTCTTTTCAGAATTGGTTGGTGATGGGGGATTTTAATACCCAACTTAATGACTTTGATAAGTTTGGGGGCTCCTAGGTTGCAAATGATAGCTGCTATAATCTTATGAACTTCATCAATGATAATTTGTTGCTCGATTTGGATTTGGGCGGTGCATCCTATACTTGGTCTAATAGGTGTGTTGGGGATGCTCTCAGTTAGGTTAAGTTGGATCGGGTCTTAATCTCTCTTGATTGGTTGCAATTTTTTGTTTGTTCTCTTTCTAATCTTACCAAGCTCGGATTGGATCATTTTCTGATATCCTTGAATACTGAGCTAATGGGTCATAAAAATTCCTTCCCATTCAGATTTGAAAAGATGTGGACTAGCTACTTAGAGTTACATTCCAAAATTGTTGAGTGGTGGAATATTAATGTTGGCAGCTTAGCCATGTATAAAGTTGCTAAGAAACTTGCTTCTGTTAAGCATAATTTGATCTAGTGGAATAAATCTTCCTTTGGAAATATTTTTAAGGAGAAATTGGAGGTTAAGACTAAACTGGATATCTTGCAGTAGCATTTGTAAGCCTTTGGGAATGATTTGTCACTTCTTTAGGAGGAAAGTGTCCTTTTGGCTAGTTTGCATAACATTGTGGCTAAGGAGGAGGAGTTATGAAAGTAGAGGTCTAGAGCTGTCTAGGTTCGGAGTGGGGATAAAAACACCCGCTGCTTCCATCTTATGACTTTGAAGCATAGATCCTTAAATAGGATATCTAAGATTGTTGTGAATAACATCTCTCTTGAAGAGGATGATGACATTAGATTTGTAGCCCAGTCTTTCTTTGAGGACCTTCTTTCAGAGGATCATCCTCTTGATCCTATTTTCCAGTAGGGCTTTCTTAATGTTATTCCTAATTTGGTGACAGAGGAGGAGAACAGGGGCTTGTCTAGTATTTCGTCCAAAGAGGAAATTAAAAACGTTTTGTTCTCTTTTGAAGGAAAAAAATCTCCTAGGCCAGATGGGTTTTCGATGTTGTTCTTCTAGTCTTATTGGGATATTATTGCCATGGATGTTATCAATGCCACTAAAGAGTTCTTTGGTAGTAGGAAACTTCTTAAGGAATTGAATTCAACGTTTATTGTGTTAATTACTAAAATGCCCAGGGCTGAGCATTTTGGTGATTTAAGGTCTATCAGTCTATGTAACTATATCTATACAATTTTTTCTAAAGTTCTTTCTTTAAGGCTACAAAGAGTCCTTCCTAAGATTATTTTGCCTCAACATAATGGTTTTGTTTCAGGTAGGCAGATTTTGGATTTGGTGCTCATGGTGCATGAGAATATTCACTCTATCAAGGTTAACAAGAACCCTAGGCTTATTTTGAAGCTAGATTTGGTGAAAGCCTATGATGGGGTGAACTAGCATTTCCTTTGCAATATCCTGAAGGTGTTTGGCTTCTTAGACCGGGTTTTGCAATTGGTTGGGAAATTAATTTCTTCTCCTTCATTCTCTGAGCTGGTCAATGGCTCACCTTTTGCCTTTTTCAAAAGCTATCATGGGCTGCAGCAAGGGGATCCTATCTCCCCTTTTCTTTTTATCATTATGGTGGAGTCTTTTGGAAAATTTCTTCTTCAAGAGGTTTCTAATTAGGCCTTCAAAGGCCTTTATCCTTCTTTGCATCAGCTTTGTTACTCGCATCAACAATTTGTTGATGACACTTTTATTCTTACTGAGGCTTCAGTTGTTGGGGCTAATTATATCCGTCTTATTCTTCAACAGTATGAGGCTGCTTCTGGTTAGAAGGTGAGTTTTCCTAATAGCACTATTTTCTTTCTTAATACTCTAGAACATTGTTAGTTGAGAATTACTAGTATTTTGGAATGTGGAATTGGGGAGCTTCCCTCAACCTATTTAGGGCTACCTCTCTATTCTAATGGGGTCCTAGTTTCCTTTTGGAGTGACATTATTGATAAGTTTCATTCGAAACTTGCTAGATGGAAGGGTGCCCTTCTCAGCCAAGCTAGTAAAATTCAATTAATCACTTTTCAACTTTGTAGAATCTACCGGTTTATGCTCTAGGCTTGTTCCAGATTCCCATAAGGATTTGGGAGAAGATTGAGGGTATCCAGAAAAGGTTTCTATGGTCTGGTGTGGAGGAGAAGAAAAGGTTACATTTGTTGTCTTGGGAGGAGGTTTGTAGGTCGAAAGTCCAAGGTAGTTTAGGCTTGTGTAAGCTAAAAGACTTTAATTCTTCCCTTATGGTGAAATAGTTGTGGAATTTTCTCGTGAATGATAAGGAATAGATTGCTATTTACTCTTCGTTGAAGCATCTGAGGGGGATGGATAAGTATAAAGATCTATTGAGGGAGAATTTTTTTCCCTCTCAAGGGCCGGCCCTTTGGAATTTCATGCTTAAAGCTCACTCCATTGTTGCTGTTGACCTATGATGGGTGTTCGAGAATGGTAGGAGGATCTTGTTCTAAGATGATTGGTGGATTGGTCATGGTCCCTTGAAGGATGAACCTTGGGCAGCTCCTTTCAAAGCGTTTTGTATCAGGGAATGGGGTGTTTTGTATCTAATTATATTCTCCAAGGTAAATAGATTAGACTTGATCTGATGAATAGGGATTTGGAACCTCTTTTTATGTTCCTCTCTTGGATTCACATTCCTGTTGACTCCCTTGATGACTCTGTGGTGTGGAGGTTTGCTGCTAATGGTAAGTTCTTAGTTTCTTCGGCCTTCTATTTTCAGACTCGGTTGGTTGGTCCCCCTGCCTTTTGGGGTCGATTGTGGAATGTGAAGTTTTTATGTAAATTAATATATTCTTTAGGCTTCTTTTTCAAGATAAGATCTTGAATCTCAATAATCTCATGAGAAGGGGAATGTATTTACAATCCAACAAGTGTTTCTTATGTAAAGAAGTTACTAAGGATTGTTATCATCTTTTGGCTGGTTGTAGTTTCACTTGGGATGTGTGGGCTCATATTTCTCAGCAGTGGGATATTTCTTGGGTGTTTCTTGCTTCTATCTCGAAATTATGGTTTCAATGGGTGGCTCCTACTCAAAATCCAACTCTCTCGATGCTATGGTCTCTCATTTTTCCACATTTGGCTTGGGGAGTGTGGAAGGAACATAATAAACATGTTTTCCATCAGTTGGAGCTTTCTCTTTCTAGGTTATCTTTCAAAATTTGTGAAGCCATAAAGGAAAAATTTCTCTCTGAATTCTTGGTGCTCCCTTCTTTGGGCCTTAAGGCTATTGTCTCCAATTATGATTTTTTACTTGGGAACCAGTGGAATCTTTCTTGTGATCTTTCTATTCTGGTGAAGAAGATTAAAGTATCTAAGGAGGGGGTTCATTGGAAAGCTCCCTCTCGAGGATGGCTCAAAGTTAACTTTGATGGTGCTGCTAAGGGGAATCCAAAACCTGCTGATTGTGGGGGAGTGTTACATGATGAGAATGGTATGTTTGTCTCTATAGCGGTGCTCCCTTTGGGAATCCAAACAAACCACTTTGTAGAGGCAACAACAACCTATCATGGCCTATTAGTGGCTAAAGAAGCAGGGGTTTCTAAACTTTGGATTGAAGGGGATTCCCTTAACATTATGAAGTGTCTTATGAAGAGTAACCTACTATCTTGGTCTATAGCCCATCTAATTAATGATGTTATTTCTATAATTAATACTTTTGATGAGGTGAGAATTACTCATGTGTTTAGGGAGGCTAACTCTTGGTTGATGGGTTAGTTTTTAGGAGTGATGACTCAAATTAATTGGAATACTTATGATTCCTTGCCACTTAATCTTCAGAACATATCTAATTATGACTAGTTATCATGTCAAGGAAGTGGTTAAGAAGGGAGAAATACCATTTTATTTCTTCCTTGGCTGGTTTCTACACGATGAGTTTAGTGCATGGTCTTTTAATTATTTCTTTTTAGATGTTTGTGAGATTATGGGCTAGGAGCTAAGGTATGTCGGTACTTGGTTTGGTAGAATCACAAATTTTGTGGGTATTTTTTTCTTTTCCTTGTGGTTTTTTTTCCTAACTTTTCTTGTGCAGAAGATCAAAGAGCAGGTTAAGTGTAGTTTGTTGCATGCTACCATGGGAGGTTCCCATTATAGAGTGGAGATGAGCTCTTGTGAAGAGTATAGTAGCAATAAACCTATTTGGGAGCATCTAGAGAAGGGTGGAGTCTACCCCTATTTGTTGAAGCTCCATGGTCCTAACCTTGAGGTGAAAGAGGTGTTTGTTAGTGGGTGGAACAATAGGGCTTTTTGCTACCGAGGTGTGGAATTCAACATCAATGAGGATTTCATCACTAAGTTAACTAGTCTTCCTTCCAAGGGTAGGAAATTTTATAGAGATAGGGTTGTGGCCAACACAACCTTATCTAATTTATTTAAAGGCTCAGAGAATCAAAAGCTTAAGTTTATTGGAAGTGGTGGATATGCCCACAAATCTATTAAGCCACTTTGGAGGGACATTGCATTGGCTATTATGCAATTTTTCACTCTGGAGGGCAGGTATTCTATTATATATGGCTATCATTTCATGTTATTAAATCACTTCCACCATAACTCTCAAGTTTCATTTCCTTTTTACCTCCTTTTGTCTATAGAAACTAGTATCAAGGATTATAGGAAGAATCCTAAGAAGGCTATTCTTCATGAAGGCCTTATGAATCTCATTTATAGAGGAAACAATCAACACTGATCCAACTTTTAAACTTGAATCATTAAAAATTTACATATATATTTTTAATTTTGAAATGATGTAAACTAATTAAATATGTATTTTTTAGTATATTTTATATTTCTATTTAAAAAAATTAAAAAATATTTAAATATATTTTTTTATAAATTGACACTATAATTTAGTTACTGATTGTGCTGTAGAAAAATGGCCCCTTGTCATTTTCATGGCCTTTTAGGCCTTGTTTCATGGTATTTGATCTATTTTGCTATGATTTTATGATGTAACATGGCTTGAACATGCACATTTAGGTACTAAAATTCAAATAACGACATCTTGTGAAAGTGTTGTGAAGTGTTGTAAGGAATTTATACATTCTTCTAGACTCCATTCATTACAATTTACCTAAAAATCACCTTTTTACTCATCATCAAGTCCTATTTTGAAGTGTTGTAAAGTATTGTAACAAGATTTCACACTTTTCTAGGAACAACTTCACTATTTATCTCTTTCTTATGACTTTTTTGACCCCTTTATGTCCTCATATGCTTTAATTAAGTGCATTTTTGAATGTAATCCTGAAAAATAACATTAAATGCAACTTAATTCCCGACACTCTTTTTTAGGTCCTAGGGGGGACCCATTCGCCATGGGTGGCGAATTAGTCCCCCTTGGCTCCAAATTCAAATATTTTAAATTTCCTTTTGGGTTTTTATTTAAGAACAATTGATGTTAGCCTGTGATGAGGTATGAATGGGTTACTAAGGCACAAGATTGTATAAATAAGTGATTTTCACCTCATTTTACATCTCATCACTCATTCAAGCATTCATTCACACATCTCAAGCATTCAACCATCTTACAACATCTTATCAAGCAATATTCAAGCACTTTGGAGCATCCATTGAGATTACTTCAGATTTGCATCATCAAGGGTTTGGTAAGTTGATTGAATTTGCATGTTATTATTTTGTCGTTCTCTTGCATTTCATTATTTCATTAAGGGTTCGAATACCAAAAGTGGGGTTTGACCAAGGCAAACCCCTGTTTGCTAACTGTCCACCATTTTTCCCTTTGTGCATGTGTGTTTGTAGACCTAGGTATGTAGATTTAACAAGTATTTTGGTGTTGAAAAGTGGAGAACAAGTCAACTAGGTGCTTCAAGTCAACTCATTCATATTTCAAGCTTGGAGAAGGTTTTTTGTCTGTTTCCTACAGAATTGACTTTGGCAACCTGACAATTAGTGATTTCTAGATCTAGTGTTGCAGAGTTGTCTCTTGATTTTCTAGAATTTTGGGAGAGTACTAATTTTCCACCAGTAGAAAATGAGTCCCACCTCAGGACAGAAAATATGAATTTTTTCAGATTTTGGATCTCGACAGTCAGAAACCAGTTTCTGACACTTTTTCACCAGTAGCAAGACTAATTCACCACCCTGGGCGAATGAGTCCCACAGTGAAATTTCAGAAATTCTTGTTAGAATTCACAACATTCCAGATTCACCAAATATTTCCCAGGTGCACTTTGTTTCATCCTATTTCTTTTTGTTCTGCATTATTTAATCATTTAGTTCATTATTTGCATATCATAGTGTATTTTCAAGCATAGTTTAAATCTTAGTTTTGCATTCAAATTCATTCATTTAGATCACTCAATTACATTTAACTTACTTGATTTAACTTAGACAATATCTCATATAACATAATTTGAATGAACCCTTAGCATTTTTGGGCCCTATCTCTCTCTTTTTAGGTGAAAAACCTAGAAGAGCTAGAGAAGCACGTAAGAACAAAAAATCAACACGTCACTAATAAAATGTTGAAAAAATTATGTTTCATGAGACATCGATCTTTATATAGTCATTTTTTTCCTTGATTCTTTGTGCGTGTATTTATAACTTGAAACTTTAGTGCTTGGATATATTTTTTTCCAAAATATATATTAAAATGTGTGTGTATTAAAAAATAGTTGTTTCCATTCGACATCAACTTTCATAGTAACTATTTATCTAAAATAAAAAAATACCATCTTGATTTATATTCTTTATCTAGTGCATCATTTTTAATTTTTATTTTTTTAATAAGTTTTAATACTTTTCTTGACAAGGTAATCAACCTAATTATTTTGTGTTGATAACCTACTCTTAGTAAAAATAAAAAAAACAAAATATAAATAATAATTAAAATATTAAAATATATATTTTTGAAGACTACACTTATGGATCTATAAAAGGGTATTTTTATATTTATAAAAAATGTTATTTACGTTAGTAAGAGTTGTTGAAACATCAAGTTTTTCAAGCAATTTTACTTTTTTGGTAAATTAGCCTCAAAGTGGCGCTACTTATGCATTTAGCCAACAATTTTAGTTGAAAATTTATGGACACATCTTACTTAGTTAGAATGAATCTTACTAGACCATATATTTGACAAAAAATGATTTTTAGTTAGAATGTTGATAAATTGGCAGAAAGTATGACAAAAAATTGTACTTTTACCCCTCTACTATACAAGATTTCTCTACAACAACTTGAAGGTCCTCTAGATCATCCATGTGAACCAAACCTAATATTCTTGTAGTTAGGCCCCCAATAAATTGGTTGATGAGAAGCTTCTAATCCTAGAATTAATTGAGATATTGCAATAGTTCCAATAACTCACACTCATACTTAACTAGAGATATTCCTCACTAGTGCAGATTGTGGAACTCATATATATGATACTGATGGAAATCCTTTTACAAGAACCATGCCATAAATTAATCTATAAGCTTTTCCCATGTGTGTGTGTCAAGATGGATGTGATTCTTTTGTTCCTATTGATGCCGCCATGTGAAGGTAATGCCTCTCAAAAGGTGAACTATGAAACATGATTTTTGGTTCTCTCATAAGTGCACAACTCGAAGCACTTGTCAAGGCTTAGAGGCCAAGACCAAGTGTCCACTTTATCTTTGGGTCTTGTGAATATAGGAGGTTGCCAACGGTGAGATTTCCTTGCAAAACGAAGACTATTTCAGAGGCTCTTGGATGAGTATGAGGTGGAACCTCTCCTCCCACACCCACATCTACACGAGCAAACACTATACCAAAAGTGTTTATTCCAGGGAGGACTTGTGGTGTTGTAAAACAACACTCGATCCGAACAGATTGCCTGATGTGTTTCCTTGTTTGCTCAGGATAGATGTGGTAAAGTCCTTTGCAGAGGCGTTATTGGGATTAATACAAGGGAGCCCATTTATGAAAACTGTGGACATGGTTGTATCAGCTACGCAGAAATCCTGCAAAGGATCTGGGTCTGAGCTTATTGTGGGCACTAATAAAAGCATTAGGAGGGGAACCACAAAGTATGCCATTGAAATTATATTAGTTAATTTCTAACTAGCAAAGAGCATAACAATGAACTTGGAGCTTCTGCCTTTGTTCAACTGTTTACTTTCACAAGGTTCTAGAGCAGTATGAGTTTAGTAATAATCTATAAAGTTTCCAACTCCAATTTGGAAGGAAACAAAGAAGAGTATAATTCATGGCCAAAAAGTGATAGCAGGTTAAAGCCGGCCAACAATTTTGGACTGACCCGGGCCTGGAATCTGACCATTTCTAGCCCGTTCTCAAAAGTCTTACAGCTTATTTTTAAAAAAATTGGTATCGTTTTATCTCTAAACGTGTAGGGTGGATGTGTTTTAGTCGTATAAGATGCCGTAAGAATAGAATAAATCGCCAAACATGACAGGAGTCTACGTGGGCCAGAAAATTTGGATTGTCCAGCCTTATAAAGGTTGTGGTCTGATTTTAGGGTTTAAAATTTGATATTACAAGTCAAACATTTTATTTATGTTTGGTTTTAAGTTTGTGAATTAAATTAATGCATAAAAGTAAGCGTATGTTAATGCAGATTAATTTATTGTAGTAGTTAGGAATTGATATTTGTGAAAATAAATGTAGAGGTATTGGGTAAAAAATATTTTGTAAAATAAGGATGAAAAAATAATTTTTGATGTAGTGTTGATTTTATTCATCTTGATATTAAAGATGAAATATATTAGTCTATATGTGTTTTGATATTAAATCTGCATTATAAATGATTGATATTGACCTCATAGAATTTATCCTTCATTCTTCAAACTTCTATGACTAGTGATGCCTTAAACTCTAATGTTTCTTTTGCATAAGAATAAGCAATATTTAAAAAAACACCTTACTGAAATCATTACTTTGCACAATAATTTTCTCATAGGTCAACCTCCATGATTTCACCAACTTCATGGTTGTGGAAAAGGTCAAAGATATCACTATTCAATGATGCAAATGTTGATAAATGATTTAATGTAGAATTATGTTTATTTTAGTGCTTTAACATGAAGAGTTCCTAGAATGATTACTCACTTCAAAATATAATATTTTGGATAGAATTGGAGATGAATGAATGCACAATGAACACATTTAAATAATAAGCCATAGTAATTAACTACATTAACACACACCAAGTAGAATCATCATGATGAGTGTAATAAATGAGAGTTGTCACAAGTTTGAAATTATATTTTTGAGTTCAATGAGTCAACCACACATTGTGTGAGGCCTTATGCAGATTTTATAAGATTAACCACTAACAAGGAAATGATAATAGAAATGTGGGGGATGAATTTTTAAACATGGGGACAATAATAAGTATAATAAATGACAAATGCATTTCAATATGTGCATAAAATAATGAGGTATCATCTAATATTTGAAGACATGTCTATGTGGAGATATGTGAGGGATTAGAGAATGTGTCCAAATTTTGACAAGATCATGTCATTTATCAATATGTTATTATTGTGAGTAGAAATATAGAACAAATATAGTTGAAATAAAAATAAAAATGATCAAAATTAAACAATAAAGTATGTGTAAACATTTCATTGAGTGAAAAAGTCATTTTTCTCTCATGTGATTGAGTGTAGATACTCAAACGGTCATGCAATTTTTGTAGCATGTTGATGATTTCTTATAGACTTTCTTCATATGGTAATTGAGGAAGGAGAGTAGATTTATATGTTTGCAAATGAGGAGATAAATTATTGAGAGTGATTTGTTTGATTTAGTAACTTAAATTTTTGCTTCTTAATTTCATTTTAAAATAGATTCATGCCTTTCTCATTTATTTGAGTTATTATATTCAAGGATATGCAAGGATCAATCAATAAGATAAAAAATTGCATGACTAAATAAATAGAAGAGATTGACTTTTGTAAATAGAATTTTGAGAGCATAATCAACTCATTTACATAATTAATTAAATATATATGTATCAATTTATTTAGGAATTGATTAATTAATTAATAATGATAAATTTTTAATTAATTATTATGCAATGATAGTGGATAAAGGTTGGAAATAATTAGTTGATAATGAAAATTTTATCAATTAAGAATTAACTATATTATTAATGATAATTAATTTGCTAATAGAATATAATGAAATGGTGCAATTTTTTTTTTTTTGAATTTAATTAGTCAACATGGTGATGTTAAAGTGAATTAGGTAGAATAAATTAATGTTTAGAATTAATGATAGTAGGTAGTGAATTTTAGATGTCTACAAATATATACGACCACTCAAGCAAAATGGGAATAAAAGAAAATGGGAATTAGCGTGGATGTGTAAACTTTTAAAAATTTATTTTCCCCCAATTTGATATTCATGTGAATCCTTAATGAATGTATATTTCAAAATAATTGAACACTAACAAATAGGCTTTTTATTCCTTAGTTGAATTGAAGACCGAAGGCTTTTTATTAAAGCTGGATATATCAAAAGCCTATGATAGAGTTGACTGGAATTTCTTATTTAAAATTTTAAAGGCTTTTGGTTTTTGTAACAGGGTTATCCAAATGGTGGAACAACTTGTGACCATGACATCCACATCAATCATGGTTAATGGATCCCCCACTTCTTTTTTCCAGAGCTCTAGAGATCTAAGGCAGGGTGATCCTATCTCTCCTATCTTATTCACTATTATGGCTGAAAGTTTAGGAAGGAACCTGAAAAAATTGGTTGACTTTAAGCTTCTTCTTGGTCTCAAACCTTCCTTGGGCAATCTGGTGTGCTCCCATCAACAATTCGTTGATGACACTATGCTTATGGGTAAAGCCATGGTTTCTGAAGGAAAGACTATAAAATAGTTGCTTGAAAAATATGGGAGAGCTTCAGGATAGTTGATCAACAATCAAAAAAGCTCTTTGTTCTTCTTCAACACTCCGGACCATAGACAGGCTAAAATTTCTAGAATTCTGGGATGCAGGGTGGATTCCTTTCCTGCCATCTACCTTGGTCTACCCTTAAGTTTGAAACCTCCTAAGTCTCTTTGGCTCTCGCTGGTTGAAAGATTCAGCAAGAAGCTTGTGGGATAGAAAGGAGCCTTGATAAGTCAAGCTGGAAAACTTTAGATCCTCAAAGCCTCTCTCTAGAATCTGCCTATCTATGGCCTGAGCCTTTTTAAGATTCCTACTAAATTTGCTGATGCCATTGAAAAAATTCAAAAAAGATTTCTATGGTCAGGTGTTGAGGAAAAAAAAAGACTTCCCTTAATTGGTTGGAATTTGGTTTGTAGATCTAAAAAGGCTGGAGGACTAGGCTTAAGAAGAATTAGAACAGTTAACAAAATCCTCCTAGCTAAACAAATCTGGTAAATCTCCTCTTCTTCTAGGGAGTGGATTGATATTCTGGCTAGTAAATATTTAGAAAACAATTGCTCCTCCATTATTAAGAAGGATCCCCACCTTCTCCCCAGAGGATCTACTTGTTGGAATAATATAATCAAAGGAAAAAAGATTGTGGAAGATGGTACTGGATGGCAAGTGAGAAATGGTTATCATACTAGATTTTGGGAGGACAGATGGATTTTTAAGGAACCCATTATAAAATTCAACTCCTTCAGTGATTGGGTAGAGACTTGTAAGGAACGGTTTGGAATTTATGTGAAATATTATAGAGTGAATGGTAATTGGGTGGACTTGTGTAGTGTTAGTCAGGATTTGGCCCCTATTTAGTCTTCTTTGCTGGCTGTTAGACTTAGCTCTGAGCAATTGGAGGATTGTGCAGTTTGGATAGATGAACCCTCGAGCAATTTTTCTGTATCTTCTTCTTTTGCCAGGATTACTTCTTCTCTAGACCATCCTCCCTTTTGGTCTAAAGCTTGGTTCAAACATTTGATACCTAACAATATCTTTTTCTGGATCCTTCTCCAAAACAAGGTACTCACAATTACCCTGTGTAAATGAGGATTTCAAATTCCTAATAGATGTTTTCTTTGTAAGATGGAGGCTGAATCTGTGCGTCATCTAGTCCTTCACTGTTCTTTTGCTGCTTCTATTTGGGAAAAAATCATCAGGTTATGGCACCTTCCTTGGGTTTTCCCTTCGTCCATTGAAGACTTTTTTGTTCAATGGAAAGCCCCGACTAGAAATCCTATGCTCAGGCTTTTATGGGATTTATCCTTCCCTCATGTTGCTTGGGGCCTCTGGAAAGAACATAACAATAGAATTTATAGAGGGAAAGAAGCATCTACATATATTGTTTTTGATAAAATTGTTAGATTCTCGAAAGAAAATTTTAATGCCTTGGCTCAGAAGGACAACATGTCCATGAAAGCGGAGCATCCACTCTATGACCTGACTATTGTTAAGGATTGGAACATTAGTATAGATCTATCTAGAACTGCTATGAAAGCCAAGAAGGATAGAGAGGGTGTTTGTTGGTCTTTTCTGCCAAACAATTGGTTCAAAGCTAACTTTGACAGAGTGGCTAAAGGTAATCTGGGGGTGGCGGGCTGTGGTGGAGTCATAAGGGATTCCTTTGGCAATTTCATTGGTGCGATGACTTCTCCTCTTGGATCCCAAACCAATCATCTAGCAAAGGCAGCTAGAGCTTTTCACATCATAAACCTAGTCCAAAGTCTTAATATTAAAAATCTGTGGCTCGAAGGATATTTCGAAAACATAATCGACTACCTAAGTGGCAAGTCTCCCCCTTGTGGACCATTAAATCTTGGGTTGAGGATGCTAAATTGACTTTGGCTAAATTTAATAAGATTAAAATATCACATGCTTATAGAGAAGCCAATGCTGTTGCAGATTTTTTTGCTAACAAAGGAGTTAGGAGTAAAGATGTGCACACCTGGCTTAATACAAGTGATCTAAACTCTAGTGTCTGTGCCCTATTAAATTATGATAAATCATATGGAAAAGTGACATGTTATCCCTTTAATGAGGACAGGTTGGATCTTTCACATCACAATCATTAGATTGCATTGGACTGAGCCCAACACCTTAATCTGCAAGAAAGCTCTGCATGCTTTGTGGGTTCTAAGATTTGGCAAGGCCAATTTCAGCAAAGCTTTCGCTAGGGTCTACCCCAATATGTCGGCTGAAATGGGAGGAGACAAAAAGCGTATTAAGTCAGACAGCTATGAAACACACATGAAAAATGCCAAGGCTTGGAATAAGGTTAAAAGTGAAGGATTGCTTCCTTTCCTGGAGAAGCTCCATGGTTCTAACCAGGAGGCTATGGATCTCTTTGTCAAAAATTGGAACAATGGGAACTTGATCTTGTTTGGAAGGAATGTGGAGCTCAGCGAAAATTTAATCGCTGATGTTATGGGCTTATCTACTGAAGGGAAGAAGTTCTTCAAGGATAGGGCTTTTTTTGATGAAGCTGTGATCAGATTTCTGAAAAAGGACAAAGAAAGGTTAAATATTGTTAAAATTGCAAGTAGCTACTTCGATGCAGACACTCTAAAGGCCATTTGGAGAAAGGTTCTATGGGTTATTATAGAGTACATCATGTTGGATGGGTGCTTCACTAGAGTTTATGGCTACCACTTCGCTCTTCTCAACCACTTCCGCTACAAGGTTAGGGTCTTTTTCCTCTATTATCTTTTCTATTCCTTGAAGAAAAGTTTAGAGGATAACAAGAAAAACCATAAAAGATTCCCCATCCTGCACACTGGGTTAATAAGGTTGATTTTTGAACATTTCCAAAATATGCCTACCCCTGCTATCTAGAAAACTATCCCTGACTCTGAGAGTGACGACACTAAGCCCAGTGACTCAGAGTATCTGCCTAACTCTAGTCTGGTGAGGAAAGTCCTTAGAATGCATGTTGTCCTTTCTGGGAGCAAAAACTCTACTCCCCTTTCTGGTAAAGCCCGTGCCGTGCTTGAGCCTGATAGCCCATCTCCTATGAACACTCCCAATGATAAGAAACCCCAGGCCAAAAGCCTTGTTTCCTACTCGGAAGAATCCTCTAATTCGGAGGAGTTTGATGCCAACAAAATCGAGGTCAACGATGAACCTTTCCTGGATAAACATGCTAATGATGACTCCCCTATTATTCCTAACCTTGAGAAAATTTATCCTAATTCTGGAAAGGAGCCCTCTCTGGATGTTCTGAACCTTGCCGAAACCAATTCTGAGTCCCATTTCAAACTTCTAGAATGGACTTTCTCCAAAATTAATGAGTTGAAAATAAAAAATTGGGCCATTCAAAGAAAAATTGAAGCGCTGGGTGCTAAGATTGCAGGGACTGAAAAGAAAGATGTGGATAGTGGGGTTCCAAGTCACAGTAACAGAGATATTGATTCCAAGTTTGAGAATATAAGGAACACCATTAAAACCATCGCTGAGCAAAACAACCGTATGGCAAGACACAATGCCATCATCATAAACGCGATGACTGAAAAGCTTGATAAAGCCCAACAGGGGTCTCTGGTTGTGGTTCTGGAGGAAACAGAGGAAAAAAGCCAGGACACGGATGCGGTCATTTCCAAAAGAACCAAAGCCAATCTGAAGTGCAAGGCCCCCCCTACTCTGAAGATGATACAAATTTTTAAAAAGGGTGTCAATGATATGCAGAATTTGGAGGCGGAGACAGAGTCTATTCTCAAGACTCTGAATTAATGGCCGGGTTTTTTTTTTGCTATGGTTTGACCTTTCTGGTCTATCTTTTGTGGTTGCTGCTGTTCTTTTCTCGGGTAGCTGGTCTTTTTGGTTGGACTTCTATGTCCTTTCTTTTGTTTTGTAAACGTTGTGGTTTCGGGTCCTTGTAAAACCCATTTTATCCCTTTTATCAAAAACAAATAGGCATATAATTTAAATACGCAAACATAGAAAGGATATGAAGGTCTATGTAAACTAATAGACCTAAGTGGGCATCATCATTCCCTATTCAATCATTCATGTGTACATTCATTGGGAAACTAAAAATTACATAAAATACATGTATTAAACATATTTTATCTCAAGGGTAAAGAACAACACAATCACAAGAAATATTTATTAAATATGTTCATTAAATAGAATATGGTTACAAGAATTGTTCGAGCATGAAAGGTGTAATAGAATATTCTTGCATCACCCAAAAATAGTTAAATTCAAGTTTCTTTTATATGTTTTATTTTTGATACCCATTTCATCATAATGAAATTCCCAATTTACTGTTTTATTTTTTATTCCCCGGGTTGAAAGATATTGTAGTTTTAGTTTCCTAGATTTGCACTTAAAATCTTCTGAGTTAGATTTGAGGCACTTAGAGTTCCAGGAATCACCCAAAACTTGCTGAAATTGGAGTAGCAGATTTTGAGCTCTATATTATTGAAATTTTTTTGCATGACCTAAAACTCTTTAAGATGAAAAGTACACAATAGTCTTAGTAATCCATCAATCCATAGTGGTATCATAACTATAGGTGGAAATTTAGTGTGATAAATTCGTTCAAAAATAAGACAATGTTATTCTCAAAATAAATTCTAGTACAAAAAGGGTATTTGAGTAAACAATAATAATTAGTACCTATTGAAGGAGAGGGACTATCATTTTCCAAATCGCTTAATAGGGAAAATAATGTGTGTACCTTTCAGCAAATGATGTTGGCGAATTATTTGGTGCACGTGAATTTTTGGGTTTCAGAACTTATGTTTTGTGGGGCAAAGATGTAAATTTTTTAACAAAACATATTTTAAAGGGAATTTATCGAGGATGTGATTGGTTGTGAAATTTTGAGTAATTTTTGCAACCTTCACATAGTTCGAGATTGGTATGTACTTTTGAACAATTAAAAAATACTTTTTTAGCTGTGTTGTGCAGTAACAAGTGGTCTTTTAGTAATAATTTATTCTAACCTTTGTTGTTTTTTGTACTACATGTTTTAATATATAATTACTCTTATTGGGATATGGTGAATCTTAGTATATGTTGATGAATGTGCTCACAATTATGTAAAATCTGGTTATTAACTTGTGCATGTAAATGGGTACCTGGACAAAGTTAGTAAGATAAGGTTATTAGAGCTTAGATGTACAAGCTCAAGAAAGGATTTATTTATGCCTTGAAATTATTTGGTGCTTCCTCACTATTCGTTAAAATATACAAGCATTGAATACAATAATTGGTGTCATTAAATTCCATTATACATATTATCTTTCATTATACATTTTATTCCATCACGAGTGATCCAACACCAATGTTTGATTCATCATGCATCATCACACATGAATTTACTTAGCCTTGCATGCACTCTTGGTGATATTAAAGACTTCTTAGCCAATGAAATGAAATTCTAATAAGTATAATTGTCAAACAAAATATAACCCAAATATTGTTAGTTTAGGATGAGTGTTTACAAACTTCTCCTTGTTGTTTGTAACTATGATGTAATATTCATATTTTTTTAATTTATTCGCATTTGCAAGAGGATGTTTAACTAAATAGTTATAGGAAAACTATTTTTATTTGTTTTACTCCTTTTTACTCTCAAGAACCTTCATTACTTGTCAAGATATTTGTAACATCTATTGTACCATGTTCATTTCTAAATGTGAATAAAAGTAACCTAAATATTTTTAACATCTTCCACTTTATTTTTTGTATTTTTTTGTTAGTTTACTAACCTCTCATTTTAATTTTCACAAAATATAAAATCATGTATTTCATAAATAATTTATTCCCTAGACCACATAAAATATTGATCATAAATGTTATGAAAATATAAAAGATTAGAAATAAGTATTTCTACCAAAATTATATTATACATATTAACTTTGTTTTTAAGATAGACTCTTGCATGAAAATCACAAATAGTTATCATATCAATGGGTATGTATAATATAAAAAATTGTATACCACTTAAAATTTTACATTATATCATGTGTGTTCACTTGGGTGTGTTAATTTGAATTATCCTAAAATCAACATGTTGGCATCATTTTGTTACATATTTTATTATGTTTGTGATGTTTTTACCAGTTTAGAAATTTAGTGAGTCCAAATTATTTAATGGGAATGCATTGCATGGATATCTAGGAACACACTAGTGTCAAAATTTTCTTTTATTTCAATGGTGATTCAAGCATTTGTTTCTCCCTCTCACAACCGACACTTAAGAAGGTAATGGATCTAAGCACTATCTAAGTAGTTATTTGACCCTTATGTGTTCTATAGTTTCAAAATTGAAAAGATAATCCCCATTCTTTTTATTAGTTTTTCTCTTTTGGAAATGTTCAAGATTTTCTCTCAAGCAAGAAATACGATCATTTTGTGAAGCTTTCAATTAGTCTGCATTGTATGTGAAGATTATTATATTATTAAAAAAAATGTAGAGTTGTGATAACAATGTTACATTCAACCTAGAATTATATTTCTCACAAACTTCAAGCTTTGAAGGTGATATTATTCTAGTTTTACCATTCCTTCTCTCCTCTTATATTATTTACCATTTCATTTAAAACATCCAAAACCTTGAATTATTAATCTAAATTAACATATACTTATGTTTATACTTCTTATAAATAAAATAAAATAAAAAATATTTTTAAAGAGGCCTTGGGTCAATATAGAGAAGCACAAAGACGAAGAAACAAGAGATCACAGAAGACAGAAAAGTTTATATGAAATGGTTTTATCATAAAGTTAAAAAATATTATTATAAAATAAAGAGGCCTTGGGCCCAATACAAAGAAGCACAGAGATAAGAAATAAGAGAGCAGAGAAGACAGAAAAGCCTATAAGAAAAGTTTATTTTCGTTTGCAATTGTATATATCTGTTAATTTTGAATATTTTCATTTTCCTCAATAGGCTCTATTTTTTAAAAACCCAGTTTCTAATACTATTATTTGAAAAAAGGATGATGAGAATAGTAATACCATCCACATAGCATGTAGGTATTATAAAATCGTCTACAAGTAGGTTGAAATATAAGACATGATAACAAATTCTGTACACCATATTTTCTCTGTCAGAAAACTAATAGATGAATATACACAGACATTTATGCAGACACATCAGATACGGATCTTAACAAATTTATGAAAGGCAATGAAGAGGACATGCACTTCGTTGATATTTATAATACCCAGATGAGCCACATACTCGTTGAGCACTACAATTTGAAGATACAATTATTCTTTGCGGATGCGAAATGAGAATTATAAATAAATTCTCCAATACTAGAATTCTAACATTAAATTATTTCTGGCAACTATGCAAGCAGGAAATAAACCAACATCACAAGTAACAATTCCTCAAGAAGAAAATCAATTGCTCAGGTACCACCGAGGTTCTTCCTGATTGTATCCACCTCATTAGGGTTAATCTTGAATGCCTTAGCCAAGACTGTGTTGGGAATGGCCGGATTAGAGGCAAACACAGCTAAAGGAATTACAACGGCACCAGGAGCTTGACTGTTAAAAGCTCCTATTAGAGAGGCAGTTGAGTCTCCCGTGTTCTGAACAAAGTGAATGAGGGCCTGGGGGAACATAAAAACATCTCCTGTTTTGATCTCTGCAGAGAAAAGCTTGTTGGTGGTGTCAACGAAGCCAACGGTGAGATTTCCTTGCAAAACGAAGACTATTTCAGAGGCTCTTGGATGAGTGTGAGGTGGAACTTCTCCTCCCACACCCACATCTACACGAGCAAACACTATACCCAAAGTGTTTATTCCAGGGAGGACTTGTGGTGTTGTAAAAACAACACTCGATCCGAACAGATTGCCTGATGTGTTTCCTTGCTTGCTCAGAATAGATGTGGTAAAGTCCTTTGCAGAAGCATTATTGGGATTAATACAAGGCAACCCATTTATGAAAAGTGTGGACGTTGTGGTATCAGCTACGCAGAAATCCTGCAGAGGATCTGGGTCTGAACTTATTGTGGGCACTAATAAGAGCATTAGGAGGGGAACCACAAAGTATGCCATTTCAATTATATGTGCTAATTTATAACTAGCAAAGAGCATAACAATGAACTTGGAGCTTTTGCCTTTGTTCAACTGTTTATATAGACTTTCACAAAGTTCTAGAGCAGTATGAGTTTAGTAAAAATCTATAAAGTTTCCAACTCCAATTTGGATGGAAACAAAGAAGAATATAATTCATGGCCAAAAAGTGACAGCAGGTTAAAGCCGGCCAACAATTTTGGACTGACCCGGGCCTGGAATCTGATCTTTTCTAGCCCGTTCTCAAAAGTCTTACAGCTTATTTTTTGAAAAATTGGTATCGTTTTATCTCTAAACGTGTAGGGTGGACGTGTTTTAGTCGTATAAGATGCCGTAAGAATAGAATAAATCGCCAAACATGACAGTAGTCTACGTGGGTCGGCAATAAGGAGTTGTGGTCTGATTTTAGGGTTTAAAATATGATATTACAAGTCAAACTTTTTATTTATGTTTGGTTTTAAGTTTGTGTATTAAATTAATGCATAACGCAGATTAATTTATGTAGTAGTTAGGAATTGATATTTGTGAAAATAAACGTAGAGGTTAAAATTTTATTTTGTACAATAAGGATGAAAAATAATTTTTGATGTAGTGTTGACTTTATTCATCTTGATATTAGAGATGAAATATAATAGTCTTATATGTGTCTTGAGATTAAATCTATATTATAAATGATTGGTATTGACATCATAGAATTTGTCTTTCATTCTTCAAACTTCTACGACTAGTGATGCCTTAAACTCTAATGTTTCTTTTGGGTAAGGATAGACAATATTTAAAAAAACACCTTAGTGACATTATTAGTTTGCACAATAATTTTCTCATATGTCAACCCTCATGATTTCACCAACTTCATGGTTGTGGAAAAGGTCAAAGACATCACTATTCATTGATGCAAATATTAATAAATGATTTAATGTAGAATTGTGTTTATTTTAGTGCTTTAACATGAAGAGTTCCTAGAATGATTACTCACTTCAAAATATAATATTTTGGATAGGAATTGGAGATGAATGAATGCACAATGAATACCTTTAAATAATAAGACATAGTAATTAACTATATTAACATACACCAAGTAGAATCATCATGATGAGTGTAATAAATGAGAGTTGCCACAAGTTTGAAATTATATTTTTCAATTCAATGAGTCAATCCCACATTGTGTGAGACCTTCCATAGATTTTATAAAATTGATCACTAACAAGGAAATGGAATAGAAATGTTAGGGTAGAATGTTTAAACATGGGGCAATAATAACTATAATAAATGACAAATGCATTTCAAGATGTGCATAAAAAAATGAGGTATCATCTAATATTTGAAGACATGTCTATGTGGAGATACGTGATATATTAGAGAATGTGCCCAAATTTTCACAAGATCATGTCATTTATCAATATGTTATTATTGTGAGTAGAAATATAGAATAAATATATTTAAAATAAAAAAAAAACAAAATTATCAAAATTAAACAATAAAGTATGTGCAAATATTTGATTGAGTGAAAAAATTAATTTTCTCTTGTCATGATAGAGTGTGGATACTCAAACGATCATGCAATTATTTGTAGCATGTTGACGATTTCTTATAGATTTTGTTCATATGATAATTGAGGAAGAAGAGTAGATTTATAAGTTTGCAAATGAGGAGATAAATCATTGGGAGTAATTCATTTGATTTAATAACTTAAATTTCTTCTTTCTAATTTCATTTTAAAATAGACTTGTGCCCTCTTTCATTTATTTGAGTTATTATATTCTAGGATGTGCAAGGATCAATAAAAAATTAAAAAATTGCATGACTAAATGAATAGAAGAGATTGACTTTTGTAAATAGAAATTTGAGAGCATAATCAATTCATTTACATAATTAATTAAATATATAGGTATCAATTTATTTAGAAATTGATTAATTAATTAATAATGATATTTTTAAAATTAATTTTTACATTTAATGCTAGGGGATAAAGATGGGAATTAATTAGTTGACAGTGAAAATTTTATCAATTAAGAATTAGCTATATTTTTAATGATAATTAATTTTCTAATAGAATATAATGAAATGGTGCAATTAATTATTTTTTTTAAGTTTAATTAATCAACTGGTGATGTTGGGGTGCCGGTCCCAGCTCAGTTGGTTAAGGTGTTCCACATGTGAGCGCCCACCATGGAGTTGACTCTTGACACTCAGTGAGTACCCGGTTGGTGTGTCTCGCCAGCACTGCTGGTCACGGTAAAAAGTTTACCGGTGGTGGGGGGTTATATGGGGGGCCGTGCTGCACCCGATTCCCCTCGTTAAAAAAAGAAAAAAAAAAAGAAAAAAGAAATCAACTGGTGATGTTAAAGTTAATCAGGTAGGATAAATTAATGTTTAGAATTAATGATAGTAGGTGGTGAAATTTAGGTGTATTCAAATATTTAGGGTCACTCAAGAAAAATGGACATAAAAGAAAATGGGAATTAGCATGGATGTGTAAATTTTTTTAAAAAATATTTTTCTCCAATTTGATATTCATGTGAATCCTTAATGAATATATATTTCAAAATAATTGAACACTAACAAACAAGCATATAATGTAAATACTCAAACATATAAAGGATATTAGGGTCTATGTAAACTAATAGACCTAAACATCATCATGCCCTATTCAATCATTCATGTGTACATTCATTAAGAACCTAAAATTTACAATAAATACATGTATTAAACATATTTTATCTGATGGGTAAAGAACAACATAATTGCAAGAATTATTTATTAAATATGTCGATTAGAGAGAGTAGGGTTACTAAAATTGTTCAATTATTGAAAGTGGTAATGGAATATTGGGTACTTC